>BLKR01002435.1:0-196522 GCA_011170035.1 Teleogryllus occipitalis | reverse complement strand
CGCTCTCCCTCTCTCTCGCTCTCCCTCTCCCTCTCTCTCACTCTCCCTCTCTCTCGCTCTCCCTCTCTCTCGCTCTCCCTCTCTCTCGCTCTCCCTCTCTCTCGCTCGGTCTCCTCTCTGACGCTCTCTCTCTCCCTTGCTCTCTCTCACGTACCGTCCTACGAATCACAGGTTATCACCAACATTTGAAATTGGATTGGAACATGAAGCTATTTTCACTTCTAAAACAATGATGATTTTACATTTTGCGGAATGCTCGTAAGGGTCCACATAGTCACCATGAATAATGAAATATTCCTACCTGGACTATTTTTATGTAGATAATTTTATAGTCTGTAGTCGTGTCTATGATTCTAGGCAGATCAACATTGAAAATTACCTTTTATTAATTAACTGGAAATCCTTTTGTATCCTGACATATTGTGCAAATATAATCTAGTATGTTTCAATCGGTATTTATGTAGGATTAACTACAAATATGTGTTCAGACTAATAAAAAGAACGGCTTCGCTGAAACAACTCAAGCAATCAGTTAAGGTACTTTGTGTGTCTGTCGCACAAAAACGCCGCAGTATGCAGTGGTGTTCTGGCGGCTTGTAACAAGAGCCGGTTAGAGCGCGCGGCGCGCTGTCACTCCCCCGACGGGTAACGTCCGACGGCAACAGTCCTTCCGCTTATCTGGCAGCGCCCAAAGGGGGACGGGGAGGGGCGAAGCGGGGCGAGGCGGGGCGAGGCGGGGCGAAGCGGGGCGAGGCAGGGCAGGCGGGGCTGGCGAGGCAGGGCGAGGCGGGGGCAGGCAGGGCAGGCAGGGCAGGCAGGGCGAGGCAGGGCGAGGCAGGGCAGGCAGGGCAGGCAGGGCAGGCGGGCAGGCAGGGCGAGGCAGGGCGAGGCAGAACAGGCAGGGGGCAGAGCAGGGCGAGGCAGGGCAGGCGGGCGAGAGCGGGAGGGCGAGGCGGGGGCGAGGCGGGGCGAGGCGGGGCGAGGCGGGGCGAGGCGGGGCGAGGCGGGGCGAGGGGGGGCGAGGCGGGGCGAGGGGGGGCGAGGCGGGGCGAGGCGGGGCGAGGCGGGGCGAGGCGGGGCGAGGCGGGGCGAGGCGGGGCGAGGCGGGGCGAGGCGGGGCGAGGCGGGGAGAGGCGGGGCGAGGCGGGGCGGGGAGGAGTCGATTGTGGCGAGCGGGCGGGCTTTGTGTCCACAGCGGCGTCGGTGGATGAAGTGGCGGGATCGGTGGCAGCGACGCTGTTGCAGTGACGGTAGTCAGTGTCGGTGTTATGGAGGTGGTGACCATGTTAGCGGCGGTGGTGGTTTCAGCATTGGGACAGACAGCAGGGTTGAGGTGTCGGCTGGGCGGGGACGGTGGCGAGGAAGGCACGGAACCGATGTGGAGTCGGAGGCAAGACTGTGACGGGAACCAGGGGGGCAATGGTGAGGGATGACGTCGAGAGGGGCGGCGGTAGAGAGGGGGGCGAGGGGTATCGGACGATGAAGGAGGAGATATGAGACGGAGGCGAGGCGGAGACGGACGCGAGGCGGGGTTGGAAGTTGAAGGCGGATCTGGTGCTGGAGACGGAGGCGAGACGGAGGCGAGGCGGAGGCGAGGCGGAGGCGAGGCGGAGGCGAGGCGGAGGCGAGGCGGAGGCGAGGCGGAGGCGAGGCGGAGGCGAGGCGGAGGCGAGGCGGAGGCGAGGCGGAGGCGAGGCGGAGGCGAGGCGGAGGCGAGGCGGAGGCGAGGCGGTGGCGAGGCGGAGGCGAGGCGGAGGCGAGGCGGAGGCGAGGCGGAGGCGGGGAGATCGGAGACGGAGGCGGGAGTCGGAGACGGAGGCGAGTCGGAGACGGAGGCAGAGATCGGAGACGGAGGCGAGTCGGAGACGGAGGCGAGGGAAGATCCGGAGACGGAGGCGAGTCGGAGACGGAGGCGAGTCGGAGACGGAGGCGAGTCGGAGACGGAGGCGAGTCGGAGACGGAGGCGAGTCGGAGACGGACGCAAGGCGGAGACGGGCGCAAGGCGGAGTCGGAAGGTTGAAGGCGGATCTAGTGCTGGAGACGGAGGCCAGGCGGAGACGGAGGCCAGGCGGAGACGGAGGCCAGGCGGAGACGGAGGCGAGGCGTGGTCGGACGCGAGGCGTGGTCGTAGGTTGAAGGCGGATCTGGTGCAGGAGGCGTAGGTGGAGCTGGTGGTGGGACGAAGGCGGGACGGGGCGGGCGCTGCGTTGACGGCAGCTGCGCGATGGTGTCAGAGACAGGGCTGTTGTGGGCCACGCGTAAAAACGGGGGCTGTGGCGGCTGGCACTGAAGCCATGACGGGGGAACAGCGTTGCTGTGCCAGCCAACCTTCCGCCAACGCCTGCCGTCGCTCTCGTTGCCACCCTCATGGGGCTGAACGGGTGGCATAAGAGTGGTGATCATGGGTGCAGTCTTGTCCCTCTCTGTTGGCTGGAGGACGAACAACTCTGGCCTCTTTTGAGATGCGGTCATGCAGTTTGCTTTCACCAAACGGCCGACCAATGCTACCCTTCCATTTGCTCCAATTATTGGCTACAGAGTAAACAATTTGATCGCTAGATTAGTGCGTAATGTTTGCTTTAATACTGGGTAATTAATGTATATTTATGTAAATAATTATCAATTGTGTTAATAATAATAATGATAATTATAATAAAATGAACACAATATTAGCGACAGTATTGCGTAATGAGATACATTACAGAAATGCACACAATATATACTGTGTCGCATCTACAATACTGGATTTGAGCCAAGAACATCGATCTGAGAAGAGAAAAGATACAATAAAAGACACGAGGAAACTACGTTGTCATATACGTCTTAAAAGGAAAATACACTAAGAGAGGAAATAGGGCACCTTACTCAATATAGTCATGGAAATCACACAAAGAAGCCAACAAACAACGTTCCAGAACTTATGACATCTAATCCATAGCTCACTACTATCCATTTGACCCTTTGATTTGACTAGTTGCCTTATCCAACCGCCTTAGAAGTTACAAAAACAGCATAAAGGGAAGGAAAGATAATCTGTTTCGAATAAATCAAAAACTATTTTATCGAAAGTTACAAAACCCAAATATTTTCCCTCAGAAGTTCCCGAGGCAAATCAACTAACCGAATTAACTGTGAAATGATTCGGAAAACCATACTGAATCAGCCCTGTGGAATCAGAGAGAACGTGACGTATCAGAATATTTCTCAAGTGGAATTTGGTAGAGGAAGAGATTTCATCTGTAATTAAACGAACACACAACTGGAAGGCACCAGGACCGGACCAAATTAGTACTTTTTGGTGTAAGTAATTCCCTGCACTCCACAAACCAATGACCAACGCTTTTAACGACATTTTACAATGCAAAGTCAGGTTGCCAGAATTTGCCCTTTCTGGTATTACATATATAAAACCCAAGACTGTTGAAACACACGATCCCAGGTCATACAGACCAATTACTTACCTTTCCACCCTTTACAAAATATTTACTTACCTTCTGGCCAATCCAATCTATGACCATCTTGTCAAAAACCACATACTGCAGGGGGAACAAAATGGATGACGGAAATTGTCCATGGGATTGCAGAGAGCAATTGACAATTGATGATATATTTAATGAACATGCACGTATACATCAAAGGAATCTACACATTGCCTATATTGATTACAAAAAGGCTTTTGACACAGTATCTCATACCTGGTTACTAGAAGTTACGCACATATAGAAAATAGCATAACAAGTAATAAATACTCTTATCAGCGTTATGCATCAATGGAACGCTAGAGTAAAAGTGAAAACAAACATAGCCGAAATACAAACAACAAAAATACTAATTAAAGGAGGTATCTTCCAAGGTGTGACTCCTTAAGTCCTATCTGCTTCTGCATGGCTCTCAACCATATATCCAGAATCCTGAATGATAGACCATATGGATACCAGTTACAAAACAAAAGCACAATAAACCGACATGAGATTAATCATCTCTTTTTATGTAGACGATCTGAAATTGTACACAAGTAGAGAAACCCGTAAGAAAGCACTAATCGAGACCATCAAGAAAGGTATCAGAAGACTCAAAATGTCATTCAGCCTAGAAATATGCAAGGTCATTATAATATAAAAAGGCCGAGCTGGCAATAGAAATAGCATCATATTCCTTAATGACAGCACAGAAGTAATAAGCATGATAGCTGATGAAACTTATAAATATCTCGGACCTAACCAAAGTCACGGCATGTGCCTTACCATGATGAAACACGAACTTCAACAAGAGTAGGGTTTAAAGCAAGAGTAGATTGGTGCTGAAGACTAAACTTAATTCAATAAATATGACAAGAGCAATCAACACATTCGCTGTGACTCTGTTAATTTTTGGTGTAATAAAATGGGCATCGACAGACTTGCAAAATCTCCAACGGTACCGTGAGAGGTGGCTCAGTGGATCAACTGATGTCACGTGAGATTAAGAATCTAGGAATATTGTCGCACACTGACTTTGGTTATAGGCTCCATGGTGATTCAAAGCCAGTATAACATTTAAGTTTCATGGATTTTATGATATTGTTCATGGATGGGTGTTTGCTAAGAATGAAGCGCTTCTATTCCAGATGCCGACTGTCGACAATGATTTTAGCTGTGACATCTGTTGTGACAGATGTGACAATTTGGTCTTGGCAAATGTGCAAAAGTCAATTTAAAGAAAGGCAAAGAGACCACGTGAGAAAGCGTTGAAGTTGATATGTACACTGGGATTCAAGATATTGAGCTAGGTAAAATTTACAAATATCTGGGCATTGAAGAATGTGAGAATATCTTAAATGACACAAAGAAAGGGAAAATTTGCAGCAAGTTCGACTGTGCTTGTCGTCGAGTGCAATTTAGGACTAGTGAACTGAACTGAGCAAAAAATTCGAAAAATGGATCGAGAACCCAGGAAACTGTTTACAATGCATCGTGACGCCTATGTTATACATATACTTTGTGTGTCACGTAAGAAAGAAGGAAACGTTCTCAGAAAAATTGATGCCTCCTAACACAATGCAATAGTCGCGATGGGAAATAAAGTAGTCGATCATCAAGATGACCCACTAATGAGGCTGAGCATTAAATCTAACCGAAAAATGGGAAACAGAGGCATTGTAAGTGAAGCAAGAAGCATTGCGAAGAAAACTATGCAAGACACGGAGAATAACACAGACAAACTTCTAATGCTACTTGAGATGAAACGTGAGACCCAAAATATGTTAAAGAAATCGTGGAGAGACAAACCACTCTACGGACAATATCAAAAACAGCACGTAATTTCTTCCCCATATTTGCACGCAAAATTATGCAAAAAGGACTCAAATTTTTGAAAATTTGTTCATGACCTTATTTCAAAATATGTCTTTAAGCAACCGATTTCATTAAGGAAAAAATCTCTTATATATGAAACAGCCTTCCGAAAAAAGGTACGATTTTTTTTACAGGAGAAACGAAACGGAACGAAAAGTATTTTTGTGAGGAGATAAGTTATACGAAAAAAACGTAAAGATCCTGTTCGACGTTCCAAGAAGTCGCTAGCGTGTTACTCATATAATTACCACATTTTTGTGGCTTCCTTTCTTTACCTTACATACGCTTGTATTTTTATAAGCAAAGCCCTCGACATTTTTCTCTTTCAACGTACATTCCTCTTCGCCAGAGTAAACATTATGGTCACAGTAGGTATGTAAATTAATTCACAAAACCCCTTTCGAGAGGGCATTTCGAGGAGTTTCAAAAAATACGCTGTATGTTTGTGCAATCTCTAGCTCCAAGAGCAAGTTTGAAACAGTACATTTGCATGGATGCAGTGTATCTCGTCTTAAGTTATAGGATTATAACAGATGTTTGATAGTTCCCAACCGCAGATTGTGAATTCTGTGCTGGCATTGACAATGGCCCATAACGATATGATGAACTTCCCCCACGTTGCGTTCGCGCATAATGTTCGTTAGTCTTTGCACGATATGGGAATTTTATACTGAATAGTCACCAGTCTCCCTAAAAGGAAAATTATGAAATGTTACTTGAACGTATATTACTTTCATTACATACATACCGTTCCCGTTGAATTATAAAAATGAATCATTATACTATTATCCATTTCTCGTCACTCTTCCTAAAAAAGTTTCTTTTTCAAACACTTATTCTGTTTAATTACATTCTAAGTTTATTGATCTTCCCTTTGTACGTTCTTTCAATTTATTGAACTTCATTTGCGTCTTCAATTCATCAATAAGAACACAAAAGTAAATTGATGTTAGAAGAGAAGGTCATGGGAATGTTTTTTTACATGCTAAAAGTTTCTTTGAAAGTCTTCAATATGTCTAGTATTGCTGGATTGTTTAATACTATATCTAATTAATACTATATTGTTTAATACATTCTATCTCGCATTACTGTGTGCTTACGTAGTAAAGGGAATGTATTCTAATGTTGAGACAAAAATTTTCGATATTTTAACAGACTATTCCACTCATAAAATTTCAGCCAATAGCGTGCAAGAACTGGGACCCTACCAGCCAATTAGAGACGACTTTACCATGCATATTTATCAGTTATTGATTATCACCTCCTAGGAGGTGATAAATTTTGCGCCTTGTTTTGTCTACAGATAGAGGTTATATAATCGTCACTCAAGACATCTCCAAATGAATGAGGAATACCATTCTTCAATAATTAGTAAATTAAGACATAGTATCGCTTCAAATTCAACATCTTCCTTAAAAATAAACGAACAAAAGACGTTTCCTTCGAATTTAAACTTTAAAGATTATGTATTCAATAACTCTGTTTTCAAGTAATTTCGCTCCTAGTTTGTCTTGTTTATTTTGTTGTTTAAAATTGCCCTTATGTATATATTTCTGTTCGAAGTAAAAATATTTTAATAAAACAATGTTAATTATTAATAGTACATTATATTTATGAAATTTCATTCGTGAAATAGTATTAGCAAATTTCACTCGTGGTTTGGAAATTGTATATAAATCTCAGAAAACACGCACTACATTCACGGGAATAATGACCGAAGCCGTTGACGCGCCCGGAAACACGAAAAAATCAATCAATCAAAGGATCTTTCCTAGCAAATACTCATAGCTAATATCTAAATCAAGATTACAAACATCATTCCTTAATACTTTGTTTTAAGTTTTTCTTTTTTAATTCTATCTTCTATAAAAGGTTTTGCCGTGGGCAGTTGGAATGACAGATTATTTGACAGACGGACTGACCGTCTGTCCGCCCGTCTGTGCGCCCGCCCGTCTGTTCGCCCGCCCGCCTGTCCGCCCGTCTTCAAATCATCCACTTCTTCGGTATCAAGAACGCACAATACTAATTTTTTGCCGGAAATTTCTTTTTTGTTCTGTAGAATTATGTTAACTCTACAATACGTATGTAGTATTCGAGAAAATAAAATTACATACAATGTGCCAACATATCTTCATTATTGTTTATTAACATTATTGTTTGGTGATTTCATCACCGAGAAATTGTAACTTGAGCCTTCTTTCTTCTTCTTCTTCTTCTTCTTCTTCTTCTTCTTCTTCTTCTTCTTCGTATTTGATAACACCTACAAGACTTGACAAAAAATGTCGTTCTGCCATCGCCAGAAAAATTGTATTAGATTCTTGTTTTATTTTGTGTTTCATATTTTCGTACTTGCTCATTTTTGGTATTTAGCAGTACTACATAGGCATACATATTCCAGCTTTTTCTCTTGCATATACTTCGTCTTAGACAAAATAATATGAAAAAGAATTTCGCCTTTTCTGATAGTCTTTCGTCTTCTCTTTCGAGCTACAAGCTATGCATCCGATATAGAATGAATAGAAAGATTGATATATCAAATTTTAACAATAAGCGCTGTTTCTATAACTACAAAAAAGCCTTGTTGTAGAAGTTAGAAGTTCGGTTGTCCTCCTATACATCATTCACACATTTATCAAATTATCAAGTAAAATGTACACAAATCTAAATGTTGTGAGAATTCGAAGGTATATTGGCAGATAATCATGAAGAAATTTACAATATATTATGTACATTGATAGAGAGAATGCCGATCTTGGACAACTTAAGTAGAGGGACTGACAAGACGCACTGAACAGAAGAGCTCGTTCAAAATGTTTCGTCACGAAGAGGAGGAGGAAGACGAGGGACCGCCGCCCACATTTGAACAGCTGTTCGTAGTGTTCTGTAAACTAGCAGACCCTGAATGCGAAGGAACACACATTACATTGACGGCGTCCAACCGATGGATGAAACACGCCAGAATTTTAGACAACGTGAAACTAAGAGAAACGGATACAGGAGTAACCTTCTTTAAGTTTAAGAGAAGCTCCATCTCCTTCGACGACTATCTAATATTTCTTCAAGATTTGTGCGACAGGAAGGAAATGAATTTCGAAGAACTTAAGGAAAGGATGACAACCTGTCAAGATCCTAGGAAGCACTCGATGGTTAGTGAGAAAGAACTCGTAGCCAAACACAAAGGAGCTGAAGCAGAAAAGGTTGCCAAAGATATTCAGACGGGTGCCCGTCGTCAGTCCATAATTGGTAGATTGAAAGCGCAAGGAGTGGGGCTCAGTAAGAAAGAAATACAGGAGGAAAAGGAAAGAAAAAAGGAAGAAGAGGGTGACTAAATATCTTCAATGGAAGATAAACATTATTGAATAAAAATTGAAAAATAAAAATTGAATATTAAAAAAATAGTACAATACAAACTTGTGTAAAAGAATAGGCAGTTTCTAATGAATTATAACGTCAGCTAAACCATATAATTCCCTATTTGCAAATCGAACAAGATCTGCACGTTTTATTTAAAAAATATACATCTTGAATTGGCTCTCCTTGCATCTGGTGGGAAATGCCTGAATATGCTTAGGTTTTAATTAACACTGCCTGCAATGTTATATCCTTCATGTAACACAAACGCGTGGAATAAATAATGCTATAAAACTATTCTTACGTGATGTAGATGAACAATTTATTCATTTAGTTACCAGACGTGATTAGTTATAATGCAAATTTAGTTTACGCGCCCAATAAGGATTAGGCGCACAATAATCATCCTTATTGTGCGCGTAATTAAAAAGTAAAGTTATTATGAATTAAAGAAAGAGCATAACAGTCTTGTTTAAAGAAGCGAACACCTTTAATTCCACAGTGAACACTAAATATACATATATTAACATAGATATTTTATTTATATCACAAGTATTCTTATTTATCTCACTTTTGTTACAAAATTTCGAATTGTTTTTGGACTTCATTGATTCACCAAATGTGAACCATAGCATTGTTCAATATGTTTTAGAACTTTTGAGACAAACGATGCAAATGAAGGGACTAATAAATGTGCTTTTATCCAGCACAAATATCAACTACATTATACGATTATCAGTTACCGTATTGAAATTCTATTAGACTCATGGTTTAATGATCAAAGGCTTACAACAGGTAATGAAACGCACCATTCCAAATACGAAAAGTTGTGAGGGTAACAACAAACGGGAACTTTTTCTAACGGGGTGATGTTAAAAACATTAAGGGTACCAAGCAATTATTACCTTCTGGAAAGGATTCGTACATTAGCTCCTTTTTTAAAGTGATATAATTTAAGCACTAGTCTTCAAAATTATTGAAGGGTTCAAAGTCTCCGCAAAATGTCACGAACAAGATTGAGAGAATATAATTTTAAATAGAAAGAGTGTCTACTGAGAAGAAATTACAACGCATTTTTTCATGCAAAGTTTTATTTTCACTCCTTCACATACTACTCACGTAGTATAGACAATGTAGTGTAAATCCTGCAGCAATAAATTAAGATTTTTCGACAAAAAGTTTTTTTAGAGTTCCTGATACCGAAAAAGTGGATAGTTCTTGTCCTTATGTGTAGTGAATAACTTCCTCTAACAGTTTGCGTACGTAGTGAGAATCTGTTTTGTGGATCCTTGATACCTAAAAATTGGTTTACTTCAAAACGTCTGCCCGTCCGTCTGTGAACAACTCTAGCGGACAAATCAGACGCAGAATTTTCGCCAAAATTTATATTTTCAGACCAATCTGTCTGATATCGCAAACCCTTGAATTTTTAACCGGTTATTTTTGTTTGAAACTTTTATTTTGGTGGATTCTTTACACGAAGCCACAAGGACATTTTCCCAAAAATGGCTCCAATTCTTGTCTTTACATTTTTCTCGAATATAAGAACGCACAATCGTTTATAAATAGCACAATCCCACTTTCATTGACATTCTGAATTTTCAAAAATTGGAAAATTTCAAAATTTTACGGTATGTTCCTACCGTCTCAATATTGATGATTTATATTTTTAAATCTTTAAAATTTGTTCTTCAAAGACATCTTTAAATAAAGTGTATAAAAATACCTTTAATTTAATTTTGCGTCAAATTAATGGAATTTTTAAACAAATTCTTTTTTCTAAATTTTTTCTTCACTTTTCCCCTCAAATAGAGCCTGCTTCTTCTTCTTCTTCTTCTTCTTCTTCTTCTTCCGGGCACTACAGCTCAACGTGGGTCAGGGGCTGCCTCCTCGACCAGTCTCTTTTCCTCTCTTCTCTCAGCTTTGTCCCACCATCCGATAACTTTCATGTTCTTTAGATCAACCACAACATCCTGGATCCAACTTTTCTTGGGTCTATCAGATTTTCTTACACCCTGAATATTATTTTTATGTATGTTTTTAGGCATTCTTTCAGTTACTATTCTCTGCACATGTCCTAACTAAGAAATTGCAAGACTTCACAAATGTAACTATAAATTTATCTTCTATTTTGAGTATGTTGTTTATTTCTTCATTATATCTTACCCTCATTCTTAACTACTCCATCCTTAACTGCTTTGTATATTTGTCTTACGATTTCCCTGTCGAATCTTCGTAAAGTCGCAGCGAACCTGTTGGTAAGGACCCATGTTTTGGCTCCGTAAGTTACTATTGGTCATTTTATGGTTTTATTTAACGTGATTGTGGTTTTCCTCGTCAAAAGAGCATATTTAGTAATACATTCACTAATAAGCCTTACCACGTCTAATCACCCTTTTATTTTATTTCTTCAGGTAAATTATTTGCAATAATTAATATTAACTCCAAGATATGTTAAAGCATTATCTCAAAGCTATAATCTTTTATCTCCATTCTTCACGGTCTCTTTCAAATTTATGATGCCGACATTTGCAAATATTTGGTATTTTTCATTAGTTTTAAGGCTAATTTTACTAATTCCAGTTTTTAACATTTCTTTCTGTGTCTCTTTATTTCTTGCTTTTAGAGCTATATCACCAGCAAACGCTAGACATTATTTCGATTACAGAGGACATTACCCCTGCGTTGTGTCGAGGAGGGAACGGACGTCATTCAGCGACAGGGGGAATTGTTTCGGAAGGGGAGTGTGGGCGGCCGAACGCCTGACAGCCATTAACTCCGAAGCGCATGACACGCGACAGGCGACGCAAATCAGCTCTCGCTTTCTGCCCTTCGAACGGAGCAGAATCCGCAAACACGCAAGACCTGCGAATAGAATTCGGAAGTAGTAGTGTATAAATTTAAGGGCAGTACAGCCCTGAAGAGGACCGCGATATGTCGGTCGAAACGTCGGCGCCTCAGCCTTCGACGCGGCGTCACCCGGACAGCCCAGATCATTTTGCCAGTGTGTTCAACACATTTCAAAACTAATAAACATACGTTTTTAAGTGCTATGAAACATTGCAAGTAGTTTTTTTTGTCAATAAGTATTCATAGCCGACCTGAATGGCCGAGGTGGCTAAGAGCGAGTACCGACTCAGCGCTTCGGTCCTAAGGGTCGCGGGTTCGAGTCCCACCTTGGGCATGGCTGTTTGTCCCTTGACTTTGTGTGTGTGTTGTCGCGGAGGGCCTCGCGTTCTGCTGATCCCAGATCAGAGGAGCCCGCAAGTGTTTGTCTAGTGTATGGTCGAGTATGCGTCCCTTCGGGACGTAAAGGGCAACCGGCTGCCGGCTGGATAAAAGCCCTAGGAAAAAAAAGTATTCATATCATTCATGAACTGCCGCCTATCCAAGCATGGGAATCATTGGAGCGCTGGTCCTGAAGCCGTTCCTCGTACGCCGTGCGCCGCCGCTGTCAGTCTCTGTCGGCAGGGTCTCCGTTGCCCCCGAGGGCATGCAGAGTGACAGCAGGTTTTTACATGGCAGGTTCGGAAAGAAGAGAAGGTGAAACACGTATATGAATAATCCAAATACAATTATTGTAAGCCTTTGGGATGGCTCATGGGCAGTGTACTAGCTTCCCGTGCTGTTATCCCGGATTCGATTCCTGATCGAGGCAAAAATAGAGTTGTAGCTTTCCTTTAAAATCGTCACAGTTTCTGTGGCCGTGTGACGAAGAGATCAAGCAGGCGGATCTTGCTAGTTACGGTGAAGAGAATACGTCATGTTCGCCTCATGTCGCTCTTACCCCCAAGCATGGGAATTCGATTCGGTCCAGTTCGATTCATTTGGTCAAAAAACAGTAAAAACTGTATGTTACGTATGGGGGAGAAGAATATTTGCGCATGTTTTCTTGAGTATCAGAATCCCAGCGTATTTTGCATATTATGTTAAAAGACTTATCAGTAAAACGTTTCATGTTTTCGTAGAATCTTTTCATTTGTGAGCGTTCACTCATTATAAAGAGCTTGTCACAGTTTAGTTGTTGGTTTTTTTCTTTTCTAGAGATGATACAAAATACTTGTTCAAATGTAGGATATGTCTTGATATATTTTTTCAATCAGTCAGCAAAAATTAAACAAGACATACAATTTACTTCACTAAGGTGCATATTTATTTCAGTTATTTCTCCCGCGAAGTAATCTAGGATATATTATGTTTGCACAAAAAATATGTTCATTCCCGGCATGCTTCTCCTGAATTTTATCAAGAAAGGTTTATACAGGAAATGAAATATTGTTAATTTTAATTGCATATTGAAGTGTATATTTCAGACTTTTTAGGTCATAAATGCATATTTTTAAAAGCATATTTCAAGATTTTTAAGGCATAAAAATCCTTTCCTTATTTAATAACTAGAGACCGGAAAAATATGTAGTATGAAGCGTCAAAATATGTACATAAATATGTAATGAAAACAGTAAGAATATGTAATAAATATGTAAAATGGGATAAAATATGTAATATCAAAATTCACTAATTATAAATCACATATACAAAATTATATTTTTAACAAATTTACTAAACAATTTTTACAAACGTCTTAAAAATCATTTGGAGAGCATAAATTGATGCACACTTTGCACTATACAACTTTTCCATCAGTAGTAAAAGCTTCATCTATTGCTATTCAGGACCGTAGTTTTGCAGCCAGACTAGACGCAATAGAAGACATCGTACAAACTAACGATATCTACGACTAGCAAACATCACTACAACGTGAAGCACTCTCATTGAATGATATACTTGGCGATCGCCAATGTTTCTCCAAAATTAAAGTTAAAAGTCACGATCCGCGACGTCAGCGATACTTTTCACACCTAAAGGTGAAAATAATCTCGGTCGCTGACGCGCACTTCCCACCACTGAAATAACTGAAGCAGACGCGCGGGACTGTGAGAACATCCGGCGTCTTCACATGGGGTACCTGGAGAAGACAGGACGCAGTAATAATGTAGGGAAAATGCTGATTTTTTTAAAAATATTTCTTTTCATAAAAAATATGTAATAAAATTGAATAAAATTAATATAATAAAAAATATTTCGTGAAAATACCAAAATATGTAAAATATGTAATATAGTACCAAACGTGTAAAAAAATATGTAACGAAAAAATTGAATATTGTGTTAGGACGGGGCCGATTCGCCAAGATTACAAATTTGAGAACGGTAAGTAGAAAGACAAAAATTATGTAATGACATAAAAATCCGGTCTCTATTAATAACTATCTGACTGCGTCTGTTGCGCATCCGGTCGGCAGTCGTCTGCCCAGCGTACAACGCGAGCACACCGCCGGTCGGAGGCTGCCCGCTGGGCGGACGGCGCGGTGCAGAGCTCGGTCGATACGCGAGGAACCCGCTGCAAATGCGGCTTGCGGAAGGAAGAGCACGTTTGGCCAACTTCCACCGCTCGCCACGCAACCGCCCGCCGCGCCGCCACGGCCTCCGCCGCCTCTCTGATCAACGCCTTCTGTGCCGACGTCTGCGCTTTAGGAGGCCAAGGCCCGCGAAAGCAACACGCAAATTGATATTGGTTTGTAGTTTATTTCTTCAAAATTCCTAAACATTCGTTTTTAGAAGATAGGGAAAGAGTTTAACTATGTTTTTGGTCTGTAAGAAAAGTTAAATATGAAAATGAAAAATACCGGTATGTTTTGTAATTTATTTCTTCAAAATTCCTAAACATTGTTTTAGAAGATAGGGAAAGAGTTTAACTGTGTTTTTGGTCTGTAAAGAAAGTTAAATATGAAAATGCCAAATTGTTTTTGTATTGTATGTTTTGTAATTTATTTCTTCAAAATTCCTAAACATTCATTTTTAGAAGAGATGAAAAGAGTTTAACTGTGTTTTTGGTATGTAAAGAAAGTTAAATATGAAAATGCCAAATACTATATGTTTTGTAATTTATTTCTTCAAAATTCCTAACCAATCAGTTTTAGAAGAGAGGAAAAGAGTTTAACTGAGTGTTTGGACTGTAAAGAAAGTTAAATAAAATGTCAAATACTGTATACAATACATTTATCATTATTAAATTATTTGCATGGCATTTATTATCGTATTTATGTAATTAACTGCCACCGGGTTACACCCAATTGCAGTTTAAATAAATTTATCTTTTTGATAGGTGAACACCAGTTCTGTCCATGGTCAATACCTTCGATGATTTCCTCCAAAACTGATATACCTCCATCGAAATGGCAGAACTCGAAACCCTGCAAGTTTGAAACAGATATTTCTATTTTGAGGCTATTTTACGTGAAGCCGTAACTACATTTTCAAAATTTTCTCCAAAATGGATACCACATTTTTTATTCCTTTTTTGCTAGAAGAGCGCAAAAGACACTTAAAAATGGCGCAAATCTCGTTTTGGTTGAAATCGCTGAATTTCCAAAAATTCGCAATTTTTTCTGTCTTACCACAATTATAATACTAAAGATAAGAGATTTTTTATTTCATTAAAATTCTCCCAATACAGTTATGTATAATAGGTCATTTACAATTTTTCGAAAATATGTGTAGTTTTTGCGTAATGTAGCATGAAATATCTATGCCAATTATTAAACAATTATTTTCTCAAAAAGTACCTTTTTTAATTTTTACTTTCTCGTATACATACGTATGTATATAAGGAGTAATTAATATACGTAGTATAGAGAAAGTGATGTAATGCTGCGGAAAGTCGATTTCGAAATTTCAATGGAAATACACGTTTTGGGGTCCCCTGATACCGAACATGTGTTGTTTTTTCAAAATGTCCGTCCGTCCGTCCGTCCGTCCATATGTTACCATATGTACCTAAGATCGCAAATAGAATAGATAAGGTGTTTAAGGAAAAATATAACATTAACATTGTTGACAAAGTTACTAATCAGAAAAGCGTTATGACTAAGCTTAAGGATAAAATTAACGTTGACGACCAACAAGATACAGTTTACAAGATACAATGTCTAGACTGCAATTAATGTTATATAGGTGATACATGTAAGCTTAAGGAACCTGTCAAGGAACATAAAATGAACATTAGTAAAGGGCACGAACAGTGGAACTATCTCCTGTCATAGAATAAATATTCGCCATGAGATTTATTTCAAAGGCGCTTAAGTCCTAAATGTAGAACCTAACAAAAGGAAAAGATTTGTTCTTGAAACCCAGTACCACAGTATAATGCAAATTCTTGGGAACAAATAAATGTGTTTATAATAGGTATAGAAAATCCAAGGAAGTTATATTATAACCTCCTTGAGAAAATCGCACAGAAAGAGTTCGCATATAAGTTTAGTTCTTTGACATGTACCCCCGTTTACAATGACGAGCTTCAGAATGGTTGCAACTTCTCACCTGTGTGGTATTCCAGTGAAGTGTTACGTGTTTGTTTACTAAGAATGATATAGTGTTTGTGCTGTTTTTATACCTGTTTTACATTCATTTTGAGAAGATGTACTATGTACCTCATGTAAATATGTAAGTAGTTTTTACTTTATTTTTATTTTTACCTTGACTTCATCTTGGTTATGATATGTACAGTAGCGTTTAAGTTAATGGTGTTTATGTATGATAAAACGCCTGAAGATGGAGGCAAGAGATCTCTGAAACGTTATAAAGGAGCTTGTTGCAGTTTTGCTAAGACTGTTATGTATATAAGTGAAGTGTTATAAATAAATGTAGATGTCTCTAATATATTGAAGCCATAGTTTTGCATCAAACCTTTACACTATTGATGATATATTTTTTCTTAATGAAATCTGTTATAAAAATAAATCTTTAAATAAGGCCATGTACATTTTTTTGAAAAAACTAGTAGTTCCACGTAATTTGTTCTTAATGTTAATGCAATTTATAAAAAATCTCAGAAAGGCCTCCGATTTTTTTAAATTTTCTTCTTCTGTGAGAGAAAAGAAGCTTCTTTAAATTATGAGGGTTCATAACATGAAGCCCTTGAGACATATTCAAAATTTTCTCAAAAATTGTTGCATTTGTTCGTTAAGTTGCCATTCAGAGGCCAAAGATATACGATTCTTTTTCGAGTATGAAGTTCGTTCATATCGCGCTTCAATAGTGCTGGGGTGTTTCAAATATTAATTGTGGGTGTAATATAGTGGCTATTTTATTAGAAATGCCATTTTACGTTGGAAAGACTGAAATAAGAAGTAAATTTTAAGCCGTGGGTGTCTACTGAATTTCCCTAAATATCTGGTATATAAGAAGTCTAACGTTTAGGGAAAAACTACAAGCTTTTTTTCAAACGGTTATAATTTAAGGAATTCCGTAACTGTTTTCCTCTCGAAATATACAGAAATTGTTTTATTGGTCATGCTTGATTTTTAGAAATAAAAGCAAAGTTTTAACGGAGAAGGATTTGTCACTCTGTTGAATATAACTCGAACTTTGCATTAACATCCAGATTTGGCAAGACATAAGAAATGCTAAGTTAATTTGAAAATTTTTGAAAGAAACCGAAATGCAATGTCAGAAGCCCTGAAGGAAAACCCTAGACTACATGCTGTGCATTTCACTGAGAATATACTTCAAACATACTTTACCTACAGTTAGACAATGATACAATATTATACTTCAGTATTTCATTTCATTTGTTTAGTCAAGAAAAAAAAACAGTAAAACTGTATGTGACGTATGGGGGTAAAGTAATATCTGTGCACGTTTTCTTGATCTCCAAAATATCTTTCCAACATTTTAATTATAAATAGTTGAATGATGAATAAAAAGTTCAAAAAAGCGAAATTAGCAATTTTTGACAATTAGACATTTTTGCTCCAGAGTTACAGAGAACTTATTTGTATCAATATACGAACTGCAGATTTTAATATTTTTATATTGCTAACAAAATAGTAACCTAACATATCCCCGGCTCAACTCCTATCACTACAAACAAAAGGTGAGCTCAACAAAACGTGCTCAAAGTGCAGCTACATTTATTTCCAGAAGCAAAACAAGGGGCCATCTCAACATTTTCTCAATGGATCAGAGAAACTGGACAAAACCCTGATCGAAATGGAGTTCACTGAATTTGGAAGCTGTAGAACAGGCATATTAAGTCGTTTTAAATATATAATACAATACAAATGTAAACTAATGCATTATATATTATTGCTAAAATAAATATTATTTTTCTTTTCTATGGCCAGTATAGTCTCTAATTGTACAGAAACAGTTATTTAGCAGAAAAGATTTTACTTTAACTTAAATTTGGGTACGATTTTAATTGTTTAATGTCATCTGGCAATGTGTTGTAAAGTAACGTACGGGTATTACATATGGATTTCTTATAATGAGTTATTGATACTGACACCTCATGAATGTGATTTCTAAGACGTGTGTTGTAATAAAAAAAACTGCAGAATTGCATGAAAATATGTACCCACCGGTAAGTCAGTTCTGACAAACGGACAGAAGTAACGGACGATTTGGTTTTTCAAGAAATAAGCGATTTCAATTACTAAGATATACATGTGAAAACTGTATATTTTCCTATTAGCTCTTTACGTCACTCCTGAGCTATGAGCCGCCTGTGCCTGGCTGTAGTCTAGTCGAACAAGCGAGTGGCAGTGTGAGGTTGTAAGTATCGAAGCGAAGGTAGCTATTTTTTTAAGATCGAATATTTTTTATAGCACAATGAGGGTACACGAACACTATGTCTGCTAATCATTTGAAGAATATCCCTTTAAAAAAATTGGTGGTTATAATTATGAAGTGACATTACATTATTAAATGAAGGTGGATAGGATTTGCTACAGATTGATTGATTGATTTTTTCGTGTTTCCGGGCGCGTCAACTGCTTTGGTCATTAGTCCCGTTGGTGTAGTGCATGCTTTTTTCGCGGGAGGTGGCGGTGATCTTCCCCCGTTGGATGGCGAGATCCGGCGTCGACCTTCCGTCAGCTAGTGGGGTTTCCCCCTAACCAGGACTCTCCCACCAGCGGGGCACCGCCTCAGCCGGGACAAACTCTAAGCTCCCGACCGATTCCCGGAATATGTGGTAGTGTAGTGCATGTTAGTGTAAGTGTGTGTGTAAGGGGAGAGGATAGGATAGGGAAAAGGAAGGACAGATCGCGCGCTGACCGTGGCCCGTTTGGTAGGGTACTGCTCCGGCATTCGCGTGGTGTTGATCGGACAAACCACGGAAAACTACCGATCAGAGCAGCCGGCCGCTAGAATTCTCCTCCAGACAGCGACTGAATTCGAATTCCAATTTGTTACAGTTCGTTATAACACATTTCCAGATTATGGCAAATGTGAAATATTTTAATTGCATTTTCAGAAACATCTTTGTGTGAATACTGATTGTCTTGTTCCAAAATTTATAAACATCCCTCCTTTCATTTGTCGTAGTAAGTACTAAACGACATGAAACAATATTTTGAGGAATGTAGATTTTCCTTTTAGTACATATGTTGTACCTGCTTTTCTGTTTTACTTTTCCACACAATGCACAAAGTACTTGCACATTGTAATCGCAATGATTCAGCCAATTCAAACTTATTTTCGAATATGTCCGACACCTTCACTGTTAAAGCTAGAAGGTTTCTTTCTCAATGCAATTTATTTCTAAACTTCCTGGCGTTATGCAGAAAGCAAACAACCCACAAAATATAAAAATGAAGGGCTCAAAATATTGCATCTCAGCTTTCCAAGCCATTCAACTATATTGATTCTTGTTTTGAAGTTTTCTGCGTAACTTAATTGAAATATAGATCTTTTAAACGATAGTCGGCAGTTTTTTTTAATCTGAGTAATTGATGAGTAATGACACTGAGAGTAATGTAAGTAGTTTTGCAATTTTGTGTGAAATAAAGGCAATTTTAAAAGGAGATTTCTCAGAAAACGTCTCCGATGTTTTCTTTTTAAATTTTTACTTTTTCGCTACCGCTTACGCAGTAGAGAGGAAGTTATATAATGCTGCGCAAAAAACGGCGCATTTTCGCCAGAAAAACTCTTCTTACAGGGCTCTGGTAACGAAAAAGTGGACAAATTCATTTGCCAAATTCAGAAAAGAATCCTCTAACACGTGGTTTAGCCAGAATCCATGTTATGATGGTCCTTGACACCGAAAAATCGAATGACGGTAAAACGTCTGTCCGTACATACGTCTCTGTCCGTCTGTGAACAACGCTAGCGGCTAAACCGTCTCATCATCAATCAGTTAAGCCGATTTTCCAAAATTGATGAACTCCCAATCGATCTGGATAATGTTGCAGCCCTTTGAATTTGAAACCGATATTTTTAATTTTGGGGTACTTTACATGAAGCCTTTGAGACATTTTTACAATTATCAAAAAAATGGCTCCATCGTTTTTTATTAAATTTTGTTTTGAAAAGTGTGAAAGACGTTTAAGAGAATGGTGCAGGTTTCATTTTCGTTCAAACTGAACTTAGAATTCTTCGAAAACTCAAAAATTCAAAATTTGCTCGGCGTCTTCCCTACAACAAAAAAATATTAAAGATAGAGATTTTTCCCTTTAATGAAATCTGTTCCTTAAAGATAGATTTTAAAATAAGGTCATGTACAATTTGCTAATAATTTGAGTGTTTTTCCCGCAATTTTGACCGAAAGTACGGACAAGAAAGTACGTATTGTTTTAGCACTAGTTTAATCGAATAGGGCGAAGTACTCTTATAAATATAGTGCAGGTTCGATTTGCTTTGAGGTCTCTGAATTTTCGAAAATTGCAAAATGTTACAAATAATGCGAGAATAAGGCGTACTGTCGTACCCCAACTAGATATTTTCTTATTAATCAGATCGTTGGTGATATAGATACCTTCTTATATAAATGTAAATAAAAAAATGTAGTCTGGTATCAATTATATGTACATTTTAACTTTAAGATATTTTCGATCATCATCGCAACTTCGGGGCGGAAAACGAAGTTCTGCCCAGAACTTCGTTTTCCACTCAGAAGCTGCAAGGTAGCTCTGACTATGACCGCTGCGCGATCGAAAATATCTTAAGTAAAAATATACATATTATTGATACCAGACGTCTTTTATTTACATTTTAATATTTTTTCTTATGCGTTCACCACCTAAATAGTTCGTTTTGTTAAGCCCAGTGTAGTTCTGGTATAAAAAACAATTAGTAGCGATTTCAGGATATTGGAAGATTGGCGAAGCCTTGGGGAAGGTACTTCAGCAAATCAATCGGTGGTTCTGTAGTAAGGAACAAGATATCCGCGGAAGCGAAGAAGGTAACATTTGTCGATTGATTCTGGATTTATAATTTCACTAGCTGACCCGGCGAACTCTGTTCCGCCTTAACAGCCGGTCCCATCTTTTTCTCGCGTCGCACTCACTGTGAGAAACTGTACTATCCTTGTTGCACTCGTGATAATAAAGCAATTGCAGATTTGTGTTTTTCTCTCAAACAAAGAAGAATTTAAAAAAAAACGCTCTGATATTAAATAGATAATTAAAAAATCTATTACGTAGCAGAGCGTTTTTTTAAAATTGATTTTTGTTTAAGAGAGAAATACAAAGCTGTAATCATAGGGACCGGCTGTTAAAGGCAATAAATAAGCAGATTTTGGAATTTATTAAGTTAAATTGTTTATTAGAAAATACAAATAAAAAATTAAGTAGATTAATCATTTATTATTGTTCCTGTATTTTGGTGCATAGGTTGCACTCTTCAGTTAAGTATCTTCACGCGAAAACATGCGAAATCACGCGAAAACGTGCGTTCTCACACAGGAACGCTGTCGAACGGGATAAACAGTATCCTATGTCCGTCTTCTGGCTCTAAGCTTCCTTCTCACCAAATCGGTACAGCCGTTCTTGAGTTATAAATAGTGTAACTAACACGACTTTCTTTTATATATATAGATGAACAATATATATCTTTGTTTGAATTTAAAGTGTTATTTTAATTACCTCAAGAGAGAGGCCAACGGACAGCGACGTTTAGTGAGTGGCAATACAGCTGCAACTGAATTAATTGGCGTTCAAACGATCGCGGGCATTCACGTGTGCATACGCTGTTGCGGGAACATTGGGTTCTGTAGATTGGTAACAGTTTCGCTCGTTTCTCTCTCATTCGGGTTTCCATTATCACCAACCATTACAAAATCTCTTTTTTGATTCTCCGACGTGAAGTTGAACTCTTCAATGTAAAGCTGATGTGGTCGCTGATGTCTCAGTTCCGCCCTGTGCTGTTGAAGTTGCTCAGCATTCTGTGGTTGTCATTGGGGAGACCGTCGACCTTCATGTGATTTTGATTGCTTCGTTCGTAATATTCCCAACGTTTTCTTCTGAAGCCAGGCAAAGGCAGACAAGACGGTGTTGTCTTCCTTTCCCTGGCCGCTTTAATTTCAAGTTTTCCCAAGAATCTACAGACAGCAGATTATTTCTGCATGCATTCAATAACTGCGATACGACTAAATCGTTTCTCGGGAAAGGAATTTCAGGAACTGGAATTCACCAAGGCATTGTAAATAAACAAAAAATGCAGAAAGCAGCAGATATTTCAGCAAATCCAGTGCTCCTGATGAGATTCATGAGGCGCGACAGAAGTGCACAAAAGCTCTCTATTCTGAGGATAAAGCAGATTTTAAATGCGCTGCGGTATAAAATCTTTGGAATTTTTCTAACGACGTTATCATTCAACCTCACCTCTTTGCCTCGTACTGAAGAACCTGCTGACTGTATTTTCTGAGGTGATATTTGCAGGTGGAAGCAAGGAAAAACAACGCACTGGAACTCCTTTTTGGGGCTAACAGACTTCAAAACTCTGCTTCTTTCTATTTGCACTCCCCTAGAAGCAGTACCTGAGGAACCCCTGAAAACCATCGGCTCCACATGTTCGAAAGGCTACAAAGGAGGTTCTTCCTGCAGGAAAAATGGCATGAACCATTGGAGCTACAACTGCACATATTTTCTCGCATTATTTCTAAATTTGCAACATTCGAAAATTCAGCGATTTCAACGAAAATGAGACTTAAGTCATTCTTTTAAGCGCTCCTTGTTATCCGTGGGGAAAAAATGAATAAACAAACGAATGAATAAGCAAACGAATAAACAAACAAATGAATGAATAAACAAACAAATGAATGAATAAACAAACAAATGAATGAATAAACAAACAAATGAATGAATAAACAAACAAATGAATGAATAAACAAACAAATGAATGAATAAACAAACAAATGAATGAATAAACAAACAAATGAATGAATAAACAAACAAACTAATGAATAAACAAACAAACTAATGAATAAACAAACAAACTAATGAATCAATAACAAACAAACTAATGAATCAACAAACAAACTAATGAATCAACAAACAAACTAATGAATCAACAAACAAACTAATGAATCAACAAACAAACTAATGAATAAAAAAACAAACGAATGAATCAACAAACAAACGAATGAATAAACAAACAAACGAATGAATAAACAAACAAACGAATGAATAAACAAACAAACGAATGAATAAACAAACAAACGAATGAATAAACAAACAAACGAATGAATAAACAAACAAACGAATGAATAAGCAAACGAATAAACAAACAAATGAATGAATAAACAAACAAATGAATGAATAAACAAACAAATGAATGAATAAACAAACAAATGAATGAATAAACAAACAAATGAATGAATAAACAAACAAATGAATGAATAAATAAACAAACAAACGAATGAATAAATAAACAAACAAACGAATGAATAAACAAACAAACGAATGAATAAACAAATAAATGAAATAAAAATGGTTCCAAGTTTTTCAATGAAAATGTACATATAGGATCAGATATTACCCTTCTAAAATATTCATAAGTCATATTTCAGTTCGACTGTTAGGGATCCAAACAATAACGTAAACGTGAAAAATTGTCTTTAGGTGCCAATAGATAACAGTTGAGATGACGGTGGGACAAAACTAAAAAGATAGCCCAGATCGAAGAGTGAAGGAAACTAGTGCGAGAAAGTATGTGCGATTCTGCAGCACTGCTATAGCTCGTCTGTGGTTAAGTTCAAAGTTCGGACTCTTATGGCAACATTGATGCCAAATGTGACATTTTTCTGCTATATTCTAAGAACGAAATTTTAGGTGTTCGATGGTGTCAGCGAATCCCGTAATGGGACGGAGCGCTAGTTTAGCGCTAGATTAGTTTGTCTCGACTCTTTCCAAATATTTCAAAGCGTACATTCTTCCCTTCCCTCTAAAACTATTCTCTTTTAGTAAAAGATGTAAATTTGGGTTTCTTGAAATTGGGGAGATCATTGTCACTGTTTACTGCCGCAAGAATACTTTTTAGTGTTGGCGGATCATTCTTCGTATAAAATGAAGGCACTTTCCTGTAGACTGCACATCACACGAAGTCGTAGTATCTTGCTTCAGTGCTATTGACACGAATGAATCGACTTTTCCTCTTTTACCGAGAGTTGTAATTGAACCACTTGCAGTTGGTTGTCTTGTTGAAAACAGAGTTTGAACTTACATCGACTGCTGCCGCTGTTTTATCCACAATCCATTTGCTCCGGATTTCTTGGATCCATTCCTTTAAAATGTGTAAACATTAATAACTACTCGTTTTCCCCCCTACAAAGCACTTCACCACACTTGCGCTTTAGAATGGTGGATCACACATTCTAAATTAATTTTGCGAATTAAAAAAAAGTTCAAAAGTTGTAAATTATGAACATTACCACAACCCAAAAATGAACAAAAGTAAATGACAATACATTCAACTTTCACTTGATTAACACCATAAATCTAAAAAACAACAAAAAGAAAAACAGGCGAACGAACACAGGTAAACAACCGAAACGCGTACTTTCTAAACACCAGCCGAAGCACGTGGCATCCTGGCTGTGGCTGATACAACAGCCGAACGTATTCCTTCCTACAAAAATTAATAAATAAGCTTAATGAAAGAACTATTAATGGACTACAAATTTCATTTCAACGAAAAACCTCTATATTCAATTTTATAGTTGTAGGAAGACGCCGAAAAGAAAATCAAACTTTTGCAAATTTCGAAAATTCAGTTCGACACTAGCTTTTCAGCTAGGTCGAATTCAGTTGCTGTCTGGAGGAGAATTCTAGCGGCCGGCTGCTCTGATCGGTAGTTTTCCGTGGTTTCTCCGATCAACACCAGGCGAATGCCGGAGCAGTACCCTAACAAACGGGCCACGGACCGCGCGCGATCTGTCCTTCCTCTTCCTTGTCCTATCCTCTCCCTTACACACACTTACACTAACATGCACTACACTACTACATATTCCGGGAGACCGGTCGGGAGCTTAGAGCTTGTCCCGGCTGGGGCGGTGCCCTGCTGGTGGGAGAGTCCTGGTTAGGGGGAAACCCCACTAGCCAACGGTAGGTCGGTGCCGGATCTCGCCATCCAGCGGGGGAAGATCACCGCCATCTCCCGAGAAGAAACATGCACTACACTAACGGGACTAATGACCGAAGCAGTTGACGCGCCCGGAAACACGAAAAAATCAATCAATCGAAAATTCAGAATTAACCGTGTAAATCAGACCTATGCCGTCTTTGTAAGTGTATTTTACTCTATTCGTTCAAGAAATTTAAAGAAAAAATTTAGAGCCGTTTATGAGAAAATTTTGAAAATGTACGGGGGACTTCATGTAAAGTATCCCCAAATTTTCAAGAATGTTTTTCAAACTTTCCAAGCTTCAACTACAGCCAGATGGACAGAGGTTTCTTCAATTTGGAAAAGATTGTACGCATGGTGTATGCACCAGTAGTGTTCGCAGACGGACGTACAGACAGACGTTTTGAAAATAAAAAACACTTTTTCGGTATCAGAGGACCCCAAAACGTGTATTTCCGTTGAAACCTCGAAATCAATTTTCCGCAACATTACATATGCTATTCTATACTACGTATACGAGATATTCTATACTACGTATACTATAAGTATACGTACGTATACGAGAAAGTAATTAGAAGTGCTTCAGTCTGTGCATTCTGTAGCACCAATAGTTAGAATATTTAATAGTTTGGTTGTTTATTTCAAATTTTAGTGGGTTTTACCACGCCATCTGGCGGTAAATTGTTGGAGCCACTAATTACACTAATTACTAATTATGTTAACTAATTAAAACAATTTGAAATCTTAATACGGTGGGGAGATCATTCTTTGAGGGAAAAGACCGTAAGATTCTATACATCCAACTAAATCTCGGCCGCGCCATAGTTCACTTTCTCGTATACGTAGTATTCGGAATAGAATAGTTACGTAATGCAGCATTAAAATTGCTTTCAAGATGTCAACGGAAATACACGTTTTGGGGTCCACTGATACCGAAAAAGTGTTGTTGTTTTGTTTGTTAGTTTTTCTAAACATTCGTCCCTGTCCGTCTCTGTCTGTCTGTCAACGAACTACAGCGATAGTCCAAGCCATGGTGGAGTCCAGCATGGTTCTAGGGAGGGTCACGGGTGGCAGATTTGCATGAGAGACCTCTTTCCACCACGTAGGTTCGCTGCAACAAGAGGCGCTCAAGATCACCACCAGATCTCAGTTCTCTTGTACTGCCATTGCTGGCCACCAGATAGCACTAGCAGCAGTGATCATGGGAACGATAATGCAGGGGTTGTTGGTGTAGATTGGTCGATGTAATCTTTTATTTTTTTATGTTTGTTTAATTAGCTCAGAATCTGCTTAACATTAGCCGATGCCGTGGTAGTTTCCAGCGAGTTTGGATCTTTTGTTTAAACATTTGCATATATCAAAAGTTTGGCTGTCTATTGCCAACCTATAGGTGCCAGTCGGTCATTCGTTAATTGTGGTTACCAAGCAGCCAATCAATACACGCTTTTTCACGCTTTAAAACAAATTATTTATTTCTTGAAAATTATTTGAGTAATTATCGCAAATGTACCGTATGCTACGTTAATCATTATTCCTTCGAAGGATTAATTAATTTCTACTTGCTACATATGCCAATTGTTTTGAATATTGATTTTCATTTGGAAGGTTATGTTTCAAAGCAAATGTGAAATTTCACGGTCTTTTGCATTGCTTACGGAAGTCGACAATGAAATAGATAAGATTATAATGAGCTGACAACAACTTTGTTATTATTTCTGCCAAATGTTTTTTTGGCATTTTTTAATAACTGTGTATAGTTGTGCTTCTACTCCATTGTCATGTACCAGCAAATAATTATTTACATTCACCTTTTATTTATGTAAAAAATAATGCAAATTATACTGTTTAATTTTTTTATTTACTGGCCCTTCTTTTTTCTGTATTGTTAAGATAGCCTTTTATGAATTAACGCAAGAGAATTATTCTTTCACAATGGAAAACACCATTTACTCCTTGAATGATGATGTGCTTGTAGAGATATTCTCTTACCTTGATACAGATAACTTAATTACTAAACTGTATGAAGTATGTGAACATTGGGCACACCTAATTTCTCATGATTCAAGAATATGGAAAAATCGCTGGCTTGTGTGGAATCTTCCAAGACCAGTTAATACTGTGAACAAATACTTGAAGCGAGCTCCATTGCTAGAAAAATTGAAAGTTGTGTGGGTTCCAAGTTCTAATGATTGTAATGTTGCTGACTCTGCTTCTGCTTTGAGAAATGTTTTGACATTGATTCCCCAGGCACTTGAGGTTGAAATCAATTTTCCAGTGATTTCAGACATTCTTGAGAATTTAAACAGTAATTTGCTGTCTTTAAATGTCACAAATATTTGTAATCAGCATTATTCCCATTTGTCAAGATTCAAAAATTTACAAATGTTGAAGTTTGGAAACGCATATGATTTTTGTGGACGACATCTTCGTTCAGTTTGTGAGGAATGTAGAACTATTAAAACTATTCATTTAGGTGACTGTAGGTCATTGAATACTGCTGATGTTATTTACTCCCTAAAATTGATAACGACTCATATAGAAAGTTTAGAACTTAATGGATATGGTTTAACTGATGAAGTTTTTGTTATATTTCCTCAGTGTAAAAAGTTAAGAGAGTTGTGTATACATGATGCACGATTAATGAAATTTTCAACATTTATAGAAATACTTCATTATTCTCATATAAAAGTTTTGCATCTGTCAAGATTAAAACTAAAATATTCTGCTCCTGTTTCAAATGTGAATAACAGAATAGTTGAGCTTAATTTTACTGAATAAGTATTGCTGGTATTTTAGAACAGAATTCATTTGTGGGTAGTTGAGATACATTGTTATTTCCAGGTGTTTGTGAAGAAAGCACAAAATACAAGAATATTAATTGAATATGTCTATTTCATAAATAGGTTTCATTTTAATGATTTATAAAATGGGTCACAATAGTTACAAAGTGTTGGTTTAAAAAGAAATTGTAAAAACCTGATAATATTAAATTGTTTCTGAATGTAAGTAAAAATGTGTTGGTTTTATTTTATTTCTTAGGTTGTTGCATTGTTAGTTTCTTGTGTCATGGTAATATAGATATAGAGCAGGAGGATTACTACTATAAAGGAATGACAGAAATTGAAAACATGGAACTTTTCAGGGCTCCCTTTTCCATTAAATTTTTTTTATTCACTTTGAACATATTGTTTTAGTATATAAATGGAGTATACAACAAGGAGAACAAAATTATAATTTAATGATGCAATTAACAAAAATACAATTGATTTTATGTTGAATCATTTAAAAGCACTATAAATGCTATAAAAGGTAAAAGTATAAGCTTTAAAAGAGAGAAAATCATGATTTAATAATATTAATGGAAATAAAATGGTTTGTTACATAGGGCAACAGTTCTTCAAAATTTTCATGGTCACCCCTGGGCACACACCTATGTGTCAAGGAAAGGTAGACTAAGATGAATAGGAGATATTGTGTACTGACTTTCTTGCCATTTAGTCATAAAAAATGGAGATGTGAACTGAGAACAGGAAGAAATTATACAGTGGTGCTGCAAAAAGCAATAAAAGAGCCAGTGCCAGAGCTAGACAATTTTGGGCCATGGGCAATAAGGAAAGGTAACCCTCCACTCCCAAATCTAAAAATGTATGAGTTGTATCCAGAAACAATATGAGTTATTATATTTCAACAAAAATTACATTTAAGCTAGAAAAAACATTTTGGGAATGTATTTTAGATAACAGGATTTAGTGATCAAATAATACAACTTCCACAGTGAGCTTAAAATGCTAAAGAATTTTGTTGTGTGTAGTTCACTTGTTAATTACGTGAAGTAATAAATAGAATTTCAATGGAACCTATTTTAATGTTAGCATAATTTCATTACATACATTTTTCCATTTCATAGATACACACACACATAGTAAACGTAACTCTCAGTATATGAAACCCTTATATTAGAATGAGTCCTACCTTACAACTAATGATGAAAATTAACTCTTCAAGGTAAAAACTTATTTAAAAATTGTATGAAATATCAGACCACTGTTCCATGACTTATAAAATAACAATAATGATTTTCTCAAGTTCTAATTTTTTTCATTTTTTTATTAATTTTTTCCATCAGTTGGGCCTCTTGACTCAGAGGGCCCCAGGCAATCGCCCAATCTGTCCATGCCTAGCACCGGCACTGCAAAGAGCTACTTACCTAGAAAAAAAAAGGGGAAAAAATGATTTCCTGAAATTATACTTTTTTGATTACACAAAAAAGCTTGCTTACTCAAAAAAGTTGCTTTTCGATTTATTTTGCAACCTAACACAATTCAGAGATCTTCAATGTTGGAATTATATATAACATTATCCATAACTGATGATGAATATCGATAAGCACAAATATAATCACTGTTGCCTTATACATAAGGGGGAGTGATAAAAGTTAAAAATGGATTTAAATGTAATAAAAGTGATTGAGTCGTATCTTCAATTTGAATTGTGTATGAAGAATCAAATGTGATGTATGTGAAGGAAGTACAACTGTGCACAACTTCTCGAGTGCAGAAAGTAAAGATATATTTACTGTCCAGAAGCAAAATAAGGGACCATCTCAGCATTTGCTCTAAGGACCGGGGAAAAGACAAAAAACCTGACAAAATTGGGCCATCTGCCTAAGAATTATATTACAATACTCATTACAGATAGATTAAGATACTATACAGTAAATAATTATTCTTAGTAGTGAAATAGTTCAACATTTCAAGATTTGTACTATTTTCTTTTTAAAATAAAATCTACTTAGTGTAATCATTTTACTACTACTTCTTACAATAATAATAATAATAATAATAATAGTACACGAAATTAATTATAGTTACAACTAATACAATTTAACAATATTAGTTCATTTAATGTTTAAATCTTGAAATGGTGAAGAGAAAGAGGCTGGTTTTGTAATTCTACTCCTAGTCCTACTGAAGCACCTGAAATTACTTTACACTAATTGAAGTATTCCAGACCACTATTAAAAAGTATTTGCCCAAGAAAGTGTTCGAGTTTGTTCTTGAAGCTGTGTAATCCTGTTATGTGTCTCAGATGTTTCAGTAATTTGTTGAAGAATTGTATTTCCATAGAAAATGTACCCTTTTGGTATAATGTGCTTGTGCACATTGGTTGGTGAAGGTTATAAGCGTGCATTGTGTTGTATGAGTGTAAGCTTGAGTTAAATTTGTAAGGTGTGTTGTTCTTTGTTTTTCTTTTAAAAACATGAGCATTTGGTAAATGAATATACTAGGCAGTGGAAATTTGTTAAGTTTATTGAACTAAGATCTTCAGGTCTCTTCTTCTAACGTTTGTTATTGTCCAGATAAATCTCTTTTGTATTTTAAAGGTGTGTTTGGCTCGAGATTATTATTCCATATTTGAGGATTGAGTGAACATTTGCAAAATACATTGTTTGGACTGTTTCAATGTTCTGTTCCTTATTATTATTCTAATTAATCATAATTGAATTGGCCAATTTTGAATTAGTCTTCTAGGTGTGAGTTCTACTTGAGGTTGAATTGTATGGTGATTCCAAATGTTGTGTAATACTGTTGCCTTCTAATATCAAATTTGGTGAGTACGGTTTTGTTGAGTTAGGGTTGTGGAAGGATGTTACGATTGTTTTGTTTCTGTTTAAATTACTTTGTTTTGGGTGGATTCATTGACAGTGGCTGAGTTGACTTTGACTTGTAAAACTTTCGTTGTTTTTCTTTGAATATTATATTTGTGTCATCATCAAAATGGTCTGTTTTGTTGTTTTCCATAATTGTTGGCAATATATTTACAAATATAAGAAATAGAAACAGGCCAAGTGTGGATCCTTGTGGGACCTCGTAGGTGTCACATCTCCTGGTTCAGAGTGATGATTTTTTTATTTTGTTGTCTTTTTTGTAAGGTAATACCACTATTTGTTTTCTGTTTGATAGACAGGGTTGGGCAAAATACTTTAAATTTAATACTTAATTACTTTGTCAAAATACTTCGTAAATATGTGTTTAAATACATACTCCATGAGGTTTTGAATTGCTAAATAAATACGTATTTAAAATACTTCAAACACTCAAAATGTAATAAATACAATAATTTTGTATTTAACTTTTTTATTGCAAGAATACATTGTAATTGTCAATAACAATAACATTACATGTGTATAAATACTATCAAATATAAAACGATATCAAAAACATGTTTAACTCAAATTAACGGAATTTCCTTTTAAAACGACTAGTTTTTCAAACTAATTTGCAGACAATAAAGCCCTAGTAGCCAAATGTACAAAACCTGCAAAGGAAAACAGTCATTCAACTGACCTAGATATAAACTAATGTTAAGAAATAAACACTTTTTATATTGTTGGATACTTGACCAGCATTTTTAATGATTTAGATTTATCATTTAAAAATGAAGAGAATTCAAATTCAACAGCTGGAAGAAGCTTTATTTTTGTTTCAATGAGGTGTATTCACTAGCAGAATCAAACAAAAAGAAACTTCTCGTTATCTTCTTCATCTATATTTGAAGTTTTTGAAGTATTTCTTTTTTAAATACCTAAATACTTTTTTAAATATTGTTCACCGAATGAATTTTCGAAGTGCATTACGTATAAAATAATAGTTATAATATATTAACTCAAGTTTGTATCTCTTCATATATAAAAATTAAAATATAGTTTATAGGAGAAACTGTTGTAGGTAGGGACAATGAATGTTTTTGTGCAGTTTTGATTGATTTGAAGATTGTTCTGAAGATCATAATGTCAATTTGTTATTCATCAATAATTCAGATATAGAAAAGGATGAATTTGAAAACATTAATGTGCAATATTTAAAAATGCATGTATAATGATTCACTAATTCAAAATTGATCTAGATTCTGCAACACATGAAGTTGACATGGAGGACATAAAAGCAACGATCCCTAGCCCATCAGTGTTTGGTTGTTCTAAAAGGCAGCAAGTATTTGTTTTCCATGTTTCCTTCACAAGTTACAATCTAGGTTGAAGATTTTTCTGTTTAAAAAATGCTGTTCGTATATCCTACGAAGTTGACATGGAGGACAGAACATAAACTCAAGAAATAATCTGTTTGGTTGTAATTAAAGGCAGAAAAAATTATTTTTTTCTTTACAGTATTTATTATAATCTAGGTTATAGATTCTTTCCATAAAAAAAATTACATACATTTATTCAGTTGTAACTTTTTTCACTTTCCCTACATTGTTCCCAGGTACATCATTATGTGTCCCCAGATACATCAGTACAACATACCTAGGGACACATTGTACAAAAATGAATTATCTCAAAAGAACCTTTTAGAATGTTCTTAAAAAATATTATTATTATACATAAACATGCTGAGATGTGTAGCATCCCAAAAAGAGGAGCAACAACTATGTCATATTCAAAAGTAGTGAAAAAAAATTGAAACATGAAAAGCGACCCTAGGAATAACCGTTTCCCTTGTACTAAAATTAAAATTTTTTCAAGAGGGATTACATTGTGCACGATACATTCTGAATGTTAATTTTGAGAACTATTTTACTTTAAAGTGCAAATAAATAAGGAATTTTATTAATTTCCTTTGAACAAATATAAGAATTCAAGAAACTAAATGATGGAAGGGGGAGGTAATTATAATCATTTGTCCAATCTAATATACTTGCAGACTAAAATATTGAAAACTTTTAACACCAATGATATTAAATTTTGGAAGGAAGCTGATACCTGTGATATCTCATGGCTTCACAAATTTTGTATCTTGACTTTTGTCAGTATGATAATCACCTGCCTAAAACAGTGAATACTTAAGAATACTTGATCTGAAGAAAAACGTACATGATTCTTAAACAGGTGTGAAAAACATGTGTTCCTGATAAAGATTCCATAAAAGTATTTAATTTGAAAAATGAAACAATAAACTTCCCCTGTAATTAGTTCAGAGTTGAAACATAAATTTAAAAAAGAATTAAATAAATGGTACAAAGCTCAGAAAATGTCAATACGAGTAAACTATACATAATGGTAAACATGTACGTACTAGTTAAATAAATTATTTTTCAGAAACACCACTGCAAAGTAAACAACTATTATATAAACTTTAAAGTGTGTGAATTAATCAATTGGGGAATTTGCACCACAACTTAGAACCCCTGGAATTTGGCATGAATACTTTTGACTGGTCCAGAATCGAAGTAGCTGGGTTTCAATTCATAATATTACCCCCATTTTTCAAGTTTGGTTGTTGTTGTTTGTGGTGTTTTATTATTATTGCTAATATTATTTTTTTTAACATACAGTAAAACCCCGCTTTTACGTTCCCGCAATTTACGTTTTCCCGGCATTTACGACATTTCTTGTCGGTCCCATCATTTTCGTACATTCATAATGTTGTAAATACCCCGCTTTTACGATAAAATAATTTCAATTTTCCCGCAATTTACAACAGTCTGCTGGCCACAACACCGTCTTAAAAGCACTTCGCGTTGGGCACAACGGGCACCGTTACTGGACTTTCCCGTCACCTTGCCGCGTTAAAAATGGTCCTAACCTGACGCCAGCTGCATCGATGCCTGCGCATACGAGTGACTTAACGGGCGTGTTGATTAACACTGAATCTTACACGAAACGACACACGAGCGCTCTTGGCGATGTAAGTGGTTGCTAACGCGCGTTGAAAGCTTCAAAATGGGCTTCATTTCAACTTATGTTGTCGCGTTTTGCTTGAACTGTGGGAACAACGCACGTCGCCAAGAGCGCTCGTTTGCTGTTTTGCATAAGATATTGTCAATCTACGACGCGCGTTATGTGACGTGTGCTCAGGCATCGACGCGGCTGAAGTCATCAGCATTAGGTGACGTGCGTCAACATAACGCTCATGTGACACAGGCCTAAGAGCGGTAGCCTCACAATCATTTATTTTACATCATCCTCCTTCACAATTTCACACTTTCTCATTCTAAAATAAACGTAACTTTTCCCCATCCTCTAATAGCTCAAACATCAAAGTATGGAACTCTCCGTACGTTTCGAACTGTAAATTCCTTTCATGAATACTCTTCCTATTATTTCATAAATAAATAAATTTTTAAAAAATGCTAGTTGGAAATCATTACGAATTGCCAAAATAAACATTTTATTGAGTTTGGGAAAGTGTAAACTTCGCATTTTTTCTTACAGTAGAAATAATATTTCCCTCCCTTCATTCATCAACGAGTCCTACATGGTTGCATCGTCAAAGGCTACTAGCAGTGATTATGGGGACGCGTGGAAGATTCAACATTTAAAATTGCAACATTTAAAATTCATTAGATTTTGGTATTATGTCTTCGATTTCCGATGTTAATTTAGGTCAGATTTCTATTTGACCTTGTAATATTGTTTATTATGTATTTAATTATATATTAAAGTATATTATAATCCTTATTGATTGTATCTAAATAGATTATACCCATAGTTTCAAAGAAGAAAAAAAAAAAGCATTTCCTCTTATTTACATTTCCTGCAATTTACACCATTTTCCCAAGGGTTCCATGAAAAGTGTAAAAGAGGGGTTTTACTGTATATCTAATGCAACCCGTACTGCTCTTATGTACGAAGGGATTGCATTGCAGGAGTGCGAACACTGACTGGTAATTTATGCTAATGGTTGTTAATGAATATTTTTAATAAACATATTAATAGGTAGCATTTTAAGTATTTGTTGTAAATGAGTGTATTAAAACCCTGTATTGAACATAGATAAAGGTTTATATTAATAATTATTAATACGTTTGTAATAAAAAATTACTTTGAATTATTTTAATTACCTAGACACCCTGATGATAAGTCAATTTTGATTTACAGAACCCACAACAGATTTGATGAAGTAGTGATGTTAATAATAATATCACTTCTATATATAATAAAATATACTGAGAAAAGAGAATGGTTTTCTACCATAAATGTGCTGCTGCTGGATAGGGAAGTACTCATCAGGCCTGCATTGAACTCATGAAAAACAAAACTGGTACTACATCAGTACATACTTTTATTTATTATTGATTATTGTTGTGTTACATTATATTGCAACATTTGTCCTAACACTTCAGTCATGATTTGAAAAACTCCTAACCATACAAAACATGGAAGATTTGAAAAAAATACATTCTATTTTTCATTTTTTAAGAATTCAAAAATCTAAGTGAAGTAGATTCAAAACTTATTGTAAATAAGAAAATGTATACATTACAGAAAGGTCTAATTACGATGCACAGATTTCACTAAGAAAAAAATTACTGTCTACAAGAATGTCATGTAAATGTAAATGTTAATGTTTTCATAGTGCAATCCTCAACAATGTTATATTCTGCTCCCAATATAATTTGTTAGGTTTCCATTTTTTTTCAATGCTCATGGCAACAATATTCAAACTCGTTTGCAGTCATAAGTCTAAAAGCACATTTAAATTTTTTTTTCCACTCAAAAACTACAAATATTAGGGAAAATTAAAATCACTCTTAAATTAATAGTGATAATAAATGCAGCAATTTAAATCCATTTCAAAAAGTTTCATTAATTTTTTCAATCTATCTGTTGGGTTATGATTGCTTATAGAAATCTTACAAAAATTTGGATGCTATAATTTGCAAAATATCAATCTATGAATATTTTCATCAATGAAATCGGTCTTCAGACTAGGAAAATATATGGGATTTTAAGAAGATTTTTATTTGTAATTAAAAAAGTTCTGACATTTTTATCTTGAGATCATTTTAATCTAATTTTAAAATCATTTACTTCTACCAGTTATTTAATAACAACCTTCAAGAAATAAAAATCTTCTCTTATAAACGGTTTTTCTATGACAATGTCAGGTACATGAAGTAGACTTTAAGGAAGTAAAAAAATGTTTATATAAAATGCCTTTAAAAAGTATTGGTATTACTTGGGAAGAAAGTTTTTTGTTTAAGGTATGTTTTCTTTTATTTGTCATTGCTGTCTTAGTAAATTATTTGCTGGGTGTCAAACAATGTTAACATTTAGAGAAAAGGAGAAATGTGAAGAATATACCTGCATAAATATATAGATATTATTTCTATATTTTTGCTATTTTACTCTTACTATAAAATAAAGAATGTACATTTAGAATGAAACACAACAGGAGCTTTTGAAATCTTGTGTGGCAAATAGTTCCTAACAAGCAAACGGAATACTTAGGAATATTTCCCAACAAGCTTGGTTCCTAACAAGCAAACGGAATACTTAGGAATATTTCCAAATTAAACAACATGTCTTTTGATTGGCATATTGCTCACGAAACTGCAAAATGTTGTAACCCACAAGAACTAACTTTTACAGGAGAGCCGAGAAACTTGATAATCCTTCTGAGATTCAAGTTAGACTTTGGATAATTAAACTTATTTTATGTCACCATTTTCTTACTTTATCATTACAGAGAATAGTATTTGATAATTTTTAATGTTTTTTAGTAATGTATCATACAACATTTTGCCTTAATGTTACAAGTTATTGGTATACAACATTTTATTTTTACAAAATTAGGCAGGAAAATAATATTTTTGGAATATTTTGTAAGAAAGTGTGTTCTTAAATTAATGAATTTATTGATGGCAAATTCTCAGTTTCATAGATTATGTGGGTTACTACTTTTTGCTGTTTCATGAGTGATGTGTGGAATATGGGTCTCTAAATAATTTCTTTTTTAATAGAGATAGTACTTAACAGTTACTTTTACAACTTGTTCTATAGTTGTATAGTTGTCTTGTCCTATTGTTCTTCGTTACTTTGCAAAAAAATATCTAATCAAAATATAAGAGATTGATAATGTGAAATTAAAATCTATAACCTATCATAAAAATTTTCTTAGAAATTGGTTGGGGGAAACAAGTGCTATATCAGAAATGCTTTTAAATTAACAAATTTTAGCCAACATAAAAATTTTTAAATGCTCATAATGATGGAACTTTTTTTTAATATTTAGAATTATTTATTTTCTTTTTAATTTGGCTTTGCTGGTGGAAAAATGAAGAATAATTAACATATTTAGTAGAAAATGACATTGTGAATCATATAGTGTTCTCACCTTTCAAAACTATTTTATTTTTTTAATATTTAACTAGCATTTCATTCAACATTGTGAACCTCTTCAGAGCTCATAATTTAATAATACATTATTGCTCAACCATGACAAAAGTTTAACACAATTTAATTGTAAATTACTTTATTTTTACTTGAACATGAACCTTTTAACACTTCAATGACCATGAAATGTGTTTTTAGGTTTCAGTTACAGTTTCATTTTTGAAATGTGATAATAAAATTATATTTGCTGTTCAAATTAGTACCAACATTTTGTCCTGATGATACTTATGATGCAAATATATTTGTTTATTATTGTCAACAAGTAGACCCTATATTTTAAAAAGATTTAACTTGATTTTGGAGACATCAAATCTAAAAATTAAAAAGTACATAAATTACAAAACAAATACGTAATAGAATTTTGAATTTAGTCACCCTAAATGATGCCTATATAGAAGAGTAACTACTGTAATAGTTAACATTTTTATATTTCATCATTAACATCATCATCATTATCTTATTTTTCTTTACTCTTTCAATGTCTCTTTGTCCTGAGGAATTGCAATTTAATGCTTGTTTTGATAATCTCATTTTTCAGTCTCCTAATTTTTCCAAACCATTTATTCTGATAGCCTTTTATTTCTTCTTCAATATTTTTTGTCTTAAGCCATTTTCTTACCTCCATCATCCTGTGTTGATTCAAGTGTGTTACTCCTGAAATATATTGGAGGAATCTCTTTTAGGTTGTTATCAATCTTTGTTGATCTCTATAATTACAATCCAGGCTTCAGATACAAAAAGCAGTAGAGATTTGGATGTCATGTTGTGAATTTACAATTTTGTTTCATGACTTATGTTTCTCTCAAAATGCTTTGTAATTATTCCCTGGAATTTAATATATTTCTGATTTTATTTTATAGATTTTCTGTATATTGTCTAATATTGTTGCCTAGAGTGCAAAATTTTGCCATTTGGTCCATTATCTTGTATTACCATCTTAGCCTTTTTAATTTCTTTCCCATGAAAATCTTTAGTTTTGTTTTTTCTTGCAGAAATGGTCTTTTCATACAGTCTTGTTATTTTGTAGATTTCATTTGCTGCAATTTGTAAACTATCTTCTGTCTCCATCACAATTTCTATGTCACCTGCACAGATTAATTTTTGGTAAGTTTTTTTTCTTGTTAAGGTATTCCCATAAATTAATTTATATTGCCATAAATGTGCGTAGCTAAAAACAAGAGGGGGGAACTACAGTCCTTGAACTTTTTTAATTATATAAGACATAATTGACTACAAAGTGAACAAAACCTACAAGAAAATTTAAATCAAAACTTTCAATACACAATTAATAAATACAACTGATTTTATCTTGTACCGAACACATGGTTGCCAGATTGCTTGGGAAGCCAAAAGTAATTGTGAAGTTAAAAGGGGGAAAAATTAGGATTGAACATTTTTAAGGAAAGAAAATGTTTTATTTATATGGAAACAGGGCTTCTTTCAAAATTGTTATTGGTATCCAAATTCACCCAGCTCCTTGTGCTAATGCCAATGTATATTCCATGTGCTACAAATAGCTTCCACTTTTACCTTCTTGTTCACGTACGCATAATATACATTGCAGAGAGAAAGTTATGTAATGCTGCAGAAAATCGTTTTTGAGAGTTCAATGGAAATACACATTGAGGGGTCCCCTGATACCGTAAAAGTGTGTTTTTTTCCAAACCGTCTGTCTGTACGTCTGCTGTATTGAACAACAGTAGCGCCTAAACCATATCCAGGATTTTTTCTGAATTAAAGAAACCTGTTGATCTGATCTGAGTCAAAGCTCTGTGATTTTGAAAAACGTTCATTAATGTTTGGGTGCACTTTGCATGAAGCTCTTGGGACGTTTTCAAACTTTGCTCAAAAATTGGCTCCAAATTTATTCTTTAAATATTTTGAAAGAATATAGTGAAATACACTTATAAAGATGGCATAGGTCCAATTTTCACTGATAGCTCTGAATTTTTGAAAATTGCAAAAGATTGAAATTTTTTTCTGTGTCTTCCAGCAACTATAAAATGGAAGATAGAGATTTTTCCTTCAAATGAAATTTGTTGTTCATAATTAGTTCTTTCAATAAGGTCATGTATATTTTTTTTTATTTAGTAGTTTTCGCACAATATTGCATGCAATATGTGCAATATTAAATAACAACAAAAACAAACTTTTCTCAAAAACAGCACCAAATTTTTTCTTTAAAATTTTGATATGGATGGTGTTAAATGCACTCTACAAGATGACACAAATGCCATAGTGCTCTATTTTAGTTTTTCAAAAAATACGAAAATGTAATTTATTTGATATCTCTCTCACGTCATTAATATTTACATTAGCTGCAATTTGTTCACATTATGATATTTATGAGTCCATGTGCTTTAAATAATGTCATATAAAATTTCTGGACAACTCAACAGTTTTCTGTGAAAATGAGCTCAAAATTCCACATTTTCAGAAACACTCAATTGCCTTTTTCTCAAAAACCGCTCCAAATTTTTCTTCAAACTTTTCATACAGATTTCACTATTCAAGATGATATAAAATTCATTTTGCAGTATTCTTTTGTTTGTTTTTTCCAAAAATTACACAAATGTAATTTTTTGAAATATCTCTCACGCCGTTAATATGCTCGTTTCTAGTGATTTGTAAACATTTTTGCATTCGTAAATTGAAGGGCTTGACTTCAAATTATTTTTTTCGAAAACTGAAAAGTTTTCTGTTAAAAAAGTCTCAAATTTCGCAATCAAACGTCCAACACCAAAATACAGTCCACTTTTCCCCTAATACAACCGGCCCGCTCAGCGTAATGAATTTTCCAAGTTACGCAATTCGTTTCGTGTTGGAGTACAGATTACAGAACAGTACAATACAATTGAACAATTATTTGTACGATACTTTGTTACTGTTCCATGACAAGGAATGCGTATAAAATTATGCGTAATGTGTTTATGGACTATATTAATTAACCTTGTCCCAACAATAATGGTGACTTGTTGACAGACCTATGTGCACAAAATAACCTGAGAATTAACAATAAGTTCTATGATCATGATTTTCAATATAAATATACGTATATAAATGCACAGAGGCAACAGTCGTTGATAGACTATGTAATAAAAAATCGAAATTCCACACCAACAGAAATTTTGGATGTTAGAACTTTGAATTCTTTCAACATATGAAGTGACTTTGCTTTGGTATTATGCAAAATAAAGATAAAATGTCCCATAAAAAGGAAAAATAAGATCGAATATATAGAAAAATTTAACACAGAATCAGTTCAAAATGAAAGCACAAAAGAACTGTTCTCAGACGAACTAAACGTTCTAATTAGTAATACACCGTTAAGGGTTGGGGATAGTACTGATAACGAGTGGGAGAAAATAAAAGACAACATCATTAGAGTCGCAGAAGAATCAGTAAGATTGTAAGAAGAAGAAGAGTTTTAGTCAAGCCATCTTGTAAATATAAAACACCACGGTTCATTAAGGAAGTTCACATAAAGTATCAAATAGTTGAGGATATACCGGAAACATTTTTGATTTGTTCTGATAGGCAAGAACGCAATAATAGGGATATCGAGGACATTCCATGGACAACATCCAGCCCGAATTCATCCGAAAAGTACATCTGAGAAGTCATCGCAGTAAGCTTTTGAACTTTATTCAAAGCCGTATGGGACCTTCATGTTTGTACAGAGAAAAAAGTTAATCACTTCACTAATGAGCACATTAGAATTTGTATAAATATTAGAATACATGTTAAATTTTTATTCTTTTTAGTAAAGAAAAGGCTGATCATTTATAGTAGTTGGCATCAATTCAATAATTGTTTTAATCAATAGTCCTTCCAGGAATCGTGATTTTGTATAGAATTACACGTCTACATGCAACAGGTATGGAGTAAAATGTTGTATGTGGAAACCTATGATTAAAATTAAAAGTGAAATGAATAAAAAAACATTTAACATTGAATTTACGAGCATAGCAAAGCCACGGAAGAAGTAATAATATTATTGATAATAGCAGAGGAAGTAATCCCCTTCATAATCTTGTAAAATTGTTTGTAAATAATATCAAGATTTAGTAATATTAAATATCGTAAAAGTAGAAAGGGTAATGCTCAAGTGGCTAGCCCAACGCGAGGCCTGAGACGGGGCATTTTCTTATTAGGTAAGCGGGATCCAGGAAGACCAAAGAAAAGATGGATCGAAAGCTGAGCATTGACATCTCCCGACTCATTATGAAGGTGATGTGTGAAGAATAACAGGTTCCACCTAAAGAGAAGAAGTAGAAATTTCAAATGCGAATTTTTACTGTTATTTACGCAGGTTAAGTCATGACGAAATGGTAACAAAAGCACGTAGAAGAACTTCGTTTCTTGAAGTGATTCTTCATAAACTCAATGGCATGATTTTTTGCAGCTATTTAAAAAACATTGTGTACGGAATTTCAAGTCTTAAGTCTCTCTTTTTAGAATGTTTTCTGACAATGAATTCTGTCTCGTTTCTTTAAAACGGAATTTATAAACAGCACACTCATTTACATAAGGTCATATTTCCAATACCGACCTGAGCATATTTTAACAATTCATGCCCACGCAGAACCTCTAAGTACGTTTGCCGGCTAAGACGCCAATGCCCCCTGAGCGCGGTTATCTCGCCTCCCATCAAAACAAAGAGGTATGTGAGAAAAGATCTTATCTGCATCCCTCGCTATCGGTGCATAAGCTTTAGAAAGCGATATTTCTACACATTTCTGGATGTATCTGACCTGCATGGGATGGCGTTTTGGATTAATTTACCATTCTCGTCTTATTCAGCTAACAAGGTCAAAATGTAAATAAAGGGAAAAGGTTCTAATTTTAGGTAATTAATAGCCTACTCGACTATTAGGCTAAATAGGTAACTTAATCAGCTGCCGGGGCAGAGACTATCTCGATGGGCGTTAAAGAAAGGGGGTCCGTCTACGGGCTACAGTCGCCTTAAATAGCCGACTCGCGACCCATTCGCGCCATCGTGACGTAAATTATTTACTATTTTTACGTATCAGGCTGAAATTTACTGATTATCTTATTTCTTTTTTATAATTTATATTACTTTTTTCAGCTTTTGAGTGTTCACAATAATTAAGAAATTTCTGCAATTTTTATTTTCTGTTTCATAGGGTGACACACAAACATATAGTCTATTTAATGTTATATCCCGTGCGTAGATGTTGAAGTGGACTGTATTCGGGTTGGGTACACACACGATTGAAACCTCATCAAATAGCTCATGTTGGTTCGTGGAGTACAGGAAGGACACGGGTATTATACGCGTATGTTTTCTTGAATACCTACCCCCCACTCATGCCGACATTAGTTGAATTAAGAATAAATGATACCAAAGACCGTTGTAGACAAAATCTGGTAACCAGAAATGTTTTCTCCCTTGTAATAGAAACTAGTTTGCATTGAAAAACGAACAACGAATTTGATATAAAATTCCTTTTCTGAAAATAACCAAACTCCCCACTCCTCTTGCAACTGGCGAAGCGAGGGCTCAAAAAAACGTGCGCGTGTAATACAGGCTCCTTCTTACGTCACCAATATCTTTTTATAGTAGCAGATGATTTATTACACTTTATTGCTAATTTAAATAGCAAACACTTAACAATGTGCCAAGGAGACGCAACGCTGCTCTTCACTGTGGGTAGTATGCCCACACATGGGATGGGAAGTTTCATCTCTGTGAACATTAGGTGCGAAAACTAAATATTTTCAAGCAAATATCAGCACAAATTCGACAGTAGTAGTAGAGACCCGTGTGTCTTACTATACTCCACACTGTTACACTTCATCAGGGGGACAAGTCCCCGGGGTGGGCACCTATGCACCTAGAGTTTTTATCCGCACCTCCCGCCGTCGCGTTAACGCCGACAGGCCGACGGTCGGATCCAGCCGGAACCCACTTTACCTTTCGCGGCAACCTCCCCGTACAATGCCTGGGTGGGGGCCGCCCTGGTATAGAGCGATTTTCCTAAGGATGAGCCAAAGTGACAGCTAGTGCTGGGAACATAAGTGAAGGTTCTGTGGTCGTTGTGCCCTTGAGCCCATTAGACTCCCTCCCCGCATTCGTTCGTTTGCAGTTGGCTAACTTGTAAATGGCTTCGACACTTCTTTTGTGGTGTCCTTGTCCGACAAAAATATAGTGCGCTGCGAGAAATAATTGATATTAGGAAGTGCAGTGTTATGTGCTTTTCTGTAAAATTCTTTCTTTCTTTATATATTACATTGAATTTACTTTTTGTGTGATAAATATTATGTTTATTCTAAAACCGAGACTTGAATGCGAGATGCATACCGGTGCACGTGTTTCCGACTTAAAATAATTTTTCTTTCTATTTACATTCGTGGCAGTTTTCTTTTAATGATTGTGAGAGCATGTTAAGAAATTTTCCACATACTTAATTCAATTTAAATATTTCCAGAACTCGCGTACGTGCATATATTTAAGCGAAAGTCGTAGACTTCTGCACAGGGATATTTTCACAGAAGCCATTAGCACTTTACGAAGAGGCGTGGCTGAACAGCTGTCGCGGCGGAGGGATACTTCTGTGAAATAAATGTGATGTTCACTTGTCGCGAACTGTCACTTTGGCTCATCCTTAGGAAAATCGTTCTATAGCTCAGAGCTTCTAACTTCCCAGGCTAGTACTGGAGTCTCGACAATGCGCCACTCGCATGCGTCGGGAACAAGTTCCATCCTCTTTGCCCAAAGAATCGGCCCACTGACACGACGAATCCGAGAGCCCAACTGGGAGCCACCAGGACTAAGGCCCAGGCGGTTCGGAGCCCCCATTCCGTCTCCCCAATGCGTCACAAATTCGACAATTAAAACTGCATTCAATAAGCTAAATCATGACCCGCCAATGATACGAAATTCACGGAAGTAAATAAAACCCTCTTTCCTTGTCGCCGTTCAACACTGAACTTCTCAAATATCCATTGTTACACTGTTGTCCAAGGTACCTTACGGTGATAATATAAATTTAATGTTAAATAAGAGTTCGTACAAATTTATGGTACTAATTTTTTTCAGTTTTTCTTTCATGTTACATTTAAACTGTATTTTTAAGAGAGAAAATCTAATTTGGCTAATTTCAATTAAGGTTTGCGGATTGCTTGAAAGACAATACCCAATACATTGATAATACAAATACTCTCCTCGCAACACGGACAAAAGGAATATTGATTATGAAGTAGGTTTTAAATCATTTCTAAAAGGTTAATATGTAAACATATAACAAAAGTTCGAATGTAAGAAACGAACAAAGAAATAGAAAATAATGTACAAATTCTAACATACGTAGCATCCAACTGCTTCCAAGCATTCTCTATCTTCTGACATGTATTATTACTGAAGATAGATCTCCCTATGAATACTGAGTTTAATTTTATTTATTTAAATATATCGCAGCCCCAGCTAATCTCTAATTTTTACCAAATAAATAAACCACATGCCCAAATGGGATATACCCCGCTACGCTCCCCTTTTAACGTAAATAATGTTACTTTATCTATTACACACTAATATATATATCACAACAGATTCGTCTTTCTGGAAAAAAATATAATTCCCTTTTCTTTCTCAAGACTTACAATCTCTACTTCGCTGTAATTTTAATTCACAAAAACAAAATGACAATACCAATGACAAAAAACATAACTATTTTCACTATCAATTCCTCTCATGCACACTATTTACAACTCAGACATTCTTTGGGAATTCATTCACACATGGCCATTGTTGCGGCTGTATAGCCACATTTGAAGAGCGCGCCAAGGTGGCAGCGCTCAGCGGCGACCGAGGAAGTCGGCAGAGGCGGCGAAGCGGAAAAGGCGCCGCCCGAGCCTGGAAGGAAGGCTGGCCGGAGAGCCAGGAGCGGTGCAGCGAGTCTGCGGCGCCGCCCGCTTTAAAAGCGGGCGCCGCCAGCCAGAGACCCAGAGCGCTAGTGACTGGGTACCGAGTAGATTTGAACGAGGAAATTGTACCGTGTGGAAGCGAGTGTAGGCCCGGCAGTAATCTTGGTTATTCTTGTGTGTCTCTTGGTTCGACACAGCTAGTTTTTTGGTACATCTCCCGGACTTTTGATTTCTGATTTTGGCTTGTGACCTGGTATACTCTTTTGGATTCTGGAATTGTGACCAATGTACTTTCTGTGATTCATTGTAATAAATCTGTGTTTGTGAAAAGCGTGCAGTTATTCTGAACATAATAGCTATATTTTCCATTTTTATTCTTAAACCTATCTTAACTTACAAAATGAATAACATTAATCGATCTTCATACATGTTGAAATATATTGATCAGTTTATCATTTCCTTTTTCGAGTCCTCTGCCAACTTGAACGACGATGGTAGTTTCATCTCCTACCATCGGCGATGTCATACCATGCGCTACTGGATCCGTTCCGTTCCACTTGCGTCCAATGAATTTTAAACTTTCTATCCAAATCCTTGTAAATAAAACGCGCATCTAATAACATATACGCGACCACTGCTCAACACGTTCTGCTCTTTACAACCACCGACATCATTCTATTCTCTACTGCAATACAAGCATTCTCTACTCGACCACAACGCAAATCGTTCTGTCCTCTACCAAAGCGCGCATCGTTGTCTGGCAAGTCGTAAGTTCACGTGTAATATATCTTCCACCGTGGGTAATTCCCGCCTTTCAGTTGTCTTCCCCCTTGTGCAGTAGCGTCTGAAATTAGTTTCTTCTTCGACTATTTGTGCACTTCCCCCACATTGTACAATTTCCGTGTTCCATCCGATTGGCTGTTTATTTACGGATCGCTTCGTTAACTCCTTGGCGTCCGGTCTCCTTACGTTTCTTTTATTATTTTTATTATCCACGAAAATTTCTCACGTCTCCGTCACTAAAATTACTACTGTTATTAGCCTTCCCTCCCATTTTACTTTCTCGTATACCTTTGTATATACGGAGTATATTCGTAGATGTAGTATAGCGAAAGTTATGAAATACTGCGGAAAATCGATTTCGAGATTTCAACGGAAACCCATGTTTTGGGGTCCCCTAATACGGATTTTTTTTTCTTTTCTTTCTTTCAAAACGTCCGTCCGCCCGCCCGTCTATAAAACCATACGTAGAATTTTTTGCAAAATAGATATTCCCCGATCGATCTGGCTCGATTATATCAACACCACCGAGTTATAGATATCTGTATCTACGTGGTGTAGATTCGATGTAGGCGCTGTGACTAGGCACTACTCGCTTCGACGTGCCAAACCTCCCTATAAACACGTCGAATTGAGAGCTCTCCGCCCGCCCTCGATGACTCAACCGACCACAGCGTTTAATATTCTTAGCCACCTGTATTATTTACCCCCCTCTGGCACATTAAAGAAAAAGATCTCAACACACTACTCCTCCCCGCAGATAAAGAATTGTGGAGTTTCACAAGGATCCATCCTGGTGCCAATATTATTCCTAATAAACTCTACACAGTGATTCAAAAGTACTTTTACAAACTTCGGGCTTGGGTTTCTTACACAAGAAGAAGACAAAAACATTTTCTCAAAAACGGTTCAAGATTTTTTCTTTAAACTTTTAGTAGGGATAGTGCTAAATGCACTTTATAAGACAACAAACGTCATTTTGCCTTTTTTTCTTAAAAAATTACGAAAATGTATTTTAAAATATCTCTCACGCCGTTAATACGCACATTTCCAGCGATTTGTAAACATTCTTGCATTTGCGAGTTAAAATATTTCAAATAACTTTTAACAAGTTTTTCGAAAACTCAAAAAAAATGACTGTGAAAAAGAGCTTCAAATTTTGAATATACAGTAATGCTTTAAGGCCGTTTCCTTAAAAACGGCTCCAAATTTTTCAATGAAAATTGCAAATTAGGACGAGCTTTTACTCTTCTGAAATAACCTTAGAGTTTCACTAGTTATTTATATTTTTATTACACATGTAACGTTAACCTCTTGTTCTCAATCGTAATATACTCTTCTGTTCTTAGGGGGGGCGCAATTTGGACGCTATTCTGAACATGAAAAAATTCTCAAAATACAAAAACAAGTAAATCTTTCATAATATAAATCTGAAGATTTGCGAAATGAAATGCCTATTAAATTTATTTGTCTCGAGTTTGGGGAGGCAGTTGCCCCCTCCCTGAATCCTGCCTCTGATGGATTGATATTGAACTCAGAAAACCAATTACATTGCCATTATCAGAATAAATATCCTGTAGTTGTGAGGATTGAGAAAATTTTTGTTCATATATTCTAGTTGTGAGATGTATTTATCTTAACATGAAATTTATACCGCATTGTCAACATGGATAAAATATTGCAAAATTGTCACACAATTTTTCTTGTTTTCTCTGATTATATGAAGTTCAAAACATTATTGTCAATAGAAACATTATTTTCATAGATGTCAAATGTTTCAGATAACAAAAGGTTTAGTTAATTTGCACACTAAACTTAACAATGAAGAATAACATGAGGAATGTGAATATGAATTAGGTTGAAAATCCAGTTTTTGTGGTAAAAAATTAAGAAATTCATGTTTTTTGATTTTGTACCATAATGTTGTATTTGTTAGTTCTGTCTCAAAAAGTATAATAGTTTGTTGTTATTTTCACATTGGTAACTTTTCCCTTATTCATTCCCTTGTACATGAATGATTTGAAAACATGTGCATTAATATTAGTTTTGATTAAGTTTTTATAACACACACATTCTTAATTACTAATTTTATTATAAGGTGATATGAATGTTAAATTTGCAAAGGTTGTATTTTGATTTTGAAATGATTTATCAAGTTGCCAAATTTCAAGTTACATTTGTAACTGTTGAATGTGCAAGTGTTATGAGTATAAAAAATATGCTTCCAAAATACACCTGTAGTTTTGCTCTTTGTAAGGATTGATTTTCCCTTGAAGTGGTTGTAGTTACCCCATTTCATCTTTTTTAGATATAAACATATGGAATTGTTTAACAATAATTTATTAAATTAATTTAGCCCACAACATTAGATGAAATATTATCTTCACATAAAATATTAAAATAGATTATAGAAAGCTAAGAACATATTATTTGATCCAAAAGGGTATTTCCTACTAAATATATTAAAATATAGTTTATTTTGAGAATGATTTAATTTAAGGCCTTCTGTTATTGGCACTTAAATTTGCTTCTTAAAAAATGTTATTCAGTTGACCAATGACTTTTTTAGGAAGCTTTTCTTTTTCAAGTTTATTTAAGTAACATTTGAATTTAGACAGTTCATAACTAAGGTTATTAGCAACTTCAAAAATTCACTAGTCTTATGTGTATGGCAGTGCAATATAAATTCTTTCAAAGCCAATTTTAAATCATTTGTTAGATATTAATTACTTAAGTGGGAAAGTCATAATTTTAAATTATATTATCAATTTTCTTTACTTAGCCTCTGAGATAGCTCGTGGGCAGTGTACTAGCTTCCCGTGCTGTAGTCCCCAGGTTCGATTCCCAGTTGAGGCAAAAATATAGTTGTAGCTTTCCTGTAGCCATGTGATGAAGAAAAGCTCATGTTTATAAAAATAGTGATCAATGTAGTGATCAAATAGTGATCATTGTGGGGGATAAAAATGTTACAGGCAATTGAAGTTCTAGACTTATTAATTAAGATGTTATTTTGTCAATACTTTGTAACTGATGTTTGATTATATCTTCATGTTCTCATTTCATTGAATTTGATCTGAAGAAGTTTATTATGACATAACACATTTCGCACAAAGTTCTGTGATTACTACAGCTATATTGACCACTATTATCCCAAATGTTCAAGTGAAAGGGTATTCAAACCTATTGCTAGCTAGACATTTTCAATCTGTGGTATAGAGTGTATTATAATAGTTGAGCACAGGTTAATGGAGGGTTTCTAATTTTTTTGATATGCTTACATCAAACATAAAAGTTATTTTTTCTGTTTTGAAGAAAATCTTAAAATAGTCAAAAGTTACAATGTCTTCCACCACATTCTTTAAACAACAGCCAATAACAGCAATACATCCTTGAAATGAGAATCTGAGATAGCAAAATATTGATTTATTGGTTTCCAGAAAAGTGATTTTTGCATTTAGTCTCAAAAAAACCAAAACTTTGTAGTTTGAAAGGGCACCAAGGATTGTTGAGATGAATTTGACTTACGCTACTATGAATCTCAGTTCTGCAAATAATCAACTACATTGAACATAGTTGTGATTGGGTGCCTTGTTCTAGCACACACATGTGCAAATGTGAGCACCTCTTCTTTCATTAAACAATATTTCAAAAGTTTGGTAACCCAAAGTTAAGGCCAAGTACATTGTACAGTTTGATGACTTTGACCTATTCTTTCCCAAATTCATCAACTTGTTTATTTTATATACAAGCATATTTGCTTATCATAATGACAGATTTGTTTTTGTTTAACGTTTTGAGGTTTTTGAGACTTTGTATAGAGTTCTTGAATACAAGCATTTGAGTAGGCATACAGAATTACTTTTCTGTCACTTTACAACAAGTGGAAATTGTTTTAAATATGTATTTTGTACTGACCCCAGAATCTCAGATAAAAAACATACAACAACCAAAATTTCTAATAGCATGAGTGGATTCTCCAATACTCAAAAATAATTGGCATTTATGAACTTCAGTATATATATCAAAAGCATTTGTAAAAATTCCATGTTATACATATATTATTCCATATACTTATATATAATACACATCCATGGAACTTATTTGTACTGTATGGTATGGATTGCAATTTATTTTGGTCAGTTAATGGCTTCCGTGCCATCTTTGCTCTCATTGACTCTGAAATGTATTTGAGACAATACTGCTCAGTGTTAATCACTCAAATAAAATTTTGTTTTATACATTTTGCAAGAAGTAACTAATATGACATTTAAACATTGGAATTATATATCTTGAGAAACATTTCCTAATTCATGAATTTTACTGACAAAACATATACTAGGACAACAAGATAACACCAGAAATATTGATCAGTTTGACTTGTGATTAGTCATCACAAACCTCTTCTGGGTAGGACGGCTTGTGTTTGTATTCTAAGAAGGGCATAAGTCACCTTTCCTGCAAAAAAAATAAAAATATGAAACTGACATTTAAAATTAAATAACCCTGTTGAAAGCAGCAAGTTTGTACAAGGACTGTTTACCACAGTCCACAATTAATTTCATCACAACTTATTAGTGAAATGCAAAAACAATGTTACTTATTATTTGTTATCTTTATAGGTTAACTATACCATTTCTTTCTTTCCTCAGTGAAGGAATTAAAGGTATACATTATTGCCATTGACAATACAATTTGACACAGAGGCCAATGAATTCAAGACAATGTTCAAACTTTCATAACTTTCCCCATTGAAATGTCTTTTCTTTTTAACTATCATTTCTCACAATACTGTTGTTTGAATAATTATTCCATCATGTTATCATCCATTACATAATACTTCAGAGATCAACATGAACATCATGTGACCTGAAAGAAAACTGGTTTGAGTAAATACAACACAATAGACCAGCCTGGCTGACCCAGACGTTTGGGATTTTGAGCCCAGGTATATGATAGACATACGCTATGAGTTTGAATCATGACATGGATATCTAGGTGTGTTGTGACATGTTTATCATCCTTGAACTCTAACTCTTTCACTTCCCCAGTACCTCAGGTGTGAGTGGAATAAGGTCAGTGTGCAGAGGTGAGATTTCGGATCTTTTATTGGGGGGCAAAGGATCACCCCGAATACCATAGTAAAAAGTTCCCCTAAACCAAATGACGTTGAGTAGTTACACTATAATTTAATGTTAAAAAGGTTTCTCAGCTCCCATACCACCACCCACACCCCTCTACAGCTAGAAACGTGTTCTTTTAATTTAATTTAATTTTTTTCTTAAACTTAACACTTTTATCTGGTTGAAAAAATATGGAAAATAAGACAATAATTTATACTACTATCATAAAAACAGTTTTACTTTCTCGTATACGTACGTATATACTGACAAATATACGCAGTAAAGAGAAATTTACGCAATGCTGCGGAAAATCGCTTTTGAGAATTAAACAAAAATACACGTTTTGGAATCGCCTGATACCAAAAAAGTGTTGGATTTTTAACGTCCGTTCGTCTGCCCCTCTGTGAACACCACTAGGGCCTAAACCATAGTAGGATTATTTTCCAAAATGGATATTGCTCGGTCGAGCTGGCTCGATGAGAGGTGTTTATATTTTGAAAAACTTTCTTCAAAATTTGGGGATATTTTACATGAAGCCCCCTGGACATTTTGTAAATATTCTCAAATGTGGCTTCAAATGTTTTTTTTTTTTTAATTTCTTGTAAAAATAGAGGAAAATACACTTATAAAGGTTGTATAGGTCTGATTTTCATGGACTCTGAATCTCACATTAACTCTGAATTTTCAAAAATTGCTAACTTTTGAATTTTGTCTGCGTCTTCTTACAAATACAAAATTGAAGATAAGAGATCTTTCCTTCAAATATTTCTTGTCCATAATTAGTTCTTTCATTAAAGTCCTGTACATTTTTTGAAAATTTTAGTCGTTTTTGCGCAGTATTTGCAATTTTGAAAAATTACAAAAACAAGATTTTCTCAAAAACACTCCAAATTTTTTCTTTCTTTTTTGGTAGAGATAGTGCTAATTGCACTGTTTAATGTGACGTAAAGTTCATTTTGCTATATTCTATTGTTTTTCAAAAACTACACATATGTAATTTTTTTAATATCACTCATGCCTTTGATATGAATATTTCCATAGATTTGTATACATTATTGCATTTGTGAGTGGAAGAGTTACAAATGACATCCAATGAATTTTTTTGAAAACTCAAAAGATTTCGGTGAAAAAGTTTCAAATTTCGCATTTACAATAACATTTTAACACCATTTTCTTACAAACGGCTCCAAAGTTTTCATCAAAAATTTCCTTATAGGACAAGATTTTACTCTTCTTTAATATTCTTAAAGTAATATTTCAGTTCTACCATTAAGAAACTGAAAAATTGTGAAAATTTTGAAAAATATTAACTTTGGGCAGCGAAGTGGGCAGCTCGCAAGAGGATAGGACAAGACTGTAAAGCTCGCCCAGACCAAATGAAATTAGAGAACTAACTAGTACGAGAAAGTCTGTGCCATTCCATAGCACAACTAGTTTCCATTACTGAGCTGTAGTTAAAAAAATAAAAACAAATTTTACCATTTCCCTGTCTCTAAATCACATTGACTTACCCTTTGAAAATGTCTGCAACAGTTCTGTGCATTTATTTTAGTATTTATTATACATTTGAAATGAGAATTGTTCTGTTGTTCGAAAAAATTAAACTTTTTTGTTATGGAACCGACATTATGATTAAAACAACAAGATTCGCGTTTATAATAAAAGAAAAGTGAAATTATTATTAGAACATTGAGTATAACAGAAAATATTAAGTTGAGCAACCAAACAGGTTTGATTTGTTCTCAGTGTACACTTGGCATCTAACAAAAATGTATCATTTACATTATATAACATACAATATATAAGATAATAAACCATTTTAAAACAACATCATTAGTATATTTTCACTTTCTCATTTTTTCAAAAAATGTAAATGCAAAGTTTTTGGTCTCTAGCACAGTATTTTCAAGCTAGAGTTGCCGGATTACAGAAATGTAAATCAGTCGGTGCCTTTTTCGAATCCGTACCTTTAGCTGCATTGACACATTTCTTGTTTTTTTTTTTAATCCTTTAAAGAGAAACATTACGCACATGACTTTTATCGCATCGCAGACCCATGAAACGTTATTTCGTGGAAGCACCTATTTTTCGACATTTGAAATATTTAAGAATGTTTGGAATGGATATAATTTATATTATCATAATATATGTTAATTCGAGTGTTATAACTCATGATTTTAGGCTCAAAACTGTTAATTTTATAAGTAAATAATGTTTAAAAGCAATATAATTGAAAGATGATTTATTAATGCAGGATATTCATAGTCACGCTGATCATTATCCCACGTTTTATGGTATGGAACTAAAGTTCATCAATTTATTAATGTATCATGTTAGCTAGCTTAAAAACAATTATTGTCCGCTTAATTATTATTAAATTTCTTGTAAAAGTACAGAAAAAGTAAATCGTTTCTGATAAAAAACTTGAAGATCTGCGAAATGAAATGTTTTTAAAAAACTTGTCGCAATATTGGGGGGAGGGGCAGTTGCCCCCCTTGCCCTCCCTGAATCCCGCCTCTGCCAGTGTGCAATGCAAGGACCTAATGCACAGATCTAAGTGCCTTCTACATGCCAGCTGCACTCTTCCTCTATTTCAGACTGAGCATAGATGCTCTCACAAGCAGGGCCTACTGGGATATAGTATAGATTTGAAATGGGAACACAAGCTACATCAGTGCTATAGATAGGGAGATGGCTAGGTGCCACAGTGGTACTTCATGAAGGAAAAAAGGAAAACATTTCGGAGGAAAACATGGAGGACAAAAGGAAAAAAATTAGTTCCATACCATAAAACATGGGATAATGATCAAAACAAGAAGCCAAAATTCCCAGAATATTGTATAACATTTTAAAGCAATTCCAAATTCTTCCTTTTTCATGATTCTCAATCATTGACTACCCTGATAAATTCTCTCCAGTTACTTAATACTTTAAGGAATTATTATTAACTTTGTTGGAAACAAATATTACAGGAATCCTTAAATATTTTATTATAATTTAAGGTTATTACTTTTGACAGTTCATAAAGCTACTCAATTGCTTTCTCCTTCAAATTGATTTTCTTGAATGCTGTGTTTTTGCTTGTTATTAAATCAAATGTTTAAAGAGATAAATGAAAAATCTGTCAAAATGTGTACAATCATTCCTGTAGATTCAACCAGTTAAAACATGTAAAATCAATGAACTTATCAATAATTTTTGCATCGAAATTCACCACACATTGCTAAAACAGACCATTATTTTCAAGATTATAAATTGGGTGAGAAGTGCTTCTTTCATTTTCTCACAGGGATGTAATGATCTTTTAGTCATGAATGAAGTTTCAGCTTATACCAGTGACTGCTTGGTGAACAGCATTAGTGTTGCTCTGTTTAGTACAAAAGTAAACATTTATTATTGAGAGTGAAATAACATATAATATTATTTCTTTTAGGATTTCATTATTTTGAATTCATGAAAACCATTAATAAACGATGCATGCAATCACTGGGATGAAAATTTTAAATGTATTATAAAATCAATTATCTCTCTTGCAGGCATGTTGCTGCCACAACAGACATAGGTGTGAAAAAATATATATAATGTACAGTAACACCAATAGTAAGACTATTTGAAAAAACTGATATTTTTCTCACATTCTTCTTCTTATTATTGCTGATCCTGATAATGCTGCTACATTGTCCTAAAAATTCCTTGGTAAGTTGACTATAATATTAAAATTCTAATTCTATCTACATAATTTTTGTTATGTATGGCTGATGTCAAAATCCCAAAGCCCTTGAAATTGTTCCACTCTTAGAGAAAGCCTATAATTTGTTAAATGCATCCCAGTGGTTACCTTACTTGCCTCTAAATCCCACCCAGCTGAGGCACATGGATTTTTTAAGTACAGAAAATCCCAGTGGCCATATCTTCCTTGTGGCATGTAAAAGGCAGGTGCCTGGCAAAATTAAATACCTTCGGCAATTTCCTGTTCAAATGAGATCTCACATTCTCCCAACCAGGGAGTTTAGATGTAATTATTCGAGACTGAAATCTAAGAGAGAAAGTGAGAACCACATCAAGGAGTTTTAAGGGATGCTTGTGGGGAGTACCTGCTCCAAAAAAATTTCCTTGGCCCATATCAGGGGAAGACTTCTATGGAAACCTGGGTTGAACTTTCATTTCAATCATAAGAAGGGAAAGAATTGTAATTGTGTGCAGGAAAAAGGCAAATTTATGGCAGAAAAACTCTTATTGCCAATAAAAAAGTGGATAAATCTTGTTCCTATATAAAATATACAATACATTACTACCACTAACACATGTAGTCAGAATCCATGTATTTTTTTGTGGGTCCTTGATAATGAATAATCAATTGACAGCAAAATGTCTCTCTGTGGTCAATGCTAGTACCTAATCTGTTCAGCCGTTGATATTCCCCGATTGATTTAAATGAATTCACCAAGCTTGAAATGGATATTTTGATTTTGGGGAATACTTTTACATGAAGCCTCACCATTTTCAACATTTTCTTAAAAATGATTTCACATTTTTTTATTAAATTTTGTCCTCAAGTAGTGTAAAGGATGCTTAAGAGAATAGCACAAGTCTTATTTTCATTGAAATACTTGATTTTTCAAATATTACAAAAGTTCACCTTTTTGTTCTGAGAATTCTGACACCTACAATATGGATGATACGGAATTTTTTCTTAATGAAATCTGTTCTTTAAAGACAAATCTAGAAACTAAGTCATGCACAATTTTTCAAAAATTAGAGTAGTTTTCAGAAATTTGCATAAAATATAGACAATTTTTGTAAACAGCTCAACATTTTTTATTTAAAATTTCTCCTTGTAGGTATCAAAGAATGGTAAAAAAATAATGAGCAGGCCCCATTTTCAGAGAACTCTCCATATTTTTTAAAATTGCAAGAACTTAATGTTTCAAAACTACAAAATTGATAAGAAACATTTTAGTCTTAAACTCTGTTTTGATAAATCAGCTCTTAAAACGTCATGTACAAAACAAAAAGAGGAGAGAGTGAGGAGAGGGGGAGAGGAGAGGGAGGGAGAAGGGGAGAGAGGAGGAGAGAGAGGGAGGGAGAAGGGGAGAGAGGAGGAGAGAGAGGGAGAGAGAGAGACTAGTTTGCATGTAATTTTTGGTTAAAGTTAATGAGTTATAAAAAATGCTTCATTTTTTTTTCTTTAAATGTTTTCCACTGATAAAATAAGGGATGCTTTGAAGAATGGCTCATGCCTAATTTCTCCCAATACCTCTCACTTTTTGAAATGAGAGTCTTGGAGGGAGAAAAAAAAATTGCTGCTTGAAAATACTTTTGCAATTTAATGTAATATAATGCTACAGAGCAATTAAATTACAAATAATGTAAGAAAGTATGTGCTGCCTCTCAATCCCACTCAAGGCCCATCACCACAGTGGCATTTTGGCATGGTTTTTTTTTTTTTTGTCTTTCTTGGTTGTGCCGCTTCATCTAACAGTATTCCTTGATACAGTCATGAACATGCAACATCTAGCGGCACAACTGAGAAAGACGCGAAAAAACCTGCCATTATACCGCTGTGGTGACAGGCTTTGAGTGGAATTGAGAGACAGTTCTGTAAAAACCGCAGTTTAGTTCCACTGATTGCTCAGACAGCAAAACTAATAATAGAATTGATGCAGTAACTTTATAATATAGTCTTTATTTATGTACTTTTCTGAGGATAATAATGAGCCAAACGAGAACCCTCTTGCTGCAGTGGGTGCTATCGTGCAGTGAAAATTTTGCACAAGACACAGAATTATACATGTAGATTATATAGACATCATCAACATTGTCTATGTATTTAACCCATTTTTTGTCAGTTAGAAAATACTGACATGTTGCTGAATATGAAAATAAATTGCAATTTGTCAAATAAGTGGAGAAAAATTTTATTTCCATGAGCAGGCATGAGCATCACATGGGTTACTACCCTCAAATACTGTTCACAAATGTGATGTAACAACTGATCTCTATAAAGGGGTAACAATGACCAATACCACCAAATGTTATTACCTCAAAATCGAGCTCACCAACTGCATTACAACCTTTGGAGTCATCTGCAAAAGGGATCATGCAGGACTCTGTGCTGCTATGAAACTACCAGAAGGTTAAATTATTGTTCACAATAGACTATTCTCACAAATTAAAAGGAGACCTTCAACATTTTATAATGCATTTTTGGGACAGGTCAAAAGGAAATAACCCCACATTTGGGCAACTTTTGTCATATGCAAAAAAATAAATAGTAGTTAAAGAGAATATCTCCTGTATTATCGAATGGTCAAATTTGTTACAATTGATATTGTAAAATGTTAGTGACATTTTTTCTTGGCACTTAACAATATGCTATGCCACACAGGACATAAAAAATACACTCAACAGAAACATTCACTTCTGAAATATTTTGATTAAGGATTTTTTAATTCAAGGAACCATGGTACATTATTTACTATTTAAAATAGTCTGTGCAGTATGCATTATTTCACATGCCACATTAGCATCATGCAAACTCAAAAAATCAACATTTTTTTCCCCATAAAAATATAATTCATACTTCCATGAAGTGTAAACACTTGAAGACTACTGTATCACTTATATAAGAACACTTTTCTGTACAGCAATTAAAGCATCACACTTCTTAAAAACACAAACAATAGCACTCGATCAGGAGAAAGAGCACAATTTCATTCACCAAGAGGTTTATCAACATAATTACATATTTATATAAACATTGTTGTGCGTAAGTGACAACTGTCTACTTTTGCTCCAAAAAGTTAGTCCAGCAACAAAACATTCCATGAAAGCATTTTCAACTGCCAGCACTAAGAAACAGTTTAAGTCTGTAAAACACACAATCATACAAGTTTTAGGAGCATACAAAAATCAGTTGGGGCGTTTTTTTTGCTGCACATATCAAGAGGCATTTTTATTTATTGCAGTACACAATGAAAGCTATTATTAGAGACCAGTCTTATAAATGTTCGTTAATTGCAAGAAAGTAGCAAGCAAAGGAAGTTACACCATCACACACAACAAGAAATAAGCACCTAATCTGCATCCTCTTGCAAATGATGTTGCTGATGTAATGGTATACCCAAACTATTTGTGTGAGGGTATAAAGGTTGCCACCAGTCCAAAATTTTCATATTAACCACTGGATCAAATATCACTACACCATTGCTGTCTGGGTAGCATAAGGGACCTGAACCAAATTCAAGTCGCAAGCGATAGGAGCATAATCCTTGAGATAATGTCACTGCCACATGACACAATGTCAGACCCAGAACGACAGGATGAGAAATATAATTCATACACGTAACCTGTAACAAAACAAACCACTTTAAACAACCGACAGCAACCATTCTCAAGACTGAATAAGTGGCACAAAGAGAGAGCAACAAATATTTTAAGGAATGTGCTTCAGAATTTATAAAATATTATTAATAACAACAATAGTAATATAAAAGGTACCAGAAACATACATTATTGCAAATGGAGGGTAAACAAGAATTGAAGTGGTGATAGTTGTCATTGAATAATTGTAACCAATGAACAGTCAGCAGTTTTTAGATCATTTTAAATATGCAAATAATTCACACTGAAATGTGACTTAGAATGGGTCATACCCTAAACTGTTCATTACGTATGACCATGCCCCACCCAGTGAAGCTTACACCTGAATTACACACTAACTTTTGACAAAAGATTTTGAGAGTTTTTGTGAACGTGCTCACTCACACAGTGGCTCTACTGAACCAGAAAATGCTGTGTGCATGTTCACACTTGCTAAACTCCCAAAATTGTTTATTGAAAGGAAGCGTGTGTATTAGGCCTTAGACACTGCAACGAAAACTAGCAAAATATTCAAAAGCCAATTACTTAGAATTTGAGATTCTACACTTGTTTCACCACCCATGCTAAGGACTGTTGACATCCAGAAGAACTAAACTTTCAAAATAGTAATGCAAGGTACAGAAAGGTCTCAGATTACAGCTTATTTATTTATTTATTTAGTCAAAAACTGTATGTGACGTATGGGGGGAGAAAATCATCTGCGCACGCTTTCTTGAGTTTCAGAATCCCTTCCCAACTATTTAACTATTAATAGCTGAAAGATGAAAAAATAGTAATAGTAATAATAATAATAATAATAATAATAATAATAATAATAATAATAATAATAATAATTTTAAAAAAAGCTAGAGATTAACATTTCAAAATCTAGATATTTTCGTTGCCGAATTATAGAAAACTTATTTGTAACGGTAAACGAACGGATTTGATTTTTCTCTATTGCTAACAAATAGAAACTCACCCTAAGATCTACTACCACTACAAGCAAAAGGAAAGCTCAACAAAACGTGCTCATAGTGAAGCTACATTTACGTCCAGAAGCAAATCAAGGGGCCATCTCAGCATTTGCTCAATGGATCAGGGAAACTGGACACAAACCCAATTGAGATGGCTTAAGGAACATCAACTCAAACTTTATCAGCCTCACAAGCCCAACTCTGAAACTCATTGTTGTAATTGCAATTTTGCAATTTTTAATGAAACAATGTATTTTAAAGAAATAATGAGTTTATAATTAGCTTCTTCAAAAACCTTTCATTTGTTATTCATTATTGCACATTTAGGCACATATAAAATATTGACAAGAGAAATAATAAATATACAACAATAATAATAGTAATTCAAAATGATTTACGTGCAACTATATCAAGATATAAGATTTATACTTTTTACTGTGTTTGTATTTTATAATCCACATTTGTTTTGTATTTTATTACGAGAGAAATATGCAGCATGGGATGACCAGAAAATGGAAAGGCAAAAAGCTAGCAAAACAAGTTCTGCATCAGTAATTTGGATGTTAAAACTGTTGATAAGCATGTGCCAGTAACTGAACATCTTGGCCATGAGAAGTCATGAAAGTTAATCAGCTCAAGACACTGTGAGTCCCAGGACGGGTGACCACCTGGGGATCCCTGAAAACAGCACCGAGCCTCTGGCTTATAGGGATAAAAGGTAATGACATGACATGACGTATTCTGACAATACTCAAAGATAGTTACTCCATGTTCAACGCCAAAAAAGTCTTGGAATGTTGTTACGCAACTGACAGAATTAAAAAAAAGACAAAGAAAGAAGATAATTTGGATTCAATTTAATAAGAAAAATAAATTGCATGAAGTGTATACTATAAGTGTATGTGTATATGTTTAAAAGCATCAGCATGGCTCAATTTTATTAAAACTATTGATTGCCAAAAATTATTTAGTACATAGACACAAAATAAATTTTTCTATTAAAATTGGTAAAATTAACACCAATGATTGTCTTTAAATAAAAAAGGATGCATCTTATTATAATATGCCTAAGACAATCGATGTTATAGTCAAGCAGAACGTTTTTTTAAAAATTTATTTCATTATACATGAAAAATTATGTTGTGTAATGATGTTTTTTGAATTAATTATTCACATAATCAGGTATTTAAAAAAAGCATATTCAACCTTAAAAGAGAACATAATCAGATTTTTTTTAAAAATTTAAAATCAATATATTAAATGCAACCAATGCTTTAAGAAAAGCTTTGAAGAGGAAAATGACGAAACCACTACCACTGTTCAGAAGTAAATAAATCTTTTTCTTAAAGACTCAAATACCATATGTTTTACTGTAGATATTGTAGTTTTATTTCTGGACAAACTGAACTTTGTTGATGGTCTAGACTGTAAATGAAGTAATCCAATAATGCAATACAGCAAAGAAGTGAAGTACTGAATTTTTGCTGAAATTAAAAATGTAAACATTTTGCTACATTAATGGTTTTATTCATCTGCTCCATTTTTCTAACCCCTGAAGCGAGTTAAGAATGACTTTAGAATTTTTTTTTTTGTTGATGTCGATCAAACTATTTATTGATTCATTTTAAATATCCAGACAATTTGATGTTTCACAAGGTGTCCATTCCCATTTTGTATGGATTTTTGAACTAATTAAAAACCATGAAGCGTGGTTAAAACACATATTTTAATAAAATCATTATGCAAATTTTCATTACCTGTAATACTTTACAACCTTCTTCTTGGTTGGCAGATACATCTTCTAGCATTTCTATCAAGTCAGGTTGACGAGGCTTATTACCACTGCCCCGGCCTAATCTGATAGTGGCATGTTTCAGCTTGAAGAAATATATCCATTGATTTTTAAATTTCTGAAAAAAAAAATAATAACAAGAACTACATTTCTTAACGGTTGAGGACTGAGTTTAGAAGAATCAGCATTATGGAATAAACTTTACCTGATGCCACATTAAAACACACTGTCGTTTGGCCAAACTGTGAGGAGTCACTTCTTTCACAACCTTTTGCCTATTTATAAATGGTGGGTACATGTAGTGAAGGGCTCTTATGACACAAGTTCGCAGTCCATACAAACGAACCATGCATTCTGGTTCTAAACACTCAGGTAAGTTGGGAACCGTTTTGTAATACCTACACAGGTAAGATAAATTAAAAAGAATTAAAATTTTAAATCACTTCTATTTGCAACAAGAACTTGGTTTAATTTACCTTTTATAAAGGTGGAACCAAAACTTTGCAGTTCCTACAACATGGTAAGCACTCTTACAAAGGCAAGCAAATGTTGCTATGTCTTCTGGTCGAATATATTCAGAAATGAGAAACCATATATCAAGAGGATATTCATTTCCTCCATCTTGATCACATGAATTATCTTCTGAAATTGTCTTTTTGCGTCGCCTTGAAGGCTTCTTAATAACATATTCTATAAATAAAAGGGTAATAAAGAATAAAACCACATTTGACCAATACAAGTGTATATAAATAGCATATCAAACACACTTCTCTCAATCCTCCAGTACAGGCACTAACAGTCCAGTTTTTATTGGCTCCGAAAATGAACTCTGTGGAATGTGATAGAAGGTTTACAATATTCTATTACTTCTTTCTAAATTTTAATGGTAATGTGTAAAATGATCAGAAAATATTTAATAAACACCAGGAAGATTGGACTGAAGTATGGATTCCTGGTCTGGTTGTGCGTAACAGGTTTCATATTGAAAGAGTATCCAAAGTATGCAAATTTTTGGAACATTGCCATTAAACTTCTAAAATCCTGTTTGTCTGGATTGACAAATAGTGATATCTTTTTATTCCTTAGGTATTATAACTGTACTTAAAACTTGAAATGTACAAGAAATAGAGATCTGTACAAATATATAAGCATCTTTTCAAGCAAAATATTCCAGAGGGGGGTCAGATAAAAATACTTTGTTTTTCATTTATTAATATGATCCCCTAAATATTCTTGGATGACATGTGGATGTATTTAATTTCATATTTGTTTTATGCATTTATTTCTTTGTATAAAACTGATTCAACATAAAATCAATTTTCGCACTAGTTCTATCAAACATGCTTATAATTCGGAATGAAAATGTGTATTAAAAAAAAAAACAACCAAAAAACTAGTCACATAATTAAAAAAAAAAAGATTAATAAAGTATAAAGGATTACACAATACTTAACAATGAAAGCCATGATGTAAATGCAGACTCTCAGTCCATGAAAATGAAGTTGTCACAGTGAAGTCTGCAATTAGTAGAGGCTTAAAAATCGGAATATTTCCTTAACTGTACAAGACATTCAGCTTCCCTTTTTAAAGGAAACTGATTGAAGGGTCATAGGAAAAAATTTAGAGACATGTGTCATGTCATGTATTTACAGAAACCACAAACTAAAGTTAAGGGTATATTTAAGCAAGTACTAATTACCTTTTGTTCCATCTTCTCCATCTTCTTCCACAAACTCAAAATCTCCCTCGAAGTCTTCCAATTTCTCGTACCAGGCTCTTGAATCACCTTCTCCACTTAATTGTTTCACTGAAAAAAAAAAAAAAAGAACACATGAAACATGTACAATCTAAAAAGGAAAAATTTCTTTTCACCGTTTATCCAAAAAAGAAATATCCTTATAAATTAGATGTGAAACCATCTTGACCACAACCAAAACCATTTTCTGAGAGTTTTAAATTCTGGTGTTGGTATTCTGGCTGGGAAAAATTAGCTTTTCAGACCAAGATAGAGCAAAATCAATCCCATAACTGACCCGTTTTAGATCTGATAATTTTGAAAGATTAAGATACAAATAATTTTACAGCAATATTACTAGTTTTGGAGCAACTTCTGTTTCACATTTGTAGAGAAACTTTCTCTATTAATAATTTTTCAAACCTTGGGAATTACGTAATAAATAACAATGATTCTTTTATCACATAATTAACTTTCAAACATTTTCTATAGTTTTAAACACTTCAGTGTATCTGATTAAGTGTTCATCTAGTTGATGTAGAACAAATGAGATAAGATAATGAAATCAAATTTAATATGTCTTAAAAGGATTGCAAACTAGCCATCAACATCAATGTAAATGAATCTATGTGCTACTTTTATTTTCGTTGCTTGTGGTTCATGCAGAATAAATATGCATGATACAATGAGAAAAGTGAATAATTATAGATATTTTTCCTTGAGTTTCAAGGCTCTTTACAATTTTTGAAGCCTTTTCATCAGGTTATACTTTCAGTCCATGTAGTTTTCATTAGTGTTATCTTATCAATCTGGACTACATCATATCACAATCTTACTTTATCAAAGATCAGAAGAATTATTTGTAAAACACAATATATAGTTTTGTCTGAACATTGTTTCTTTGTTTTTATTAAATAGTTTTTAATACTTATGAAAGTCCATCAATATTTTATGAACAAATTATTTTCAGTTTGTTTCTAGAACCTACCTAATTCAAAATTATATGAAAAGGTTCTTACTTGTGTCCAACTAGAACAGAACGAATAAAAGTAGAATACAGAATGTTAGAGGAGTAAACTTCAAAATATCAATTTAAGGGTCAATGCATTTCCAAGGTTGTTCAACATTGTTTTCAACAATGGAATTAAATAGTGCAAAGTGATCTATGTCTTGAATACAAACTTAAAACTTTAAAACTCAAAGTGACTCGAGAATGTCCTCTATGTATGCATCACAGACTTCAATACAATTCAGAAATTTTTTAACCATTCTTAAATAGAAAGAGTTATTCCAAGCAAAACTACATGAATTAAAGGCACAAAAATAGTTGTTTAATAAAAACAACTGGCCATCACATTTAATTTTGACATGCAATTTCTTATATTCAATGTGTATCATAGTAATATAATTGCATCAACTCTAACAATCATAATAGAATATGTCACTGCTAAATGATCAGGACAACAATTACCTTCTCGAACAACACTATTAGTAGCACCTTTCTTCAAACGTCCCTTTCCAGAGATGGAACAGTTTGCAAAATCATTCAAGGTCACATCTGCAAAACAAGGCACAGGACATTCAAACATAATAGTTAATATTAAACATTAAAATGGAACTTGTCAATACTAGAATGTAATTTTAATATTCTTTTTATAAAACTGTACGTAAAAGTTCATTTGCTGACTCAACAAAAATAATTTTATTTCCGATTTGAAGGCATACTTTATTTCACCTGTAATATTAATCGAAAACGGAATTCCCAAATGACAGTTAATTAAAAGTAACGTGTGGCATTTCAGAATATTAATAATGCTGTTTTTATTCATGTATTGCAATAGCCAGTAATATTAATGCAATATAACATCATCTTGCATACCACAAGACACTAACCTCCAATATCTCGACTGGCACTTTTCTGAGAAGTCACCCTTCTCCCTGCTTTTCTACTCGCCCCCGACATCTTCTACACTTGAAGTTAAGTCTTGTTACAGAAATGTCACCGAACATCTTTGTAGAACAGAATAAAGGGATAAAGAAATGAAAGTGAGGTGAATCACTAATCCTCCACTATCGTCAGCCATATTGAACTGATGGTCACGTGATGTCCCAAAGAGATCGCTGTACGGAAGAGTGATAAAAAGGCGCATCATATGATTCAATGTATTCGTTTTGATCCCGTTTTATATTTTTGAGAGAATTCCTTGAACAAAATAAAATTGCAGAAATTTTAGTGTTACGAATTGATTGTTTTATATCTAATTATTCTGTCGCGATTTCCTATAATATATTTTACTTAAATCTTAAAACTAATACAGTCCCTCAAACATTTTTATTTCATTAATTCGAAGTCCTCTCTTGGATTTGTGGGATCATAAGAGCCACGGCTGCATATTTCTTTTCGAGTTAAACTATTGTGAACTCCGCATTTGGAATCTCTGTGGAAGAGCCCAATGACCTGACGTCACGGTCCAAGATGGCCGCTTGGGTTGAGAAGTGTAGTTATAGGACTTGGGTGGTAGGAATTTGTAGGTGTGTCAGATTGGTGTTTCGGGAATAATGCCGATAAAGTATTATTGGTTTAGTTTCGATGTGTCCGTTCGCACATGTAAAAAGGCTTCAACTATTCCGTGTGTAAACTTAAGGTAATAGTAGTTGTATGTATCATATAATGAGTGATTCATTCCGTTACTATCAAACGTAGAGGCACCGCTTATTTTGCCCGGAGTCCGTATTTATTCTGTTAGTGCCGGTGCTTCCGTAAAATAAGCAACCATGTGGAATATGATGTGTGATGTGATGCCTACCATATCAGAGGATAGTATAAGTCAAAGGAGCTCTCAATTTTCTGGGGAAGATGCGAACTTTGAGCAGCTCATGGTTTCTATGCTGGATGAGCGCGACAAGCTCATGGACAGTTTGCGGGAAACTCAAGAACGTTTGGGTGAAACAGAAGCAAAACTCTCGGATGTCGAGAAAGAACGAGACTCCCTGCAGCGGCAGATTTCGGCCAACCTCCCTCAGGTGAGCACTACAATAAATACAATTCAACTATTCACATCTCATGAACGACCCATGCACTCGATTTGGAGCTTTATTGATTCCCTTTGGCAAGGCCCTGACCGCCATTTTTCGATAGTCTTGACACAGAATTCTGCAAAAAATTGGTCGTGGGACCTGTATCTTGTCGTTTTTAACCTACGGTATGTTGTATTCTTGCCATTGATTTTTTTCCTACTTGCAGCGCTCACTGCTCTGCTCTCGTTCTGTTGTGTCGCCTTTGCTCTCTGTCATTGACAGTTTAAGGTCCAGATTGCTAAATCTCGTTTCTGTGAAGAATATATTCTTTTTGGTGATGTCTATTTAAAAAAATGTGATGATTGCTAACGGCCTTCATAGTTGTTTAATAGCGCATGTGGCACTGTGAGGTTAAGTGTTTCTTACATGATAGATGCAAGAAGCCTTTGATATCTAAAGCAGATTCTATTAAGTTAAAGAATCATACCATCCTTTCCATTCAGTTGAGAAATTGATTCATTTACAAGCCTAGAGAAGTATGTGAAATATTGTGTTTCTGTCATTTTTAGTAGGGTGACAGTGGCTATATGTTCCTATGTCATTATGAAACTTGATGTGTTAGTAGGCTTCTATTCAGTGAATCTATTCCTTCAATGTGTATCATCTATATAACTAGACTGAGCACTGTTTAGGGGAGCCCCTAGTACATGTTAAAGTAAGTGTCAAAGAAGACTAATCTGTCAAAAGCCTAGAATTATACCATAAGATTATTACCAACTGCAGTACAATTGAAGTCAGGCTGAAACGAGTTTTTTTTTTCAGTTTGAAAAGAAATTACGTCTAGGTCTTGTCTGGTGGTGCCGAAATTTTAAAACAAATAGTAGTGCAGAATTCACAAGTTACTTACAGCCTTTGATATTCCAGTTGTTGAAATCATACGGCTGTGTATCACAGTGTATCTCAATATCTAAATTACATGATGTACATGTAACTAGTGAAGACATTGAGTTTTTCACTGTTGTACTGAATGAAGTTACAGCTTTTAATTGTATTCACTCCTGTCATGACTGTGAATGATAGTATGAATGTTTATTGATCATGATTTGAATTTGTATTGAATCCATATGCATTAAAGATGCAAGTTGTAGGGCACTTTCTTCAGTTCAGAGGATCGAAATCTGTCCCAGTTTCTAACAGTTAATATACGAGAATTGCCATCAACATGATGTCCGCTTTTATCGTTGCTTTAAACTATGTTGAATGTTGAAGAGCATCGTTCTACCGCTTGGTATTTTTTCTCGCCCTTAAGCAAGTCATTTTTGGCAAAAACAACTGATTCGTAAATAAACAGACAAGGTAATGGTAAAATTCCTAGATTAATGAAGAGAGGCTTACATGAATCACGTGGGTGGGATTTGGTTATTATTCGTACGATTCGTTTTTGTAATCTAAACGTCTGGGAGGTATAAGATGTATTTCCCCAGAATATTATGCCATATCTCAGGCGGGAATGAACATTCGCGAAATATACACAACGAGCAGTATGAAGGCTGACTGAATTTGAAAGAATTCCGAACGCGTAGCATAATGAACTTAATTTTGTGTTCAATTCATTTAAATGGACGTTCCATTTAAGGTTTGACTGAATTGAGAGACCTAAAAATTTTGTTGCCTGAACATCAGCCAATGGTACGCCGTTCATTTTCAATGGAGCACAGAATTGTTTATTTGAAGTGGAAAACTGCATTAAAACCGTTTTCTTACCATTTATTTATTTACTTATTTATTTATTATTTTATTATTATCATTTATTTATTTAAATAAATAAATGGTATTTTTTCTGGCGGAAAATGCATCGGGGCCCCGGAGATCATGTGGACAACCGGAAGTGTGCGCGAGCACATCGCGTCGAAGCTTCCCCAGTCTGCCGCCCCCGCCCCCGGTCTTTCGGTGACTAGTCTGGGACAGTTGCCGCCTGCGGGCGAAGGCCCGGCCTTGGGAGGCCTTGGCTGCCACGGCCGCCGCTGCCCGTCACCCGCATGGGGCCCAACGCCCCGTTCGTCAGGGGGAGGGGAAGGGAAGGGTCGGTCTTTCATGTGGCCTGCGGGATCCTGTGGGTGGACAGGCTCGTTGGACCTTCCGTCATGCACTCAATTCCACGCTTTATTCTCTACTTCTTTCTCCCCCCCTCTCTCTGTCTCTCTCTGTCTCTCTCTTGCTCTTCCGTCTTCTGCTGCTCTCCACGTTGATTTCAGATTCTTTAATCTTAACTTCATTCGGGATGGCCACTGTCTGGAAAACCGAAAAAAAAAAATTAGGAAATTTGTAGAAGAATCATTAAACGTCAGGGACAGTTTTTAGAGGGTTAAAAAACTAGATATTATTCCTTAAATACATTAGAACAGCGTTATTCTTTACCCAGCTTTTATTTGTTGAGGAAATATTGTTAATTTGTACCTTGTCACAACGAAACTGACCAATTTGTATGTGGGTAACTTCAATATTTTTTTGAGTGATGTTACATTATAAATCTGATCGGGAAAAAAAATAAAAATTCTGTTGAAAAACGGAGAAGATCAGGGAAATTTGTTCCAGGAAATAAGTCGCCACCTGTACATATGTTAACGGTTAACGTCTGGTAATATTTTTACCCGATTACACGAACGCAACGAAGGGTAATGTCGATCTCGTTTTCTATCTTTTCTAAGTTTGTCTTCAGTTTTCTTTCCTCGTCCATCAATTTCACTTTTTTATTGATTTGTTAAGATTATAATTTGCTTCTCTAGTCTACATTCTCTCTTTTCCTTCGATTTTGATCGCCCTCTTCTTGCTTTTACTTTTTTTTCCCCTCTATATCCTGTCTCACCCCTTTCTTTTCATTGCTATTCCCTCCACTTCCGCACACCTTGTCTTTCCGCTTCTTTTTCTCACTTTACTGTGTTCCTTCTCTTCTTCATTGTTATCCATTTCATGATTCAATTGACTTCTCCTCTCCTTGTTTATTCTCTCCTCTTTCTTTTCTGTTGTACTTTAAAGATGATCCTCACCTCCTCTTCTCTTTTGTTAGTAATTGTCAGTCGTCTTTCTTAGATGCATTTTGCCTCGTCTGTTGTCTCCTTTTCACACGTTCCTTTGGTATTTCCTTTCCCCGAGGTCATTTTCTTTTCTTTGTTATACCTTCATCCGCATCTTCCACTTCTTTCATCACTTCTTTAAAATTTTAATGAACTCTCCACTTATTTCTCACAGTTTCAATTTTCTCGTATTCCTGCCTCAATTTTTTCAGCATTACAGAATGACTCAATTTCCCAAGTTCCACTCTTTTCTTTGATGTACTCTGTTTTTATCCTTTATCTACTTTTACCCTCTAGTATTCTTCCTCTTCTCTCTTCTTTCTCATTCCATTTCTCTTCTGCGCGTTATTCGTATTTCGTTCTTTTCTTCCTCTTATTTCTTTCTTATCTCTTATATTTCCTCCTATGTTTCCCCCTTTTCTCACATTTGCATATTCCGAATTTCTGGGTCATTCTTTTCATGGTTCCACGAAATTGCAAATCGTGGTTTCTCGATGCGTTCTTTTCCCCTTTCTTTTCTTTTCTCTCCTGACATTTTCCTGAAGTTGCGGAAGTCAGATCAGAAGTTACGTGTTTATTCTCACTTTCTAGTTACTCTTTGAATCTCGTAATGTAAAAAAAAAACCCTTAAGGAACGGGAGAGAAAGGTGCGGAATCCAGGAGTTAATCAAACATCACTAAGCACTAACTTATTTCTAATTTAATTTATTAAACAATGGGCTAGACATTTGGGGTTAGTAACTGCATCAAAAACATCTAATTAAAAAATTGTAAATGCATGTTTTTACTTGTAACAGAGCGCGTATTGTTTGTGCACTTTATTTCAAATTTTACTTCTAGTTACTTGCTATATAATGTGCAAAATAAATTTTTATGTAAACGTCATTAAAAAATTGCTGCAAACTGTGTATTTGAAAATTCACAAATTGCTATCTGAGAGTGGACGTTGCGGACACGAGCGACGTGCCTTGGGTGTCGCTGAGCAGGATGTGCAGCATTACAGCGTTCGCTTGTGGGGCATAGTTGCAGCGGCAGTTGCGAGAAGTTAATTTCGTATGAGGACAACTCATACGAAGGATTCTAATAATAATGGTGATTGCTTTTCAAATAAATAAAGCTCCAACAAATTAGTTAAAATACAGAACATGCTGAACTAATTCTTAGCAACGACATTTAGGCAAACGACTGTAAAATGTTCTATAAAAATAATACTCAACATACATCCTGGAGTTTAAAGAAATGTTCTAAGTAGTAAATACCTACTGAAGAGAAAAAATGAAACCAACTGGGTTGAGATAGAGCAATGTTGCAGGGACATTAAAGCTTTTGTTGCGAAAATACCGAAATAAAAATTGATCAAGGGGAAGTGGAAGGGAGAACCATGAAATAGTACTCGATGGTATCATAGAAAATCGAATGGTTTAATTCAAAAATGTATTTATGATTTGTGTTTTACAATGTGTTAAAGAAATTTAAAAAAATCAATAGCTCAAGAAATTTTCGAAAATGTACAATTTTCGAAAATGTACAATTTTATCCTTTTCATTTTGCCAATCACTCTCCAATTTTAGGAACCTTTTCGAAATCTCTACTGTATCATTACTAATCGCGAAAACAATCAGTAAAAGCTGGGTGAAATCTGTCATGTTTAGTAGGACTCTGATCTGTATTTTCATTGTTTTTCTGAACGTAGATGAGACAAATGGTTTACTCATTCTCCTTTATCAGCTCTGTGCACTTGACTTTGCCATCAGAGTGCGTTTTCCTGGTACACTAATCTCGTTTGTATACGCTGAAGTCATCCCCATCCGTTTTGTGGACGATTGTATCTATGTCCGACCACACATGCCATTCGAACCGGATGGAGAGATTTGGGAACTGATTATTGGTAGACTTTTGCGAATAATAAGGTGCATTCTTTTAATTCTAAAAGTTCGGAGTATTCTTAAATGAACAAATTCAACAGATGTATAAGTGCCGAACATGCTATTAATCTAAATTTTACATTTAAAATTATCCGCAAGACATTCTATAATTTATCATTTAGATGTATCCACAAACATCATCAAAATCCTAAACATGTAAACATTCCCGCGCCAATTTTTTTCGACCGAAGACTTTTCCTTTACACTCTTGCGATCTTGAAGCATATTTCTATTTGCTGGTAGCAATTGCCTAGGTAGAATTTTCGGGGACCGATGCTTCATTAAATCTTACTCCAAAAATTCCATTCTAGTTGGACCCGTGCGAACATTCGTGACTTTGTAAATCATCGTTTTAAACGTGAAAGTAGCTTCACAATGGAACATAGGAACTTCGAACGGCCTGTCTTCAAACAGCGATTCAGCATATCTTAGGAGACCCAGTTCTCTGCCTGGATAAACATTTTAATATTACTAAGCTTTTGTCAATAAACAGAAAGGCTTAGATCCGTGAGAATGAATTGCACAGTACATCAATAGATTTTGAGATTTTACTAGTTTCTGACCTCGTGCGCTGAGCAGTGGAGTATCCAGATAACCGGAACTTTTAAAAATGAAATAAATTCATTAGGTCTCATTTTATAGTAATACGTTTAAGAAACCTTACTCGGGCCGTACGCGACCCTGTCATTTATCACACGTTTTCCGCATGATCGCAGTTTGTATCTCGCGCTCTCCTTCCTCGTTCCCCCTCTCATCTGTTCATTCCACATGTTCCTCCTGCGTTTCACTCCGTGTCCCCCTCCCCTTGCATGTATCCCCCATGTATTGTTTAACTCTAAATTATACTGAAAATTCATAAAATTATCTTAATTTTTTGTGACGAAATACTTGTCTAAATATTTCGGCGGCGGACAGTGCAGTGGCTTCTTTGGAAGATTTAAAGAGAAATTCTGAATAGCTAGAGTTCGGGTACGGATTTGGGTCCAGGACTGCCGAATCCCTCAAAATGTAATAGAAGATCCCAAAATATCAAATTCTGTAGAATTCCTTAAGAAACCTAATTAGGGTTCCGTATGGGGGCCCGAGGACAGGGCTTTAAAGGTCTAGGACTCGGTTTTCTAGTTGGCACAATGGTAACGTGTTACGGGTAGCAAGTTTGCATGTTTAAGTCGTTTCTTATTAAGGGCGTTATGCAATGTTAAATTAATGTATATTCACACGTACTGGGAGCTTTCTCTGCCAAGGAATGTTCATTTACGTTATTTCGTTTTGTACTATTAATATAAGATCAAAAAACAGTTCGCAATCTTGACTGAAATTATAAGAAGTGATTTTAGTATACTTTTGATGTGAGATATGGAGAAAGTTATGCATAAGAAAACTAGCGTTCATCTCGCAAAATAATTTAGAAAACCAAAGAAGTCCGGTCAATTGAAGATCTTGCGGTAATTTATTCCTGTTTCTAGATATAAAACAAAACTTGGTAAGTTGATAAGGTACATCGTACAGGTTGCTATTCCTAGTTTTACATATGACTAATCAGGCAATTGTAATCAGGAATTAGCACTTGGAGGGTCCTTACGACTTGCAAAAAGCTGGAAGAGGAGGAGGGGAGAATTTGTGAAGTATAGAATTTTCAAAATTACTCGAAGAAATAGGCAAGCGCACCCTTTGACACATGTTACGCTGAAACTCACATTACCAATGTGTACACCTCGTAAACGGTGTGTTCCAGGCCAGTAAAATCCTTTCCGACAGAATCTCGAAATATATGTAAAATTATATCAACTATGTGATGTTCTAAGCAATTTATTCGCTTGTGTCGAAAGTGTTCTGTTTGTTAATAACCGCGAAGCAATATTGGGATATTTACCCTACAGTACCAAATCTTTATAACTCGTATTTAGAGCCTGATCATTAGAAGTAAAGTAGCAGTATGAAGAAGGGATGTTCTCTTTTAAATCAATTATTTACCCACTGCGAAGTGTTCTCTTAAACCCAGATAGTTTACATTTAAAATATTAAATTTTCTGCATATCCAAAAATTTTGCTATTAAATTAGTTAAGGTTTTGTACTATAATGAAATATATTAATGTATAGTAAATCAAAAATCGTGATTAATGCTGAGTTAATGAGTCGTTAGTTTTCAATAAGTGATAAAAATAGGGTCTGTAGAGCAATGTCTCAATCAGAAAGAATGAGACACATTCTATTGTTACTTTATCTATATTGATAGGTGTTCCGATTTCCCGTTATTTTAGTTGTTTCTGTTCTCTGATGTAAAGGGGACCTGCACTAGAAGAAGAAAAAGGAAGAAGCCTAATTCCGTCATTGTTCGGCCTCGGCTACAGGTGCGGCGTTCGTCGATCGTGTTTGCGATTCTGCGTTTTTCCGCGACTGGAGCCATCAAAGTGAGCACGCGATAGCTCTGGAGCTCTAGTGGGTTGTAAGCGGAAAACAAAAAAAAAAACAACTGGTATCACAAAAGAGAGATGGTTTTGCCTATAATCAGGAATTGTCAACAATTTTGTATTAGTGTGCCACTAGTTTGTTTTTTTCATTTTACATTTAAGAGATTTATCTCATTTCTCGTCAAAAGTCGCGAAGCCAATATTACGTAAATTAGGATTCTATTTTATCTCATAATAGCGAATTGAAAGTCAACGTAATCTTGAAGAACGAAAATAATATAAGAATGATAGAAAGAAACAATGAAAGTAATGTTGATAACGAGGTTTGCATTAAATACATTTAATTAGCATTTTATGCAATCTTTGTAAATAGCTCGCAGAAAAAAATTTAAAATATGCAGTAAATAAAACACTTTATCCGAGATTCCTATGTTCATTTGTATTCAGAATATTAATCATATAAATGTGAAAGGGGTTGCTGAATATTACTATTAAAGTTCTTTGTATATAAGGCGTAAAACTTGTCTTGAATAATACGCTAGTTGCACTAAGATCAGTACCAAGCCGATTTTTTACAGTTGATTTTTACGAAGTTCATGGCAGAAAGGAATTATTTCAGGTGCTCAGAAGAAAGTATACATCTTGTAGAATTAAAACATCAACATCAAAGATTGAGGTTTCCATGAGATGTGCTTCAAATAATATAATGGTGTTCCATGAGATGACAGGCGTGCTATAGGTTAGCCTCCGATGGTGTCGGCGTCGACATATTTAGGTCCGCAGAAGATAGTGTTGTTTCATGTGATTCCCCAATTTAACAATCTATTGCAATGAGGTTATTTTCCATCTCGTCTAAATATCTTTTTTTTTTCTAAACTTTCTTGATCGGCCACATTTGTGAATGTAACAAACATTTTTTAAGGAATTGAAAAGTATCAGCGTAAGTAAACACAAGTAAAAACAACTAGTGTGACCTTGCCTGTGGTACGGCATGAGAAACCCCATTGATACATGTATACTGTGTCTACAAAAGACATTTTTATATTCAAGAATTCTTATTATGTAGGAGTAATTGTGACATATGTATGATGTCTTGGACTTTAGGAGTGTTTTGGGCCGTAATACATCCCTAGGCATCGATGTAATGGCGGGCTAATGAACAGATGATTTGTTTACATTTGCGTCCTAGTCTACGAGCGGAAGACGAACATTATCTTGCCTTACGCGGAAATACAGTCGGCGGTTCTCCGTTTTAGAACATGCTCTACCCTCCACGCGTCTCACGGTGGTGGATGCTGTAATATCCAAATAGATTTCCGTCCGTTCTATCGTCCAAAAGCGCTTTCCCACTCTCACCCTGACAGCTTTCCCCTCATCCAGATCGCATTCCCACTCCCACCCTGGTCACTTTCCCTCTCCCTCTCAGGTTGCTTTCCAGCTACCGTCCAGGTCGTTTTCCCGCTTCCGTCCAGGTCGCTTTCCCGCTCCCGTCCAGGTCGCTTTCCCGCTTCCGTCCAGGTCGCTTTCCCGCTTCCGTCCAGGTCGCTTTCCCGCTTCCGTCCAGGTCGCTTTCCCGCTTCCGTCCAGGTCGCTTTCCCGCTCCCACCCAGGACGTTTTCCCGCTCCCACCCAGGCCGCTTTCCCGCTCCCACCCGGGTCGCTTTCCCGCTTCCGTCCAGGTCGTTTTCCCGCGCCCACTCAAGTTTTCTCGCGCCCACCCAAGTCGCTTTCCCGCTCCCGTCCAGGTCGCTTTCCCGCTCCTACCCAGGTCGCTTTCGCGCCCCACGCCTACGTTACTAAAGATTGGAAGAGATGCTGTGGAGTGGCGTGGAAGGATAACTAAAATTGAAGAGCAGCGGCAGCGGCCTGGGTTGCGGCCCGGACGTGGGTTTCTGGTCCCGCAATCTTATCTGCTGCCGGCGAGAAGCGGCGGCGGTCGCGACGCAAAGCAGTGGCAGTCGGCCTGCCAGCCAGCGCGCCGGACGAGAGAATTGGATTAAAGAGCTTCCTCGTTCCAGGCGAAGGAAGAGGCCGAGACACGCCGTCCGAACGCGCGCCGACGCCTATGCGCTGCTGGCAGCGGTTCTCTGCCCCCCCTTTTAATAAAAGACGCCACCTCCGCCCCCACACCGCCTCTCCCGCCGCCACTCTTTGAGCGCGGAAGGAGAAAAAAATTCGCGGCATGTTAAAAGGGCGCCTTTCGCTGCGCCCACAAGTTAGTCTGCAGAATTTGCGCTTTATTGCTGTGCTTCAGATTTGTCCGACATCCCTGAGAGACACTATTCCTATGAAGGCTGATATTTTCATGCTGCTAGTGTGTAGGTGGTTAGCTAAAAAAACCCAACTAGTGTATGCTACCAAATAGGACTGGGAATGGCACTGACAGGGCAATCAAGGCGCAGAAAGTAGTACGTTGCAAAATTGGATGTTAATGTTGGGGCACACTGTGTTGTTGTTGTTGTTGTTGTTATTATTATTATTATTATTATTATTATTATTATTATTATTTGATACTCCTGAAGGTTCTTTTCCCGCCCGAACGACTTTGAACGTTAAGGAAGGCGAACTTTGGGGGCACTGTTTGAAATTCGTAGGTTCGAATCCCGCCTGAGTGTGTTCGCTTGAGTGTTGTGACGTGACGCTCTCCCAACCGCCATGTGTCAGGTTCAGAAATCGTTGGTCGCGAGAATGGCGTAAAAGGCTGAAGAGCGGCCCGATGAAGAACCACAAACCCAATCCAATCCAGTTGATTTAGTTTGATATCGGATGTTGGCTTTAACGCATTGTCTGATGATAATGAATTAAGTATTGCGGAATGATTACACTACTGTTCATTGAGGAAGTTTGTTGAACTAATTCTAATTTCAAGAGGTACCAAGAGGAGTGCTCGAGATAAAGAATTCTTTGTTTCAATATTTATAAGAAGAGAGGAAGATCAGAATCTTCTGATTTCTATTGTTCTTGGGTATTTCTGAAACACGAGTAATTTATGTTGGTATCTGCCGACCTTCTTTCACGCTTTCTTTTTCCATCATGTTTGTTTCATTGCCTTGAAAGAAAGTTACCATTCTTCTTTATCTATTCATGGCAGTATATATTCCAAAAGGTCAATAACTTCAAGAATTTTCCAGTTGTAAGTATCGGTAAATCATGAATGCTTTCCCCTTGATCCCTAGAGCAAATGCAGTGATTGATTTCTGCTTGCATGTGGGTAATGTAGTATAGTTTTCTCCTCTTCAAACGCCATGAACAGTTTTAACTGTTTTTGTCGTTAAATGAATTAAGATGTTGGACGCTGTAGATGAGGCATAGTATCGTGCAAGAGAAAATTCCCTAAAATTTCAATGGATCGTTATTCTCCAATCAGTTGCTTTGTGTCCGTCAAAATAGAAAATTAACTCCAATGGTTATTGAAAAAATCAAAACTGACTCGTTTTATCGAGGAAATTATTTTTCAATCTTTCGCAGTGGTGTTTGCCTAATGTCATTACGTCCTTCGAGAGGAGAATTTTTTCCAGTTGGATGAATTTCATTATTTTAATATTACAATTCTTAATCCTACTGTACTGGCGACATATCTTGCGCGGTTTGATTATTTACTCGTCGTGAAATTGCTTTAAGCAGTTGAGAGGAGTCGTGTGTACGTTGCGTCGTTATTCCTTCTCCGAACTCGAATGCCCTGACGAGTTCTCTTTCAACGTTTGTGAGTTAAATAGTTATAACGTGAACTCCTTAGTGTCTTGCGAAATGCGAAATATTAATAAAATTTTAGACACCCGACAAAATAACAAGTAAAACTAACTAAAACGTACATAATATGGTGCAAATATTGTGATTGTGTTTTTTTTATTCGAATAACTGAGGTTCTCATTCAGCGTCGCGAATCAACATTGTGATATTAGCAGAAATTCAAAGAACATGCTGGGTTGTCTTTTCAACCTGACGATAAGAAACAACAGAAAGCTGTATTTTTACTGAAATTGTATCGAAGGACCCTCTAATTCAACCGTTCATGTGTAAATTGAATATATATGTGGTCGGATGAATGAGTACCATTAGTTTGAAATCCAATTGAATTAAATTGAAATTCATTCTAGATCTACCTCAAAAATTTTTAATAGTTTTGAATAAGCCTCAGCTGAATTACAGAATTTAATACTGCTTTTGAATTGTCCTGGTGATTTTAATACAGGTTTGAACAAATATTGGAAGATGTGATATTTTTACCGGAAAATGTGCGAATACAAGTGAATATATCCTTATACCTGCAGCAGTACTCGCAAACTTGACGTTTCTTTTATTCGTATTAAGTTGATTGCGATTAAACGCAGAGTAAATGTAATCGGTTGGAAAATTACCGCGCAAGCTGGAAAGCCACCGTAAGACCAGCAAATTCTTCCGTAGCTTTGGTTCTACCCGCGGATGTGTGGTTTCTTTTTTTTCCTTCGTAGTCCCTCAAGGGAGACGTTCTGAAACACGCGCAGGTCCTGCGGAGGAGCTGGTTCTCCCCTGAACGCGCCCACGTTTCTCGCCCTCGCTCTCCCCTCTCGACCCTCGCGTCTTGCCCTCGCCGCACAACCCGCTCGCTGTACGCCCCTCACGCGCCCCGCGGCTCGTTCCGCCCCGCCCCCTCCGACCAGCCCCCCGCTCCGCCGCCTGCTCCGCCGCCCGCTCCGCCCCGCTCCGCCCCCGCTCCGCACCCCGCTCCGCACCCCCGCTCAGCCCCACTCCGCCCCGCTCTGGCCCCGCCCCGCTCCGCACCCTCGTCCCCCGCTCCGCCCTGCCCTGCCCCGCCCGCCCCGCTCCGCTCCGCTCCGCTCCGCCCCTCCCTCCCCACCTCACCCCCGAGAACCGTCCCGCCTCGCCCCGATCCGTCCCCCCTGCGCCCCGTGCCGCCGCCGCCCCCGCTCACCCTCCTTCCCGCTCCGCGCACTCGACACCAGACGGCGCGGCCGCAGCCACGGCGGTGAGCACGTGCGCCGCCGAGGGTGCTGCCCGCCCGCCCGCCCGCCCGCCCGCACTGCGCCCTCCGCCCAGCGTCCTTCGCCGCCGCCGCCGGTAAATATAGCCCCGGCGATGCGGATGCGCGGCACGCCCGCGGCCGTCGCAGCCGCCGACGCCGACGCCGACGCCTACCTGCCACTGTTACGGCCGCCCCGCTCCCCGCCTCGTCCTCTTCATCCTCCTTCGCCGCCGCTTAGGCGTTTCGTTTCGTTTTTTATCGTCGGATTCGTCCCACAAGTCTTGTTGTATCAGTTACGACGCTTTGTACTTCGTTTACTAATGGATTTCGTTCCATTTAGGATTCGATGATTTATTTCTGAGCGCTTTTGTTCTCAGAAGCTACTTTTTACTTCCTCACATTACTACTTACGCAGTAAAGAGAAAGTTTTATAAACACTGCAGCTAAAATCTGCGATTTTTCCATCGTATGGTAGGTCCCTTATACCAAGAGTGGATAAATCTTGTTCATACATCCTGTAACTCGTGTAGTTAGAATCCACGTTCTGTGGGTCGTTGATTAAAAAAAGGTTTACCGCAAAACGTCTGTCCGTCTGTGAAGATCGTTTGTGGCTAAGCATGTGGTAGGAATTTTCATCTAAAGCGGTACTCCTCGATTATTCCGGCCGATATCGCTGCCCCTTGAATTTGAAATTGATATTTAGTTTTTTGGGGGTACTTTATTTGAAGTCCGAAGTACGTTTTCAACATTTTCTCAAAGATGGCTTCAAATTTTTTTTATTTTATCTCAGATAGAGCTTAGATAAGCTAATAGATTTTCTCAGATAAGCTTAATAGAAATGAGGCTGGTCGGATTTTCGCTGAATTCTCTGAATTTTCGTAAATCGTAAAGCTACAAATAATGCGTGAAACTGTTGAACACCAGTATTTTGCTTCTGTTCGCTTGTTTTATTTTCTAATGCGCCCCTATTTTCTTTCTTGCTTATTGTCGTCTCTTATCAGCTTCCTTCATCTTCGTAATTTTTGCCTCTCCGTACGTCTTGTCAATTTGCTCCACTGACTTCCTTCACATACCACTGCCTTCTACTATAATTTTACAGCAAAATAGTTTGTATAATGCAGACATTTTGTGCAGTAAAATAGTTTGTATAATCATCACACATTTGCTTGTAATTTTCCTTCCTTTGCCCTTTTTTTCCGTCTCAAAGTTTCCAGTTCCCCAACTCCAATCTCCCCGTGAACGCAGTTTATTTAGCACTGCATGTTCTCTCGCTCAGCTTTTAGATTTCTGCTCACCCCCTTTTCTCCCCCATCTTTCCTCTGATCCCCGCCCCGCCACACCCCGTTCCGCCGTGTCCAATCACGCCTCGCGTCGCCACGCCTTGCTCCACCTCTCTCCACTCTGCACTGCCTTGACCCGCCCCGCCCCGTCCCCCTCCGCTTCGGCCGGCGCCGCCCCGTGACTCGTTCTCGCTCGTAGCCCACTCACCTCACGGCGATGCGCCACCCGAGGAAGTCCCTGGGTAAATCCGACGTCTAATATTCATAAGCTGATGGCGCGACCGGAAGCGCCGTTCTCGCCGCGGACGCGTCCGCCGCTCCCGGGCGCTGCGCTGCCTGGCCCTGCTCCGCCCGCCCTACGCCCCGCCCAACGCCCCGCCCAACGCCCCGCCCAACGCCCCGCCCAACGCCCCGCCCAACGCCCCGCCCAACTCCCCGCCCAACGCCCCGCCCAACGCCCCGCCCTACGCCCCGCCCTACGCCCCGCCCTACGCCCCGCCCAACGGCCCGGCCCACGTCCCGCCCAACGCCCCGCCGCGCTTCCTGTCGCCTCCGCGGTGTCTACAGTTTCCAACTTCTCGGAAGCAAGGTAGAATTAAAAGCGATGATTACAATTATCCTCTAAATTTTTCCGTATTTATTAATTAAAATGAAGTAGAGTTCTCCTGTCATTAATGCATTTTTATAGAAAATTTTATTGGTATTTACAGTATCGACTGATCGACTATATAAAATACAATAACAGGCTCAGATATTTAGTAAAATAACGTAGTAAAATAATAAAAACTTTAATGCTATTTGAGAGCTTATTAAATGTACTAAGACTGTGATCCATCGCCTCAGTCGTATCAAGTTATTTTCTGCCATGAATTTTATTTCCACGTACGGAAACTTAAGGAAACATCAGTTTCCCCAAAATCTCTTGTTGGGTGAAAGATCAAGAAAGAGTACGAAAATAAATGTTCAGGAATGGAATACACTTGGGAAAGAAGTATGTGTTTTTAAAGAAGTCTGTGCTCTGAATTTGCTTGAAAATGTCAGGTAGTGACTTTACACTCGTCACAGAGGAGCGACGTGTGAAACTGCATTGTACTTTTCCAGAACGAAGACAAAATATAAATTACTTATGATACTCAGGTCATGACGGTTTTAAGTCACCACACTCATTGATTTGATGCGAATTTTGAATAATTTTGATTAAAAATGTGTCCGATAAGTTTACCCCACGAAGAAAACATTTTAGCAAAATTTGTTATTCGAGAGAACAGTGACTTTTGTATATTCTGTAACCACATTCACCTATTGCTTTCGGAGGATTGTAGTCTGCGCCACAGTCAAGAAAAGGACGACTATCCCGCAGCCTTTCCTGTGATTCAGCACCCTTCTGTAGGTCGCATGCACGGCGGGGTCACCGAATCCACTGCCGCCCTCACCGCCACTTCCGCCAGCCGTGTTTACGGAACACGCCGCCGCCGGTGGCAGCTGCTGCATATGCGGCAGGGGTGGCGGCGGCCAGCTGCTCACGCGACCGCACGACGCGGAGCTGCGCGACGGGCAGGCTGGCAGGCAGCCGGTCGACCGACCTCCTCGCGTGTCAGCCCGCCCGCCCGCCCGCCCGCCCGCCCGCCCGCCCGCCCGCCCGCCCGCCCGCCCGCCCGCCCGCCCGCGCCGCCGTCCGGCCACCGTCCGGCCACCGCCGCCGCCGTCCTTTTTCCCTTGTGTACGTCGCACCCTCGGACCACCGGCCGACCTCCCTCAGCCGATGAACTTTTCTGCTCTCCGAGTCTTTGTGGTTGTCTCATTCCTGGCGCTTTGATGAGTTGGAATCGTGAAAACGACGTTGAAGCTGAAAGGCGGCTCCACACATTCGGTATTCGACGAACTCCGAGCATCCGCTCGCCGAATCCCGAGTAGTGTGGACGAGTTGCTTGCGATTTGCCGAGTGACGGACATTCCGGGTTCGCCCTACCCACCGCGTGTCGGTCTTTTGGCCGCCTTAAGGCGGCTCCACACATTCGGCATTCGCCGAGCAGCGAGCTAGTGCTCGCCCAATCCCGAGCAGCAGACGTGTTGGGTGAATGTTCGCTCACTTTGATGTGTACAAAAGACCGACACGCGGTGGGTAGGGCGAATACCGAATGTTCGTCACTGGGCAAATAGCAAGCAACTCGTCCACACTACTCGGGATTCGGCGAGCAGTTGTTCGCCGAATAACGAATGTGTGGAAACACCTTTCTCGTGAACGTGCCGTAGTTCCGTTGGCGTAAACAAATCCGCAAAGATGAAAAGAAGGTGAATGAGTGAATGAACTAATTGGACGCAAGAAAGCTAATCCTGAGATGAATGATAACCTGTGTATTGATTTCACTAAATGTGGAATTAATGATGCTGTTGGAGGGTGTTCGATAAAGCTCGATAGTTGGTGAACATTATCAGTAGTCATTAAAGTTCGAATCGATTCATTGAATTTTGGGAGCCACAAAGCCATTATGTGCTATCTGTGTCGCTGCCCTATTTCTGAATTCTGTGCAGTGTTTTCCCCTCATTAAGTTGAAGTGTGTTCTTTGGTTATTTAGGGACGTTTTCAATCATCTCTTGCATTAATATTCAAATTATGAGAAAATGAAACACCATTATCTTTTATTGTAAAGATCAAAATATTTTGGTTTCTTGGTTCAGAAGAACAGGTTCCTAAAGACTATGGGTTTTTAACGTTTCCGCTTGCGCTATATTTCGACGTAGGGGAACATTGCGGCCCACGTGTAGAGAAAAAAAAACAAACATACCTGCCTCAGCATTTCAAATGCAGAGTTACCAAATTATTATTGATGATAAAACAGTTTTAATGGGTCGGTTTGTAATACACTTGCGTTGTCTTAGTTACAGTGTTAATAAATAATATTACTGAAGTATGTATTGAATACACCAAGTCTTTGTATGTCATCGACAGATCATATTCTCATTACTAAATTCTTTTCGCGCCACACTGCTGCATACTTTTGAAAGCCATTGCGTGGAGAGCGATGTAAATGGTGGCTGGGGTAGATGTGCGTTTCCGGCGTTTAATGCCGCCTGCCTTCCCCGGGTCCCTTGGGCCACTGGGCGCCTCCCTCCCGCTGTCCGCGCCTCGCCGCCCGCGCAGCGTCCGTTGCGCACGGCCCAGTGGGCGTCGGCCGCGTGGGCTCTGCGACCTCCCAGCGCTGCCGCTGCCTCCGCCGCCCCGCCCCTCCCCGCCTTCGGGCACATAGTAATCCCATTCATGGGCCAGCTTGCGCGCGGAGCGGCGCGACGCTGCGCGGGACGGTGCGGCGTGGCGAGGCGTGGCATGGCGAGGCGTGGCGTGGATTGGCATGGCGTGGCGTAGATTGGCGTGGCGTGCCGTGGATTGGCGTGGCGTGGATTGGATTGGCGTGGATTGGCGTGGCGTGGATTGGCGTGGCGTGGATTGGCGTGGCATTGGATTGGCGTGGCGTGGATTGGCGTGGCGTGGATTGGCGTGGTTAGCGTGGCGTGGATTGGCGTGGCGTGGATGGGTGGCGTGGCGTGGATTGGCGTGGCGTGGCGTGGATTGGCGTGGCGTGGATTGGCGTGGCGTGGATTGGCTTGAAAAGTGGATTGGCGTGCTGGATTGGCGTGGCGTGGCGTGGATTGGCGTGGCGTGGATTGGCGTGGCGTGGATTGGCGTGGCGTGGCGTGGCGTGGATTGGCGTGGCGTGGATTGGCGTGGCGTGGCGTGGATTGGCGTGGCGTGGCGTGGATTGGCGTGGCGCGGCGTGGATTGGCTTGGCGCGGCGTGGATTGGCTTGGCGCGGCGTGGATTGTTGTGGCGTGGCGTCGTGCGGCGCTGCATGGCGTCGCGTGTCGGGGCGTGGCGTGCTCCGGGGGCGGGGAGGGACGTGGCGCGATGAGATGTGGGAGGAGCGCTGCCGTCGTTGGCGCCCGTCGGGCGGCCCTGCGCCTCTGCGCCGTGATGTCACTGTGCCGCTCTGCGACCTTGGAGCATCCGGCGCCCTCCGCACCCGCCGCCTGGCGCCGTTGCCCTCACAGTGCCTCTTCCGGCGCGCGTCACGGTCCAATGCAACAGTGTGAAATAATAATCACCGTCATTGTCGTTGATGTTGCTGATATTCTCGCGTTTTGACTCTGTTTCAATTACAAAGCATGATGGATAATTACCCCTCGTGCTTTCATGACTGAAACTAGTGCCTCTGCAAATAAGGATATGTCGCTTGTATTAGTCTGAAGGGTAATAATATAGTCTGGATTGAGGATATGACTGAAAAGAACGCGTCAATAAATGTCGCTTTTCCACCATCATTGGTCATACTGCTATAATTGCCTATATGGCTAGTTCTTTAAACATTGAGTTCTACATTGCTAAATGTAGAATGATGTACTTGTATGATTTTCATTTGTGGCTAACATGATGGTTTTGTAATGTTCAAGCGAAAATCAGTAAATGTCCCTTTGTTTTGATTTCAAAACATGGAAATGACAAAATGTCAGCCGTGCATTAACTTCGAAGATCGCGACGTGTTCGGAATTTATATGTGGAAAGGTTTTAGATAGCAATTTTCTTCAAAACGTGGTTTGAACATAATACGATGAATTTTGCCCACATGTTCTTAATTTCATTTTGGTGGTTTATTTGCGGTGTGTGTGTGTGTGTGTGTGTGTGTGTGTGTGTGTGTGTTAATTTTTATTTCTGAGAATTCCTACCAAACTGAAAGGGGTTTGAGAGGTTTTTGCGAAGGAAGTAAAGGAAAATATAACACATTTTATATTACGGCATTTAATTACCTTTGAGTTTTTTTTTCTTCAGGAAGAATCACTGTATATTTTCTAAAGCGAAGAGTTCATTTCACCACGTGTTTTATGTCCTTGAAATGTGTGTAATTCCACGTTATCATTTTGTGTGTATTGCCTTCGTGTGATGCAGTTTATCTCTCATATTACTGTGCGATATGTTTTCTATTTGTGCATATCTAAAGTACTGTGCGATAACTTTACCCACTCCATTAAATAATATGACAACTACGACGTTAGGATTGGCAGAAACTGTCTACAAACTTTCACAATTCTTCTCAGAACGAAGAGAAGGAAACTTCGAAAGGAAAAGAAGTTGTCAGAATTGATATAGTATTTTGTTTAGTGATAAATGACGTACATGCCTCCAGACATTTTGATCTTTTCGAGAATTTATGTATGAACTAGCTGAAGGAAGCCGACTTTGGCAGGGTATATATTTATTACGATTTCGTTTGTTTTTTTTCCCTGGAAAAAGAATGAATCTGAGAAGGAAGTAATTTTCTTTATATCCACGCCACGCCCGGCTTCTCTCCGTTCCGCCTTGACCGCCCGCGATCCCCCCCCCCCCAGCTCCGACCTCCGCTTTTTCGCAGTCTTCCCCCGCCACCCCACCACCCCGCCGCTGTCCAGCCTGCGCACGCAGGTTCTCCGCAACACCTAGGTGTACTGCGGATTGCATTGAACCATATTTTTAAATAAAGCAATACGGCAATGAAATTTCGAAACAAAAGCATCCTGATAAATTATTCTAGATTAAAATACATGAGCAGAGAAAAATTCATAAAAATTGGATTATTGGTTGAAAAAAAGTGTTTAGGGCGAACAGACTTGCGTTAATTTTTATGAGAAGATAAGTGGAACTTTTGCCAAATTTTCTTTAGTGCATTGACTTAAAATTTTTGCGAAATAAAATTTACACCCCAAAACATTCTTAAAATAAACAAATTATTCGGCTTATTGTGATGAGATAAATCTATTTTGGGAGGTGGACATTTCCTGATTAGTGTTTACAAGTTGAGTATCAATCTCGGTATCTTATGGCCTCTGAACAGGTACTTAACGGATAACTGCTCAGACTAAGCGACTCGGACTAGAGGGCAATAAATGAACTCTGAAGCTTGCAATATTATTAATATATGGCAGAGTACTAATTCTAATCTAAATCTAAATCTAATCGTACGGTACTGGGATGATAAGGATTGAAGGCGCTGAACTGAGTAGTGCTTGCAAAATTATTTTCATCAGATTCGAAGTACCGGCTCGCATAATGAAATTAAGTTAAAATAAAAACCGTAGTATGCCCTATAGGGAATCTATAAATAAATGCGTGTTTATCTTTAACCGTTGAACAGATTTATTAAAATAAAGTAGTTATGATGTTTTTCGAAACTATACATTTCAATATAAGGGACGATTTTAGGATTTTATCAACGTTTAAAAAGGGTGGTGATGGAAGCTGTAAACAAGAACCTTCAGAGAAGGTACACAACATGTAGATTCACATTGTGATGAATTTATAATGACGTTGAATTTGCTACTTTTATTGTAAATTGACAAATGGCACTTTGTGTACTAAATTAAACATTCATTTAACAAGCGTGCTAAACATTTGGTTTCAAAGACGTTTTTGGTGGTTCAGAATGTATTTGTGAAAGCATCCAGGTAATGATTCATCACATTATGTCATCTACATTTGACGGACCGCTCGAAGCACGATGATTCACAAATCACAAGAAAACAAGTGGGAGTACAACAGCACGAACTTCATCACTTCATTTGTAACGGTTTCGTAATTTTATACTACTATTTAAGCAGCCCGCAAAAATGTTTCCAATTGTCTACTTTTTTTTCTCACATTGGGATTCGATCTTAGGTCCTTAGGTTTATCGCGACTCTCACGTTACCTCTACACCACCGGCATTGCTGGTAAAAATACCTCCCCATCGATTTAAAAACAGGTTGAACATTTGCATTCGCAATTTTTGAAAATTCAAGGAGTTAATATTATTTCAAGATATATTTTGAAGGACAGATTTCATTAAGAGAAAAGAAGTCTTATCTCCAATATTGAAGTTGTAGAATGAAACCAAAAATATTTAAAACTTTTGCAATTTTCTAAAATGCAGAGAATTTAACGAAAATCGGGCCTACCCATTTTTAAGCGTTTGGTGCTCTATCCGAAAAAATAAAGCATTTTAGAAAAAAAGATCTTACCTTACTAGCTTGCGTTGTTTACGGACGGATGGACATTTTGCCGCAAACCAATTTTTCGGTGACAAGAACCTACAAAACTTGGCTTTTGCTTAGTAGTACAATATATAAGAGGAAGTAATTTATTGCATATGAGAACAAGAAATATCAATGTTTTCGATATCAGGGACCTGCAATAAGACCTTTTCTTCTCTATGTATGTTGTATCGAAAAAGTAGAAATAGCGCGAAGCGTTCGAAGATTCAAAGGGAGATTCATTCTTTATCAGCACATTGGAATCGAATTGTAAAGGCGGATATATCAGTAACTCCTAGTTACATTCGCAGAAACGAGAGAAGTGTTTTTGTCTTTAGTGCCCGATTGTGTCTCTACCAAGCGGGAAAAGCGTGCGTCCGACCGAGCAGCTGCATGTCTCCGCCCTCTCTGCCGGTTTCGAACTGCTCTGTCGATTCCGAACTTCCCAGATTGGCCGCGCGCGATCGCACAGACCGATTGAAGGGCGCAGCTGCTCCGTTCTTTCCCGTTGTGCTCACGCCACTACCTCCCACAATCCCCTGTCCGTACGGAAAGGTCTATCCTATGTCGTTGGGCTCTGAAGTCAGAACTGGCAGCCCACTGAATGAATGGAATAATGAAGGAAAGTATGGAGTAAAGAAGGAATGAAAGACTGGAGTAAAGAAGGAATGAAAGACTGGAATAAAGAAGGAATGAAAGACTGGAATAAAGGAGGAATGAAAGAATGGAATAAAGGAATTAAGGAGTGGCTACTGACCTGAAAAATCATACCTTCCGTCGGAATTGCATGATGTTCGTGTCGCTATAGGAAGTTTCTTCAGTATTGCATTCGACAACGTGGTTCCCTGAAGAGAAACCCACTGAAATTTGCCGAGAACGTTATAAGTCGGTTAAGGGTCCTTTAACATACCATAAATGTGCAGTCGGAGCTCCACGTTTTTATTACCCTTTCGAAGGAAGCCGAGCTTGGAATTTTCATCACCCGGAGAATTTCTACGGCCCGTTCGGGCTAGAATGGCACAGTACCCTACTCACAATGCAAGTACGAACTTCAAAAGGCTTACAGGACGTTGCAAATATTAAGAGTTTCATTGTCTCATCATTTTTATAGAACTGTGTATGTTCTTCTGGAAAATAGTATTAGTGAAATACTTCGTTTTACTTCCCAGACGAAGCTACAAACGCGGTAAGTGAAAGCTTACACCTCATTCACTCTGATTCTCCTGCAACCTGTCGATTTGATGGTCTCCCTCCAGACAGCCAATTTCTGTCTCTTCGCCTCCCTGCCTCTCTCCCTCTCTCTCTCGGAGACACTATCTGGCGTGTTATGACCTCGCGCTGATGCTCTTTATCGGCGACACGCCCTTATCGCGCGCAGTACGCGGCAGCGGCGGTGACGGGGTGGGGGTGGAGGTGGGAGTGGGGGCCGAGAGCCGGGCGGCGCACACTGGTTCCAAATGGGCCGAAAGCGCTCAGCAAATGAAGAAAATAGGGCCATTGTCTTTGTTGCTGATACGGATGTGCGTTGCTTAAAGTTATGATGATGACGACAAACAGCCAACTTTCCAAAAAAATATTTTATTGTATGCTTTTTAGCGTTCATGCAACGTTATAAGTTAAATAAAGCAAAATTATTGCTAATTGAAGTGACGAAGGGTAGTATAATATTTCTTGATTGATTAATGTAATTCCGAGCTTGTCGACTGCTATGGTTCCGTTAGTGTTATGAATGTTTTTATGCCTGGAGGGGACGGTATTCCTCTCCAGCTGGATGGTGAGATCTGGCGCCGATGTTTGCGCACGTGCGCTTGCAGGATGTACTACGCATCTACACTACTACGATAGGTATAATAAAGATTACAAAAATGAATCTTAAATGACCGTAATAATTAATTGCCCTCTAGAGCAACAAAATATAAATGAATAAATTACAATTTCGCTCCTCTGATTTCGACTCCCTCGTTCGTTCTCAGTATGCAGTTACGGTGTAGGTGCGTAGCTAGGTTGGTGCACCGGTGCCCAGCGTGGATCTTCGGAAGTAAGCGGCCCTTAGTGAAGACCCCTGCGGAAGGATATTGGCAAATAAAGAAATTGCACCCCATTCTTATTTTCTCAATAACACCAGCCATATTATTATATAAATTAGATTTAAAACTTTAATTTCACGTTCAATGTAGATATGGGCCCTATTTCGAGTTTATGAACCGGGGCATTTGAGAACTTAGGTACACAACTGCTACGGATGTTTAGAAACGCAAAACATTATTACTCGTACATAAATTCACAACGGTACTCACGGAAGAAAATACTTCCTCTAATACACCTTGGAGAAATGTTGTAAGAGAAAAAAGTTCAACATTTTGCAACCATTGCACAGCAATGAATATTAGAAACTCGGCTACTCAGAAGCAGAAGCGCAATACAGTATTGAAAATCGATGTATTTACATATTACCATTTTAAAATATTTATGTTTGAAATTGTTATTTTTAAGACATGTATGTGCAATTCTATGTTATGATAATGAATATATATTATAGTTATAACGTAGTTATATAATAGTTATAACGTATAGTTATATTATAGAATAACGTCGGAAGGGGGTCGATGAAGCCAACAATTCTTTTAAAAGGGGTCGGTGAACGAAAACGATTGGAATCCCTGGTGTAATCCGTTTGTTAGGGTTCTGTTCTGACATTCACCTAGTATTGATTGAAGAAAACCACTGATCGGAGCAAGATGCTTCTAGAATTCTTCTCTTTGATGGAATTCTATGTTGTTAGTGTCGAAAATTCGTCACTGTCGGAACTTGAATCCTAGCACCTCGGATTCGAACTCTAGGACCTAGGTCAGAGTCGCTGCAGACAATGGAAATGCTAGCTCTGAGCTAAACTCAACTAGTCAATATGTCTTTAAGGTAATTAACAGTTTCTCCTATTTGTAGTGCCTGTATCGATTTGGCGGGCTGCTATGTATTTCCCGCATGTTTCGCCGTCTCTTCTGGTGCACATAAATACCAGCTGAATGAATTAAAGAGCGTAACAGCAATAAGACCAGAATAGCGCGATTTTCAGTTGGTATAAGAAACTTATGGAATGATGTAAATGGTAAAAATGTAATAATGAAATTGCATGAGGAATTAAAGAATTAACCTGCTGTTCGTAATGCAATTTATTCCGTGTGTAAAAGGGAAGTGTAAAAAGTGCCAGAAAGTCAGGGCATATGGTGTTGTATTACACCACCACACTTTCGCCATCACGAAAAAACGCTTAGGGAATTCAGTTAGAAAGAAACTTTTGCTCTTGCTGTGTATTTGTCCAGTAAAAAGATATTCTTGATTTAATCGTCGTGAAAAAAGTCTGCTTTAGTCAGGAAATTGGTTTAATTCTTTAGCTCCGAAGTTGTATACACTTCAGAGGAAAGTGCAGTATTACCTACGTGAAAAATTTTTAACCATCTCATTTTCTGTGTCAAGAAAATCGAGGTTGTGACAGAAGCCATTCAGTGAATTTATTTGGTGCTATTATATTGCTGCACATTTTACTCAGACCTTTTTTTCTTTGAAAACGATTATTGAAAGCGAGCAGAAAACTTTTAGCGGGTCTCCCGCTGCGAGATAGCATCCGCATACCCAACAACAGAAAAACTAACCCTGCAGCAACGTTGATGATAACTGTAGCAACTTACTAACAGGGCTATTCTTCTCTCGGCTCGCGGCTTGATAGGCAGTCATGTACACAATGTTCGATAATAAAAGTACGTATCCACGATATATCTTCCTTTCCACAACCCCATAAAAAAGACAAATGGGGAAACGGGCGATTCATTTTAAGCTGTTTTATTTCTATTGAGCAATATACACATTATTTTTATTTTAGTTGAAATGAATTCGCTTGAACAGTTGCCTTAACCCTTCAACGTGAAATGGCGTTCTCTGCGCACGAATGGTTTCAGTCTACGCGTGTGGAATGAGCTTGGTACGCTCGGTGCAGGCTCAGCTTGGTCATGCTCTCTTAGGCAAATTAAGAAATACGTGAAATCTGCTTTCACAAACTACAGCACAATGAATAAGGCTTTACTTTCGTATTCGTTATGATGATAGATTTATAGGATGGCTTATTGATAAACGAATGGAAACATGCTACTCACACTTTCAATATGGCGTCCTGTAACTAGGAGGATTTATCTGGCTCTGAAATTGCACTTCTTTTGAGAGAACATTTCTGATTCGTCAGACAGTGAGGTGAACAATTCTGTGCTGAAAATCACGCTTGATTATAATGAATAATAATATTTTATTGGTAAACATTATGATTCTTGAAGCTTTGCCGAAAACAATAAATGTTGCGGGAATTTACGTAATTATTGTCGCGAAACATATCTACAATGATTCACAATATTCATACTAAAGGTTTCACCAAAGATTGGTGAAAATCATGGCACAGTGCGTTAGAAAATAAGATACTTGTAGCAGTGTCTAGTGAACGGTGCCCGCCAGGATTATATTCAGATTTAATTAGGCTGACTTCTGACGTTTATCAGCTGAGACGCGGTTATCTAAGCCGGAGCTTCGTTACGTCTTAATTTTTGGAATTGAAGCTTCCATTTGGATTATGGCGATCAAGCTGATCAAACGTCAGAAATCACTTTAAATAAATCGGAGAATAGCTGTGCGAAAAATCGCATCAGCTGGATGAGATGTGGAATTGCTCATCAGCAGAGTTAAAATAACTGACGGTACTTTTTATTTATTTTTTAGCAATTACAAAATGTCCTGCACCTATGCTGGAGCATGTCTCAGGACTTTCGATGTTATACACTGTATTATTTACGATATATTTCTGAACAATGAGACGAATTAAATAGAAGATGATATTTTGTTCGGGACGACTTTTCTTAGTGTAACTGACAGTTCTCTGAAAGCGCAAGCGGACACACTGTGCGGCGCGGCGGGCGACCGGCGCCGCCGCTTCGAGTCGCAGGACACGCGGGAGTGGAGGGCCCGGGCGGGACCCCTCGTTTTACGGGCGGGGCGGGGCGGGGCGGGGCGTTCGCCTGATGACGCACTTGGCCCGACGTGACGCGTTAAGAAGCCCGTAGCAGTGCGGTGCGTGGCGGCGCCGCGCCGTGCTTCAGCGGGCGCTCCCTGACCACGTCACGTCACGGATGCCACGCCTTCGACGTGGAGCGCTCCGAGAATTACCTGCAAGCGCAATGGTCCTGGATTATTGGAGTGCGTGTGCTGGAGCTAGGAACTAATGTATATGGTGTCATGTAACGATGGATAGCTATTTGTTTTTGTGGAAATCGGTGTTATCGTGGTGTGGGGACGATGCACTTTCAAAGTGATCCCATTGTTGAAGTGTTTGCCGATGCATCTTCTTAGTTTGTTTTGAACGATTCGGCATAGCAATTCTCAATGATTTCATTTTTACTGTTAGAAATACGTAGCCTAAGACAGCAAATAATATATGATTAAAGGAACACACAAACGCTTCTCTGAATTACCAAGTTTTACAGGCTACACGTAGATATTTATAATATGAAAAATGATTAAATATGGTAATTTTTTCACGCTTTGCACATAACTCGCCATCTCAACCATTAGAACAATTCCTTTTTGTAATTAGGAAATACCGCCTGTAATTTTTTAAGGTTGTTGTATGTGTTGTACTACGGAGAACCTACCATAACGTGTCTGGAATAAACGTGGTTGTGAAAGTCAGTTGGTTTACTTTGAAAAAGATGGGTCTTGTCTCCTGTCACGCTTTCGTGCAGCGTGTTACGAAACGCTATCATTGATCGAGGAAAACGTTCGGGCGTTGTTGAGTGGAACTCTGGATTGGTTTCAGGTTCAGGTTATAAACTTTGAAATCAATACATTAATTCTTGCTCATCAAATATATCTGTAGGAGGAACTTGTCTGATGTGGGAGTTGAACAATGTAGTAGTAGGACGCTACTCGCAGCTGATACATAAGAGTGGAAAAAGAAAAAAAAATCAAAAGTTGTCGTCTAGGCCGTCCGGTCTCACCGCCAATTGGAGAAAATGCAGTTAATGATATTTGTAAAGATCATGCAGCAATGTAATCCGTAACACAGGTCTTCATATTCTAAAACCTGGACTTGTCACTACCCTCAATGTGTACACCTGTGGTAGTGGCGCCTTATCATCCAAAATTCCATGTTTTTTGTGTGTCTGTGTCCTGATCTTCGTTGTAGGAGTTGATCCATTCATCATTGTATCTTCGAAAAATTACAGTTATGTTTCTGAAGAAATTAGTATCACCTGCATTTCTTTCTGTTAGTACTTCGCAGGACCTTGTAGGAACACAAGAACTTCGTGTGTAAGGTTTCTTGTGGAGACGGAAACTCTTCTTTGAGAACGAGACAAGAACGTACGTCGCTTCTTGCTCTCAAATGAAAGCGGTGACCTTCGTTAGGGTTTGCCTTTGTGTCAGCAGTCGCAATGTGTGGGCCGTTAAAAGGCCTCTCTATAAAGTCACGCCAGTGCGTGTGTGGTGGAGGTGGGTAGGGGTGGGGTGGGGGGGTCGGTGGCGCGCGGGGATACGGACGTGCGTAGCGTCCACGCGTGGGCGCGTGTGCGGCGGTGGCCAGTGCCCAAAGTGCTCGGCCGGCGTGTAGGTGCGTGCGAGTGGGTTGGAAGCGCAAACGCACGTGCGCGCCGCATGCAAGTGCGCGGGCGAGCCGAAAGGTTAGTCGGTTGCAGCGGCGCAGCGGGAGCTGCAGGGTCGGGGGCTCGGACAGGGGCAGGGGCCGGAGGGGGGGAGGGAGGGAAGGGGGTTCATTCATATTCATCGGCGTTCCGCAGACCGATTCGACTGCGTTTGAGACGGTCGTAAATCCTCCCGGTCTGTTGAGCGCGCGCGTTTCCCAGCGCCCGCTGCGGCGGCAACGCGAGTTTTCGCGTAGGAGGATAACGACGGGATGCGAAACGGTGTGGCGAGGTGCATAGAGAATTTGCTGTGACGCTGTGCTCTCTGTTCGGCAGTGGTGTAGTGGTGAGGCGTAGCGGCGTTCTCATAGTGGCGCCGATGGGTTTTGAATTGAATGTTTTCCTGCGTGGGGAGTAGAAGGTATGAAATGATATTTTAACAGCTGGTATTCTACGGGATTACGTAATAAAAATGAATAGAATTAAAAGTAAGTCAACTTCCAAAAATGTCAAATACTGGGAGGATTTTAAGAATATTTATAAGAAACAACATTAATTTCCTCTATTTCTTTAAAACATTCAATTCCTGATTATCTCACTTTTTATTTCCACTGTCCCACTTAATTCCTAGTAAATCAATATTTTTTGTTTGTTTTATATCCTGAACTCAACAATATAATGCAAAACACAATAAGTCATAGTAAAATTAATTATACTTTGTGAAATTCGGATGTATATTTCCATTTTAGAAATATTTTGTTTGCAACTTATTTGCTAATGAGAATACATCTCCAAACGATGATTGAAATAATGAACACGGTTATTGTATGTAATTTTTTTGCACACTACGCATGGAATGATAAAGAGCAAAAAAGTTTGTTGTTTTTTTGGATGGTCTAACTTTCCAAAAAATTATTGAAAGTACTTATAAGATTTGTTTTTATTGGGCATTTGTCGAATTCATATAATTGTTAGTTTGTGTAACAGCCGAGAATACTAATGCGAATTTACTAATTCCTCAAGTGGATACCACTTGGAAAAATTAAGTTACAAGATTGATGTGGCCTTAAAGGTCGTTACGGTCGCGCGGTTAATTCGAACGCGCATGATGTTCCCAAATTAGTCTCCGACACGTCACTAGTAGCCGCAAGCGTGGATGCTGTGCGAGAAGATATCTCCTCCCAACGTAGCATAATGATAATGCGCCAAGATACTTTGGGCACCATATTCTGGCAGGCACGAACAGTTGATGGTAACGGAAATATCGATGACGTCGACAAGCGATAAGAGCGTGTTTGCTGTGGGATCTGCGACGGCGGTGGGGGAGGTCGCGGACGACGGCGGAGGAGGAGTGGGTGGGCGCCGGCAGACACCGAACAACAACTCCCTGCCTCCCCCGCGCCAAGTTACGTCAAATGCCCCCCTCTCCCCGGCTGCTCGGCACCCACTGCAAACTTCATGTACTTGGCGCCAGCGAACTAGGACAAATGGTTAGCACCGGAGCCAGATTTATGCTGGCGTTCCAGGAGCTTAAGATTTGCGGCTAGGTGTGTTTCGGTGTTAGTGTTAAAGATTGATATTCTTTGAGTACGCGGTCGAGACGGACTTTCATTCCGAGTGGATCAAAATCTTCATAGTCTGTTACAACTTATTTTATTTCACATAAAATTCTCTCAATACAACTCAAGACTGACATACATGAAGGCAAAACAAAATCCAGTAGCTAATCAACAAAATAGTACGAAACAACCTAGTGCGAAATTATTGATTTTAATTACTCTTAGAACTTTTATTCTATTGACAAATAAATTAACAAGAATATTGATACTCAATAATTTATGTTGTATGTAATAATGAGGTTTATGATTAAAGCAACTTTAGTGAAGTTTTCATTATTTTTGCTAGCCTTCGTCTTTGTGTAGGTGTCTTAGGAAGTATTGTTCGGGTCTCGTCATCCACCCACTGTTTAATGTTTGTTGTTGTATTCCCTCTTGCTGAAAGACTGTTCTTACGGCGTGGTTCGTGCTTATATTTAAAATTTTTTGTTATTCGGAATTTAAATGCGTTATAAAGGTGGCATATTGTCATAGTTAATGGGAATATTACGTATAAAGAACTATTTTGTATTTCGAAGTTGAAAAGTTCTATTGAAAATATTCGTGCTCGAAAATGAGTGAAAACGGTGCAATACAATTTTTTCCGCCTTTAATAATCTACCTTGATTTTTAAACGCGTATTTTTGTGTGCGTGAACTCGCTGTTATCCCATTATCGTGTACCCTTCATTGTCCGCTGTGTTGCCGCTTGTACCGTATCGTTTGCGCGAAGCTGTCACCTTTTATCCTTGACACCCTTCCACCTGGAGCGGCGCTGCTGGCACTGTCACACTCCCCTTTTTCTCCCTTTGCGATAACTCGTCACTCACGCGCCTGTCGACGTGCTTCTTCGCGCGGCATATTTCCGTAATGCTCTCGAATACGCCGTTAGTCTGGAGCGAGGGCCGTGTGAGGCCGATTGCCGTGCGGAGGAAAATGTAAAAAGCAGTGAAAGCGGAAAGGTGCGTTTTCCACGAAACGTATCACGTACGCTTAAAATTGCTTATGCAAAATTCGATATCTTCGTGCTTGGTCCAGACTTAGGAAATGGAGAAATTTGGAAGGGATCCCCTGCCCCTTTGCAATTTGATTTGATGGGGAAGTTAGTGAATGCGGTTTATTAAGCAGGATACAGGTAGCAACTTAAAGAAATATATCAAAGGGAATTGCTGAAGAGTATATCTCAATGACATGTAATTAAAGGAAATCTGTTATGATGCTAGAAAATCTGACAATGCGTATTTTCTGTTCAGTTAGTTTTCTGTTTTCTTCTTCAATCATTGAAATAATGTTATGGCCCGTTTTCTAAAGTTGATTGCCCACATGCGGATCTCGAAAGATACCTTTCAGCTTTGTGTTGAATTGTAATATACGTTTTAGCACTAATAGGCTGACTTCATCTGCAGGAATGAATATGTAATAGATCTAGTGTATTTTTTTATGCTGAACCGCCGTTCGTGCACCTCTTCTATTTTCATCTGCAGTTGAATGTATAATGTTTCGGAGTATGTAACTTCCACTAGTACTTGTCTCTAGGAATCAGTTTGCGGCTTTCTAATCCTTCTCCTCTCGTGTTAGATATTTATTTTGTCAAAATAAAATAGTTAAAAACTATATGTAATGTATGGGAGAGAAAATTATCTGCCCACGCTTTCTTGAGCTTCAGAATCCATGAGATTTATTAAATTAAGATTTTACGTTTAACTTAAATTTGTGTACCGATTTTAATTCTTTAATGTCATCTGGTAATGCGTTGTAAAGTAACGTACATGTATTGTACGTGGATTTCTTGTAGTGAGCTGTTGATACTGACTCGATGAACATGATTTCTACGACGTATGTAGTAATCATAAATATCAGTATGACATGAAAATATGTCCCCACCGTTAAGTAAGTCAGTTTTGACAAATACTACTGTTTTCTTCGGCGTTACCTGCGTGTTGTCATTTTCGCTTCCCACGACGCTGTCTGGCGAATTCGAAGGCCACCTGAACGGGCCTTGGGGAGCTCTGGCGTGCATCCGAACTCTCCGCCGCGCCGCCCTGCTCTGCGGCACGGCGGAGCGCAGCGAGCGCTGGCGCATCGGGGGCGTCCGCGCCGCCCTCGCCGCCGCCGCCCTCGCCTTCGCCGCCGCCCTCGCCGCCGCCCTCGCCCTCGCCGCCACCCTCGCCCTCGCCGCCGCCGCCCTCGCCCTCGCCGCCGCCGCCCTCTCCGCCGCCGCCCTCTCCGCCGCCGCCGCTCTCTCCGCCGCCGCCGCCCTCGCCCTCGCCGCCGCCGCCCTCTCCGCCGCCGCCCTCTCCGCCGCCGCCGCTCTCTCCGCCGCCGCCGCCCTCGCTGCCGCCGCCGTCGCCCTCGCTGCCGCCCTCGCTGCCGCCCTCGCTGCCGCCCTCGCCGCCGCCCTCGCCGCCGCATCCGCGTCGCAATGTGCGCGCGTCGGCGCGATGCGCCACCGTCACTGCGGCGATCGGGGTTCGATGTGGACGCGCCGCCTCCTCCACCGTCCCCACTGCCCGTCACCGTTGCCTCTGTGCGTGGTGTGTGTGTGTGTGTGTGTGTCTCCTGCCCGCCCCTTCCGACCGCGCTCCCGGGCCCGGGGAACACTGCAACGCGAACGGTTATAAATATTCACGCGCTCTGTGCTTTTTCCTCTCTCTCTCCCTCCCTCTCTCTGTTCTTCCGCTTTCGCCGAAATCCGCCTTGCGGCCGCGCGCGGCCGGGGGAGCGTGTGGGGGCGGGCGGGGTCATCGCGTTTTGCGGCTGTCCGTCGCGCTGTCAATCCGCGCCGAGCGTCGTCACTTGTAGCTTTCGATCCCGCCGCCGCGCCTGTCGCGCCGCTCCTCCCCGCGAAGTCGCGCACGCGGCGGTTGAAATGCGCCGGGATATTGTTTGGAATTATTTTTTAAAACGGGCTTAATTCGGGATTCAACGCGCGCGTCTGCACGATATTACGGAAAACGCGACGGGTGTGAAAATGCAAATTCGCGGCATCACGGTGGATTGGAGCGCGCTGTTCGGCGCCCGAGGGGTGTGAAGGGGGGGGGACGGGCGCGGTTTGTTCACTTCAATTTACACAATTATCGCGATCAGCAATGGCCCACTTTCCCACCGGCCAGACAAAAGGTCGTGTTTGCGTATTCATGGCAGCGTTATTATTGATGGAATTTAATATTCTCGTGCTTGAGATTCAAGTTGAACGCATTCCATTTAACATGTTTTGACGTGAACACGTAATGAAAAGAAACGCGAGTTCATTGCAGTTTTGAAACGTTTTGTTAGAGTGCATATGAAAAATAGCGATAACGCGCTTTTCACGTTGTTCAGCTAACTTCCAGTTATTTTTCTACGGTCTCTATGGACTTATTTCAACCAAACTAAAACAGCACACTTTTGATCCGTGTATGTTACTCTATTTCATATCATTAAATTATTTATTAAGCTACATTTTTGTGCTATTTTTGTTTCATTGACATTTCGGTGATTTGAAAAGTTTTTTGTCAATTTCATTGGTATTCATATTCATGAATTGTTTATGATAGGCGATAGTATAGTTTAAGAATGTGAAGTACTTTATATTTTGTTTATTTGTTCATTTTTCTTTGGAATGCGAAGTATTTGTTGTTGGCAGGTTTTTTGTTTTGGTATCGATCTAACCTTGGCCTTCGCGAGTTGCGTTGCCCGTGTTTATCCTGGCAAGTTATTTTCTTTGAATGCGATCAAACGCTAAGTCGATTTCCGGCGGAAATGGACGAGACGGGGTTGCGCAAAGTCCTCGAGGGGCGTCCGTCGCGGAAGCAGGTCGAGCCGACCGGCGCGGCGGCAGCCAGCAGCGCGCGCGCGGGTATTGACTGGCGCGGCGCGGGGGCGGCACCGCCAGCCTGCGATCCCACCCTCGCTGCGCTCGCCCCCTCCCCCTCCCCCGCCGCCGCGGGGCCGCCGCGTGTGTAGTGAGTAGCCCGGCCGGCCGACCGACCGACCGAGCGGGCGAGAGAGCGAGCGCGCGCGCGCGTGCGGCCGGGCGGGCGGTCGGTCGACCCGTTCCATTCATCCCGCGCCGCCGCCGCCGCCAGTGGCGCCGAGGGCCAGCGGGGGAGGGATCGATGGCCCGCCGTTCCTGCGAGCGGGCGGGCGGCCTGGCCCGGCCCGGCTCGGCCCGGCTCGGCTCGGCGGCCGGGTGCTGCTGGCACGGGCACAGGCGGCGGAGGCGGTGGCCGGGGGTGCGCTGGCGACACGCAGGCTGGGATGGGCTCGTCGTTTGGCGACGCCGCGTCTGAACTCGGCCGGCCTCCCCGCCCGGCGGCGGCCGCGCAGCGCTCCTTGTTTGTTCAGGGCGAGAGGATACGTGGGCAGTTTGTCGCGAGAGGATACGGGCCAGGAGCGGGAAAGTTATGTAATCATTCCGGGGGGCGGTAGGTGCATGTGGGTTGGTGCGTATCTTGACGGCTTTAGGGTTCCTGCTCGTCGAATATGGAAGCTGGTGTAGGACGTTTAGAACGAGAAATACCGAGCGTTGCGAGATCGAGAGAGTGAGAATTGAAATATTCCCCAAATAGGGATAGTTTAACTGTCGCCATGAATGATTTTAGAATGATGGTTATTCCATGCATCTTTGCTTTTAATTTAAACATCTCTGATGTGTTGCAATCATTGTTTGCATGAGGAAAGAAGATTGTAACCAGAAAACTGCGAATAATTTGAGTGAACAAAAATTATGTTTCATAGTAATAAACGATTATTGCTTCGTTATTTCCGCTCCTTGCGTTGCGAAAGAGGTATAACGATAGCCAAGAAAAAGAGAAAAATAATCTTCGTAAGACTAATGTGTACAATCCTTGACCCATGCTTGTTAAGCATGTGAATCGCTAAAAAGCTATTAAAGAACGTGACAGTAGTTGAAATAACTGTCGAGTCTGAAGACAAATGTGATAATATATATCGTGGAGTTTTGTTAAAGGAAATGTATTTTTTAGGGAATAAAAGACCGCTAGAAGTTTTATCATTTATGAAGCAATATGCACTCTGCTAATTTACAGTCAGCACTGAGCTTAGTGAAATATACACTTCCCTCATCATATTAAGCGAATTACTGTTGCTCTCGATTATCTTTAAAAAAACACACACACAACATGAATTCCATTATCTTTCTGTGAGGCGGATTTGCATGACATTTTCTGTGTGCATAAATAACGAGAAAACGATGCCGGCCTCGTCTCCACGCGTGTTTTCAAGTCGTGTTTGGCGTTTGGGCGCGACCTCGCGCCGCGGAACGCGCGTGGCGGGGCGGCTCTTTGCCGGCGGGTTGCGCGCGGAAGTGGGCGTGATGCGCGTGGCGAATATGCTTCTGCGCGGAGCGCGCGCGCGTCGAGGTGCTAATGCAGGGAATGGAAACGGTCCCTGATGGAGGTTTTCGCGTAATTGCGGATGGATGTTAGGTTAAACTCCAAATTGCTCGTTTGGCTTGCTCGGCGAACCCCCTTCGCTTTTCGAGTGAAATGCGAGAGTGCTCCGGTGGCGCCGTCCGGCTTTGAGTCGGAGGCTTCATCATTAGCTCTCGTAAAACGATGCGCGGATTTGGGTGGTGATTGAGGAATGTGAATGTAAGCCTGAGGATTGTGAGAGGTAACCGTCGGATAATCGGGATAAGAGGTGATCAGGATTATGTGGGACCAATCCTTAATTTTGTTTTAATTTTTCGTATACTATCACTGATGGGATTACTCTTCGGAATTCACTGATTAGAAAATAGAGTTGTTAGACTAGAGAACTATTTGATGTTTTCAGTAATGTTGTAAATGTTAAATTTTTACTTTTAAGTCACGATCGTAGAAATTAATTTATCGGTGTATAATATTGAAATTAGAAATTAAGAAATATGAGCTGAATCGCGTGTTTTTTTATTATTCTTTTTAGAATTCAAAAAAATTGCGAGATTAGATATTAGAGGTTGTGATTATTCCGCAAGAATGACGTCCCTAATACCACTTTCAGAATATTCCTCATTTCGTTTCTGACCTTCAGAAAACAATGCTCGTAGCAGTCTACGAAAACCAGCGGACGAAATATTTTGAACTAAAACTAAACTCGGTATTACAAAATGTAGAGCATCACTAAAATCCTGTCGGAAAACCGCGAACGATTTCTACGTCCCGTCCGTGGAATTGTAAATGGAGACACTCGATTGGCGCCGGGGACAGTGGTGGGTGGCTATCGCAGCGATCGCGCCGCGCTTACTGGCTGTGGGCGTCGCCGCGTTGCGTCACGCGTGGCTTTCTCGCGCCGCATTCCTTCGCGTGGGGGCGGCGCTGGAGGTGGACCAGGAAACGCTGCAATTGGACGCGTCAACCGCAGCGGTTGCCAAGGGTGGGATGCAATGTGTAATGGGGAACGGAAATTCGCCAGTGTACTCGGATGATACAGAGTGATATTAGTCATGTTGGTGACGACGATGAGCAAATGGTTGTCAGGTGGAATAAAATCGAGGTCTGGAAGAAAGTGGTGAAAGTGATGGGGCAGGTGGGGAGTGGATGTGTAAGTGATCGGGAGAGAACGTATGTAAATAATAGGGAGTGTGTTCAAAATTGAAGCAATGCTTGTGTAAATGAAAGGATAGAAATGTAGCTTTACAAATAATGAAAAAAAAAAAAGATTCAAATTAAAATGAGAATTAGTATAAGAAAAATTGAATATTATAAAAAAAATTGCTACGAGTTTGGTAGGGATGAGGAAGCCTTCAAACTTCTCTTTACGACTTTTCGAGCATTTTAGTGTGCCTGTTCTTTAGAGGTTCTAACGCAGTATCTTTAACTTCGGTCCACCACACACGTGTTTGCGTGGGTCTGTAGCTGGGAAACGCGAAGCTCCATCACCGACGGGGAAGGTGACGTAAGACACGGGCGGCGGCGCGGCGGTCCGCAGGTTGCCTGGGCAGCGTGCCCGCGGGGAAAGTCTTTTCGCGCGGAGGTCGCCAGCGACGCGCGTCCACCCGTTGCACTTCCGAGTCGCGCGTTGCGTGGCGTCGCGGAATGCTGTTTACGCCTGGGAGCTGCACTTCAGCCTTCGGACCGGCGCGGCGCCCAAGGACGCGGGCGGCGGGCTCGATGCGGCGCGGTGGTTTGCGTTTGCGTTTTCGTTTTTCTCGTTCGCCTTTGGCCTAGGTGGGTGCGGAGGCGATGCGGGACGGACGGGTCGAGGATGCGCGATTAGACGTTTCGTGACGACGAGGAGGAGAGGCTGCGTGCCGGTAATGTGTGGGTTTGCTCCTCGAGGGTTTGAAGAAAGTGCTCTTCCTTGTTGATGGGCTCGTTGGGCATGCGACGCGACTCGAGGTGCGTTCGCGTCCGGCGCTCGTGAACCGTGAAGTTGCCGATTGCTGGAGACTTGGGTTGGATTCGTAGTTGTTTTTTTTTAAAAAAAATGCGTGTATCTTTCTTGCATGCTGTCTTCCGTTCGTTTGCTTACTGTCATCTCTTATATTATACATTAGGTTACCGTAGGGAGGTGTACTCATTAGCCTTACGAGATTTATAAATGGGAATAAATTGGGGTGATGCTTTATACTGTAACCAAAATAAAGAGGCCATTCCATGGATAAGGGAAAACTGAATTTCATTTGGTCGGTGATTGTAGGATTTGTTTTGTTTCGTTTTCCCGGAAGTACGTGCCTCACATACGACACTTCATCGCTATGATCCTGTCTAGTATTCTGGAGTTTGTACGTCCAGTAACCTAACCATTAAACCAAATTGAGAACAATTCTTCCTTTAATCGATTATTTTCTCTAATTTATAGATCTGATTCGAAGCACACATTTAAATGAAGCAGTGTAATTCAAAGTAATTGATGTTACAAATAATACACATAGCACTTCAACTGAAATGACATGAATCTAAAGGATCGTTTAAGATAATTTTTTTGCCGAAAATTCGCTGTTTTTGGCGCACGATTACGAAGTTCCTTCGTAAGGCAAGAAAGAAAAAATGGGATTAATGGACCATATTTTTGGTGAAATATTGCATGTGAATAATTGCGATATTCTGTCTTTAACAGTAATATAATGTCAAAAGAATGAAGGTGAATAAAAAGATTATGAAGAGTGGACGCGTATTATGGATAATAAATAATGAAGTAGTGTATGGTATAGTTAAGTGTATAATCTGAAGTGGGTATAATAGTATAATGTGAAGTGCCAAAGGAAATGACAGTAAGGTTTGATTTAATTTTCTGATATCTACTCCATTACATTGGTTGGCATTATATAGTAACTCATTCTCGTGAATAGACTTTTCACCACCAGCTGTCGCACTCCAAGGCATGTGTTTTGGGAAAGCGGTATCTCAAGGAACACGCGTTATCACTCGAATCTTGTAAAAGCCTTGCGGACATGTGTTCCGCTTATCAGCCCCAGAATCAGAACGAGCTGCCGTGATTTTACTCAAACGCGTTCCAGGTGGTCCTCGACCCGGCTCGCGGCGCGTCAGATCGAAACCGGAGGACCTCTGGCGCGCGGGCAGGAAAACGGCGTGGGAGAGGGGGGACCTTACCCACCGCCCGGGCGGGAGGCGTGTGTGCCCGCGGGGCGAAATTTCTCTTGCGTCCGTTGCCCTCCCCCTCCCCCTTGCCTTCCTCCCCTCTTGTCCGAAAACGGTGATCGGGGGCGGGTCCGAGGTGCCGTTTCGAAATTTTTCACCTCACGCGTTCGCGAAATTCCTCCACACGTCGAACGAAAGTCTTGTGCGAAGCAGAACGCTTCAGTTTTATGGGACGCCGGGCGCTCTTCGCCAGCGATGATTTCGTGCAGAATAAGCAAAATGTGGCGCGGCTGTGTGCTGGAAAGTCCGTAGGTGTTCGATGCATTATGACGAGAAAATGGAGCTAAAATGTGGGAACTTAATGTTTGTAAAAGTTCTGATCTATGCAGTGAGAGCGAGAGTGCTGATATTTAAAATAATTTATTCCCAGCTGTAAGTTATGGTGGAATTTGGGGTCGCGAAGTAAGCAGGTTGCCAATTCCGATCGCGTTTCATTGCATTTTCAATACTGTACTGGTATTAACATGCCACACTAATTTTTTTAGGAGGATAATTTCGTCAGAAGAGACTTTATGCTCGGCTTCATCGTCCAAACATTTGTTTAAACAAATCTATGTAGGCTGCTCCTGGGAGTATGGAATGAAGGGATAAACTGAAGGTGGCGGCACTGAGAAAGATAATCTGTATTATAGAAATTCTCGTTTGTCGAGATAGGTTGATCACACATTCTATATTTCATATTTTAATTAGTTATTGCTGTAAAATTATGTTACTCGCGCGAGCGCCTTGGTACACATGCGCACACGCGTTCGCGCACACTCTCATATATGGACGCGCACACACGCACGTCCATATACGCCCTCGCTCATAAACGTCTATGAACGCACGTGCAGAGTGAAGGAGATGCGTCCACGCACGCACGCGCATCCAACTGAAAGAACGAAGTGAATATTGCTTTTAGAAAAGTTATTTTTTAATTAATGAACAACGGCATAACAACACCATAGCGCTTCCTGTGCAAATGCTTGTGCTTGCGTCGGCCAACCCCGGATACACGCCCGCCTGGGCCGCTTTCGTCGTGTGCGCGCCATGTGTTCCGTGAGCGCGCATCCTCTCCGTCGCCTGCTGCTGCGGCGTCGGCCGACCGTTCCAGTGCCGGTTCCTCTGTGTTCCACGGCCGCTGCCGTCGCCGGCTGCGGGGAAGGCAGCCTGCTCCAGAAACAGCAGCGTCATGCGGCGGATCACGTCGCGCTGTGTGGTCCCTTGATAAGCGATGGCGTTCAAAAGGACGCCAGCGCACCCTCCTCCAAATGAAGACGCAGCGAGCTTCCTGCGGGAAGTTTATCAATGAGATTCGTCGAGGCTCGTTGAGGGATAAGAGATGAGGGGGGAAGGGGGCGGGGCCCCTCTCGCCGGGAGTTAATTCGTTGACCTCACGCCGGCGGCGGCGGCCCACCGCAGGACGCTCGCGGCAGTCGCTGCAATTACCAGACGGCGACATCGCTAACAGGACGCGAGGGGCATCTCCGCCGTCGCTACAATCTCCTCCCACGCCTCCATTCTCGTCACTGCTATCCTCACGCACGCGATACTTTTCTGACACTGGCAGTACTGTCGACTTCCTGTCGCATCGTATTCACTGTACTGGTATTATTACACTGCGTATCGTTGCCATAGTCGACTCCACCTCACACACACGCACACATACAGATGTCTGGGTCACAACGTTCCTCTTACGACATTCGGATTTTCTGCAAGGCGCCTTTCTCTTTCTGGACGGCGAACCGCCTTCCACATCGCTACGCACCCACGCTGCGCCCCTTCATTGTCGAGCGCGAATGCCTTCTTTGTGGCGCTGCATTCATCGTGGCCCAGTTTAGCCCCTCTCTCTCTGTCTCACCCTCATCGCCCTTCCCTGTTTCCCTTCCTGTCTGCGGCGACGGGGGTGGTGGTGGTGGTTCCGCGGCGCCAGGGCCAGCGGGCATATTCGCGCACCGCGTTACTACCACCACCGCCGCCGCCGCCGCCGCCGCCGCCGCCGCAGCTGCCTGTGCGTTCCTCTAGGCGGGCGGCATTCTTGCGGGTCCCGCGCCCGGCCCCGCCGCCGGGGCATTCCGACCGCCCGCCCGCCGCGACGCGCATACCGCCCGATCTGCTTGCGCCCCCGCAGGGCCGCTGCCTCGCCGCGGGCGAGCCTCCTCCCGCCCCTCCCTCCGCCCAGCAACGCGCTGCTGCCCCAGTCTCCGCGCGCCGCATCCCGCCGCGCCGTCTGCGCCTCTCCGCTCTTCGCTGCGGCACGCGGTGCGGTGCGGTGCGGCTGCGCGCTTCGCGGTGGAGCCTGCGATACTCGTAGTTTCCGGAAGGGGCTGGTCAGGAGGTTTCGCGATGAACGGAACGGACTACGTTGTGTGATTTCCAGGCGTATTCGTTTCCTTTGTGGTTTTTGTAATTTAATTTCATCACCTTATAACGTACGTATTCGGGAATAATCAAAAGGACTTTTTGCTGAAGGCTTTATTTTTTCTTGATGTCTTCAAAAATATTTTTTATGATGGGTTAATTCACTTTTTATGATTATTATATATTTCTTATTACTGTCATCGCCCTCTTAGCCTTTCCAGTTACCAGAGTTGTTCCTATTCGACGTCTGTGTATAGTTTTTCTGCTTTATATCTCCGTGCCATTAATTATTTGCCTAGAAAATAGGTTGCCTTAGGGTCTTTTTGTCACTTTCTACTCTCATTTACCAAAAAAAATGATTTTGGTTCACCACGTGACACGGGATAGTCATTAAGTAACGTTGAATTTTCTTCTGGACGTCCTCTGAAAAAAATTATTTTGCGCGTGGTTCTTAAGGACAGATCCTGCTGCTTCTGGAGTCGGATCATTCCCCACTCGCCCAACCAGCCCTTCCGCTTCGTCTTCTTTCTCCGCTGTTCCTAACCGCGGCGCTTCTGCTACTGCCACCACCGCCACTGCTGCTGCGTTCCCGCAGCGCACCCCCACGGCCCGGCCGGCCGGCCGCCCTCGACCCAATTTAAATATGCGGCGGGCGTCCTGCGGCAAGAGGGATCGCGGCGGACGCGCCGCTCCCAGCATGCCAACGGTGCCAGCGGCGCCGCCAGCCCCGCCAGCCCCGCCAGCAGCGCCCCCGGGCGCCGCGGAATGGCGACGGCGACCGTACTGGAAGCAGGCAGCGATGGCCATGGCGCGTGGAGTGAAGCGGCGGGAGGGTGCGGAAAAAGAGACGGGCGTTGAAGCGACTGGGACTGTGGGGAAAGTGTTTACTGTGAAAGATGATGGCGCTGGTGGATGAGTGGATGATACGACGCCGATATGGCGTCTGGGCAAGTCAAGGCGGTTGGTAAAAAAGGAAGTTTGTGTTCGCCACCGTAGATGTGGGGAGGGCGATGCAGGCGGAGGTACTGATGACGAATGTGACGTTTGTTTGGTACACGACCGTGGGGGTGTCTGTGGTGCAGGTGTTCGTGACGGCTGCGGTAGCGGTTGAGAAACTTGTTGGCGGTGAATTGTTGTGGGAACGACGGCCTTGCTTGTAGTGGGAATGTCAGTCACAACAACGCCAGCGAAAATTGTTTCACGGGCGGGCGCGGATAAAGAAGAGCGGTGACGGCGTGTTGGCGACCCCGGCAGCGAACGCGTTTGAGAAGACGCTGGTGGCAGCTACGGCCGGCGACCCCCACCCCGCGGGCTGCAGTAAAACCTTGATATATTCCGGACACGGCGACGACGTACATTACAAACTTACTCTCCTTTGTCGCGCCTGTCCTCTGCCGCCCATTCAATACCGGGTCGGCCTCCTCGGGCAGCGATCGTTCCCGCGGATCTCCTTGGATCCCCCCCCCCCCGCCCACTGCTTAAATGTTGCAACGGCTCCACTCACGAACGGCGCGGTACTTGGGGATCTGGAGGGACGCCGAATGAAGGGAGGGAACGGGTACGTTTTGGTGGGGACCCGGAGGCTGGTTTCGACTCGTGTGTATCTTAACCGGAAGCTTAATTCCACGAAAGCTTCCACAGAATTGTAGTTTTGTTGCATCTAAATAGGCGAATTTGATTATGCTCCTTTATTTTTTTAAACGTTTAAAGCTTGTCTTTGGAAGCACTATGTCTCGTGCTTTCAGTCGGCTCGCTGGGTGATTTGAAAAATGTTACGTAATATGAAAGTACTCTTTAAGTACTTAGTAATTCCATGGTCCCCGTGGCGGCGAAACTGTTCTGTGGTAGGTAGAATAAAGATGCTTTTCAAATCCTCTGGAACAAAATGAGAATTAAGATTCCTGCACTATGTAATATTTATCTACTTGGTTGCTGTGAACATACTTCATTGTTGGGTTTTTAATGTAACTTTGCATTATAATGTTAGTATTTCAGAGGGGGTCATAAAGGAAAAATAATTGATGATTTGTTACTGAAAGAGACGTTCAATATTCTTTTGACAACTTTTTTAAAATATCGAATTTACAAAGCATAGACTGTGTATTATAGGCGGTAAACAGTAATGTATACCCGTAGTGTTCTTAATAACATAATGCAATGAAACACGCTTTCTCGATCTGATTTTAAATTTTTTGTAGTTTTACAATGCAGTGCAGCTTTTCATGCAATTTTTACATTGCAATGCAGTGTTTCATCTAATAGCAGAAAATAAAAATAAGTATTCATTTTCGAGATGTAACTGATACTTTCGTTTCTTTCGTACGTTGTGTCAATCACAAAAGCTGATTTCCCACACGTGAAGCGCGAGGTCAGCAGTGGCGCAAGGCAGGCGACCAAGGATGGAGAGAGAAAGTGGTGGGGGCCTCCTTGGAAAGAATTTTTGCGGTAAGATTAGTCCGGAACTGAGGACCGTAGCGTATGCCAGCGACCGCAACGATGTTGCCTATTGCCCAAGGCGCTTTTGCTTTTGGGTGGCAGAAGATATGCCCATCAATTCGAAGTACCAGTTCTTCAGCCAGTCAGGCTTTGCCACAAAAAAGAAAATTACAGTCTGCGGTTTCTACTCTGCTGGGGGGTATAAAGGTCCTGAAATTTTGTCTTGAATGCTCTGGAAGACCAGGAAGTTGTGAAAGGCATTCTTCGTGAACTGGTTGTAATTCGTGTAACATCTGAAAAGAGTGTATGATAGTTCTTAACATTGTGTTATAAAAATATTCAAATTAGATTATCAATTGCAGTACGGTACACTACATAACGACAGGCCAGCTAGATAAACCCTGTGGGAAACACGTTAGTAAAACTTATTGGAGTTCACACGAGAATCTCTCAGATGGATCGTTTGAATTTGCTTATCTTGCTTCACAAACTGGCCATATTGTGTTTTAGGCACAAACGCAGTAAACACATTTACTGAAATATAAATATTACAACTTTATTAAAAGTACAATGTTTAAGAATAAGAAAACATAAATTTTAAAAAATGTATTCTAAATTGCGCGATCTGTGAGATGCTGCGCTACTCAGGGTTTGATTGAGACTGTTCTGGTGACGAGAGCCTGCTGCTTATTAACACGAACAGGAAGCTATGGCATCTAAGAACTAAAACGGGGAGGTCCTGAAAAGGAAAGTGTACGGAGAAAGATCTAGGACGCTCTATCAACAGAAGAACAACTCATTCACCTGAGAAATCGAACACAGATACTGCTAAGGAACAAGACTCGCATACATTATTAATACCATACTTAGATTAAAATGTTAGGCGAAATACAATGATCAGCTGAGACGTGGTTATCCAGTCGGGAGCTTTGTTATAATTTACATTGTTGACATTGAAGCTCTCAGTTGAATAATCGCGTCCAAGCGAATAAAAAAGGGAATTTACCGTACATTTAAATGGGAATATAGTACATGCATGTTTAAACATCTTGATGCGATTACAGCTAGTGGAAACAACTCTCACAATTCTGTTCATGGACTACAGAGAAAAGAGAAACATCAGACGTTAAAATTATCGCCATTCCGTATAATTCCTAACGGAAACCGACAAATCTTGAAGTATGTTGGTAATTTCACTCAGTCGCCCACAATATCAATAATTTCACATAGAATGCCACTGGGCGTTCCATGACGCTCGTCTGTGGCCATCCCTGGCACGATCGCCGGCGCTCTCTCTTGATGTGGGCGCCGACCCCCCGCAAGTTCGCCCCGCCCCGCCCCGCCCCGGTCGCCGGCTGCCGCCTCCGCCTCTGCGGTGTACCGCGGGTCGGGAGCGCGGCCCAGCTGGCGCTCGGGCAAACAACTAGCAGCCGGCGACAGTTCGCGGCGCGGCGCGGTGCGGCGCCGCGGCCCGAGTCCGCGAGGCGACGGGGGCGGCACGAGAGGGAGGGAGGGGGAGGGGCGGAAGGAGGGTGGGAGGGAGGAGAAGACGGCGTCTTCCGCGCCCTGCGGCGCCAAGCGCAGCTGCCAACTTCTCGTCTTTGTGCCGCGCCGCCCCAGCGATCCCCCCCCCCTCCCGCCTCTCTCGGTTATTTTCCTGGGCCTCCCTCCCTCTTCTCCAGAGAGTCTCTTTGCCAACCTTTGCCTCCCTCTTCTCCAGAGACTGTTGTTTCCGCCCGCGCGTTCGCCGTGGCGATGTCCTTCCCCTTGCGTACATCCGCTCTTCACGTTGTCAATTCTCTTAAGATCGGCACTTCCTAGTCTCAAACGTATTTCACTTTCCCTGATCTGGTCCCTTCACGTCTTGTGCGTTCTCTCCGTACGTTACGCCCCGGTAACGTACGTCAAACCCCGTACGTTATCGATAGACTCCGAATACACAATTAGATCGTAAAATGTTCCTGCAAATCATTTGTTTTGTTGGGTTAAATTTCGCTCTTGCATCATTTTTATGTTGTTCCTGCAAGCACAAATAGTTTTTTAGGAACCTCTTTCCTAAGTGCGTATTATGCATCGCGTAATTTGCCCTGCGTATACGTAGTACGTCGATACTTGCAGTCACTTCTTATCCCTTCATCAAGGCTGTCCTGTGAACTTCGAAACTACTCATTCCACTTTGATCGTTTCCCATTTGCATGCTCCTCCGCCTCCTCCGGTGCGTCTATCCTCTTCTCCCACAGTGCCTTCACCCTTTGCTCTGCCACCGTCGTCTTCGTCGTCGTCGGCGGCGGCGGCAGCGTCGACCTACCGGAGCACCCTTCTCCGTGCTCGAAATTGACGTTTTCTGCCGTGCAGTGGCACTCCCGGAAATTTTGAGGTACAGCTTCCTTTTAAGCCGTAATGGTTTATTTTGGGGAGGCGCCGCCGCCGCCGCCGCCGCCACCGCCGCCGCGGTGGGGCCCCTCTTGGCGGTCGCGTCGCGTCGCGCCGCGTCGCGTCGCGTCGCGCTTCGCGGCGTGGTTTCGCATTCGCCGGAGCGTGGGCTTTGTTTGGGAGTTACTCGCAACTTGGCAACCTAATTCTCTGGCGAGTCCTCGCTGTCGCCGAAGGAAGATATTTTCACGACTGTGTGAATCGCGAATGGAGTTTCGTAGTTCGGAGGTATTCTCGTGGGCGACGCATTGTGCTGTTGTAATCGATGTCGTTGCCGCGCGGACAAAGTGCTGTCGAGGTGGTGTGAAGTAATAATTAAATTGGAAGATATCCAAAGCGTGATGTTGAATGCCTATTAACCTGGTGTGGAGATGAAAGAAGTGCGTGCCTTACGCGTGGCAATCAAACGTGCAATGAAACGCAATCTCCGACGGAGGTGTTCCAAATCATGAGATGAATATCAGCGGTTGATGTAATTTACGCAAATCGATCTTGGGAATCGGAATTCGGCATTTCAATTTTGATGCTAAATTTATTTCAGGGATTGCTCTTTGCTTGAATGTCGGGGGATGCAAATGTTCGGAGCCTTTTCCACTCGCAGCTCATAATATTACGTAAATATACGCATATAGATTGAAAAATGGTCGTAGCGAAATTGGTATATATTTTATTATTTGCAATGTTTAAAGTACAAAGGAAAATCATGAACATTAGTTTTAATCTCTAATCTCATTGTAATCCTTAAGTACTGCAATCATAGGTTATGTAATAAGGGTGGAAAAGTCAGGAAAAGCAACAAAAATACAAAATAAAACCAAACTCTCGTGGTTTTCGGTAATAGCGGAAATATCATTGCAGTACGTATTGTACAACGAGGAAAAAACGTGTGCCTCGTCGGTCCACAGGATGAGATAACAAAATAAAACGCCCTTTCCCCATTCTCCTCCCCTCCCCTTACCTTCCCATCCCATCCCATTTACAAGAACTCTCGGTCCGCCCACGTAGTAGTCGATTCCGATTTCTCGCGGTCTTTTCTTCTCTCGTGCGACGGCCATTTGCCGAGAGCTCCGCGCGCACGTGCTATAAATTTTCGAGGAGTCGCCCACTCGCGGGCGGCCGGGCGCGCGCGGGTCTCCAGGAGCCGCCCAAATGGATGCAGCGCGGCGGCGGCGGCGGCGATCGCAGCTTCTCGGAATCTTCGGACCGGGCGCCGCCCCGCGCCGCCCCGCGCCGCCCCGCGCCGCCCCGCGCCGCCCCGCGCCGCCCCGCGCCGCCCCGCGCCGCCCCGGCTCCTTCCTTTTCTGGAAAGATGTGCCGTTCGTGAAGAACGGTCTCAGATTGTGTAGCTGGGCGTGGGGATCCGGCCCACCTGTATTCTTACAGGGTATCCAGTCGCCGTGTACGTGACCAGCGCGCCAGCAGTGAGAAAATACATTTTTTTTAAAAATTGTAATGTATATGTGTGCGTATGAATTGCAATTCTCGAGAAACGACGTTTTCTTTCTCCTGGCGCACTGTGTAAGTAATTACGTATTGAATTAATAATTGAATTGGATGTACTTTTCTGATCTTGACTGAGGTATTCAACTGCGATACCGCAAATTCTCTTTGCTATAATCTATTGTAATTTTACTTGGAGTTTATTTCGGAAAATAATAAAAAGAATATCTCCGTTTGAAATTATTTATGATTTAGTTATTACGAATGAAAATATTAAATTGATGTTGTTTTTGAAGAAATAATATCTGACTCGGAATATCTTCGGGATATCTCGATAAGATTAAAACTTACCTTGCACTCGGATAAATAATTTTGTCTGATTCAAACTGTGTAATCTGACAGTAAATGAAGGGAATTGAGTACCATGGTCCAATCAGAAGCCTGATTATACATGAAATCACGGCAGAGTTATAGTAGAATCAATCGAAGCAACAAATTGCGCAATTCAGTTAACATTTGAAAGTTATTATATTCTGCTGTTCTGCTCTTCTTCAAATTGATGTTCTTACTGACGATTTTATTTTCTTACGCTTACGGAATCGGCAACAATGAGCATTTTGTTTGTAATCAAACAGGTGTGCATAGTGCCGTTTCGAGACACTACAGTTTTCTCTCACTACTACTAATTTCTACACAACAATTCTTTTAATCTGGGAATACACACATTCTGGAGCTATGATTTTCATAATTCGGACAGAAAGCGAAGTAAATTAGATATTAGATTTGAATTGTATGAAGTCCAAAATCGGGCGAAATGACTCGTGCCCGTTGATGATTTATAAGAACTCTTTTAATGATTTTGCAGGCATGATAGTAATAATTTGGATTTCATATTTTTAAAACATATTTTTGCATGTTAAAACCATTTTGGCGGGGGCGGTGATTTGTAACGATTTATCAGTGGCTGTAAGATGGAAGATTAGGAATCTCCTCTACCATGAAAATCTCAAAATGCAGTGGGTCAAATCAAACAATGGTGTTGATTTCAGAACGAATCTTCAAATCTTTTCGGAGAGTTCGGCAGAAACAGTGGCGCGCTACGCGAATGCTTCGTATCGCCGATTGAAGTTCGTCAATCGTTGATTCATCGATTGTTTTCTAGTTGCTCTTGTGCAATTAGGACACAGTTTTCTGAGTAACTCAGATATTTCTTTAGGAATCGTCCCCCTTGGAAAGAAACGTGCGCAATAGCTTTTTTCAAATGCATTATTACTAAATGGTAAAGGATTAATCTCATTAATTCTTATAGAATTAGAATGTCACTAGTGGCCTGGCGTAGCTGAAATGTTCCTGAGCAAACCCACACAACCTTGGTTTTCCAAAAAGTACCAAGCACACTGCTCAAGACCAAGAAATAATCTTGTGTAACATTGCAATAAATTAAAAATTTTAACAAAATTACGATGTATTCTAAGAACAAAAGAGAAGAAGGTCGCTTAAAAATAATAAACCACGAAGTCGCCGATTTCGATGGCCGAGATCGTGAAGGCAGTAGTGCAGTAGCGATCTCGGGCCAGAGGATCGCGGGTTCGAATCCCGCCTCGGGCATGGATGTATGTGTGTGTGTGTTTGTGTTGTCCCTACGTGTTCTCCCTACACTTTCCCCTACAGTTTAAAAATGAAAGTGGTCGCTATATGACCTAGGTGTTAAAAAGCGACCTTAAAAACCCAAACACACACACACACGATGTTGGATGTTCTGTAAGTTCTTTCAAGCTAATAATTTTCATTATGAGTTTAATATTACAGATTAAGCGATGTGCAAATCAATACGGATTTATAGGAATTCGATATTTTGAACTTTTTCGGGACCTTAGGCGTCCGGCAATTCCACCTTTCCGGCGGTGCAGCTGTCGGCGAGCGAGATGTGGGATATCGTGTCAGGAGATGCGCTTGTGGCAGACGCGGAACTAAGCCGTGTTTCGGGCGAGGTCGTCGTTCGTAATTTCGCTTCTCTTTCCTTCTTGCCAGCCTCTTCTTTCCCTCTTTTCCCTCTCTGCCTCTCCCCCCCCCCTCTTCCGCGCCGCCGCCTCGCCCTGCCCTATCGATTGGCGCGCGCTGTTCCTTTTGAGGCCGGCTCCTCTCCAGAAAGACGGCGCGACGCGGAGGGCCGAATCGCTTTTCTTCCGCGCCGCGCCGCGGTGCTGCGATCGGAGGTGACGGGGAAACTGGTGAGGGAGGAGAGGGGCGAAGTGGCAGAGTCAAGTGCGTGACCCCAATCTGCCACTTTGACTCGCTCCTCTGTGTTATCGATATGGTTCGAGCGTGCGAAATAGAAGGCGAGGTATCCAGGCCGGTTATCGATGGGCTAAACGGTGTGGGTTACGCGAAAAAGAAAAAGAATGTTGAACCAGAATGATGTGACAACCTGCTAGGTCAGTATTGGAAGATTTGTGGTCGGTTACGTCATTTCTGACGTTTTGTAATCGTTTGGAAATATTTATCTGTGCAAGTGAGATAATTCGCAATGTGCAAACATTCTTCATAATCATGAGTAGAATGACAGGTTTGAATGAAATATTTGCCTTACGATGAAGTGCGTACATTTGTCAAACAATAATCGTTGCCCATGAAGTATCAGAAAATCCCTGATAGTAAACGTTTTCTCTCTCTAGAATCTCGTGATTCGTTTACTACGGACGTAAATTGAAGAAATTTTAATACTTCTTGAAAAGAGAACCTTTCTTCATAGATTTCCTATGGGTTTTTGATGGTACTTAAAGAAGGGCAGAAAGAAAATTCTTCCTTTGTTGTACACTTGGGTAAAATATTTTCCATTTTGTAATAAGTAAGTAGTTATTGTCGAACCTCAAATATCTACTAAAATACAGAACGTACGTGTATCGATTTTTATTCCGTATTTTACTCTTAGGATGACACACTAACATGGCGTACTGCCTGAAAGCCCGCACACCATGGGGACAAAGCCATGCTTCGAGTCTTGCCTGAAAGGCCGCTCTTCCTGTTTTGCTCGAGAGTCGCTCTCGACTTGTTCGAAGTTTCGGTCGTTGCTAGAAGTTTGACGAGCCTCCGTATGTGGTTTGGGAAAGTTCAGACTCTCCGTTCGTGAAATTTAGAGCAACTTTCAGAAACGATGTTCAGACATAGTAGTTTGTGTTCTATGATGCCGTACGTTTGTCGAATCGTTAATATACTAAAGGTTCTTGTAATTCGGTCACTTTCAATGTTGAATAAACTTCGTCTATGAAATAAATTCAGCGAACTCTTCAAAGAATTGATTGATTGACGGATTGATGTTTCGGGCCCGTAAATAGCTTTGGTGGTTTGACCCGTAAGTGTAATCTATTTTTTATCAAGGGAAGTGGCGGTGGTCTTCCCCGCTGGATGGTGAGATCCGGCGCCGGCCTACACGTCGACTTGCGGGGTTTTCCCCTAACCAGGACTCACCAGCAGGGAATCGGTCCATTTAGGACAAGCTTTAACTCCTAACATGTGCGGTAGTATAGTGCATGTACGTGTAAGTAAAAGGGAGCGAGGATAGGATACGAAAGAGGAAGGAAAGATCTCACGCACCGTGGTCCATATGTGACGGTACTGCTTCGGCATTCGACTGCTATTAATCGGTGAAACCACGGAAATTACCGGTTGGAACAGCTGGCCCCTAGATTTCTCTCAGAGACAGTGGATGCATTCGACGCAGCTATTGTTGAAAATCCTGCCACAGCCGGGATTCGATCGCTGGGACTTCCCTTTCGGATGCACAGTTGATGCCCTGAGCCACATAAGCCGGTCACGCTTTGAAAGAATAATTATTTTTTCTATATGTGCTTCCCACATTATGTGCCATTCCATTTTATATAATGAAAATACAAGAATAGGATACAAATAATACATTTTTAAAAGAAAAATACGTAACTTGCGTAACTTGTAACCCTAAACTGTTGGAATTAATCTGTCTGTAATTTCTGTTGAGAAGAAAGAATTTCTGACTTTCCGTTGCCAGCATTCAAAATTAGTGCGCCACGAGATAGTCGATTATGATTCCTCGATATACAAGCTGTCGTAGTAGACTGCATAAGCAATGCGCTCGTGATAGAAATAGCTTCATGACAGATGCGTTAATTAGTGACCGAAGTTGATGGAACTATTACTAACGGATTTACGTGAAGTGATGGGAACGAGTTCCATACAGATTAGTAGTAACAATACTTTGTGTTCAGAGAGCCTTAGTTATGTGTCTGGTAAGGGTACACATTTACAGTTCGCTTGCTTGTGAGGTTAATATATTTTATGTAAAATTGTAGAAGGAAATAATTCAAGAAATTATTATTATTATTATTATTATTATTATTATTATTATTATTATTATTATTATTATTATTATTATGATTATATGCCGCCTCTATTTTTTAATAAGTGAAAAACTAATAATTTAGCAGTAGTACTGCTTGTCGATTTTTTTCATGTGTTTTTGTAGATATTGTCGGTTTTGTTCATGTGTGTTTGTTTGTAGGTCTTTAATGAGTTAGTTGATCGGTGTAGCCTCTTGTAGGGAAGCGCAAGTGAGAGCTTGCTCCCGGAAACGCTAAATCCTCAATCTAGCAGGTGCCTCGTGATAGTTCCTAATCTCTTCGCTTTCTAAAGGTGTATTTCATTTTAATTATTCATGAAACGAAAATTGATTTTAACTACTCCTAAATATTGAAGATTAATTGAAAAATTCTTGAAATCTGTCTTTGAAAAGTGGAGTGTTAAAATTGAGTTTGGTTTGTGGAACCTGGTTTACCTGGTTCATACAGTAAAAAGTAAAATACGTGCCTCGCCATTTTGCAATACGTTTTTTTTCTTTTGATGAGATAAAAATTTATAGTGATTCGAAACTAACCTTGAGCTCCTAATCTTCCGGACAGTGCCGCACCGTACTTAGGTATGCTGCCCGCAAGCGCACCTTTGTACCGCTGGGTTCGTTTCTATTTCCGTTCTTAATCTCTTTGCCTCCGCTCCCCTGTGGACCTCACATATTGCGGTTCGGACGCGTTTGCCCTCTACCTTTGCAGCCCGCTTTCTGAAGCACTTGGATCCTCCCCGTTTCATCGCAGGGTCTTCTCTTCTACCCCCACCCCCACCCCCACCCCCATCCCCACCCCACCCGCCCTCGGCTGTGTACTCCGCCCCCTTTGCCAGCTCTACCTGCAACACCCATGCTAACCTGGTCACCTTCCTCGTAGTTTCGTTTCCGACCCTAAACTATATCACGCTTTCCTGCCCCGCCCCGTCGCACCCCTCCCCACCTCGTCACTCCCCGCTCCTACCCACCCCACCCCACCCACCTCATCGCTAGTGCTCTGCCGCCGCCGCCGCTGCGCCCTGCATCTGCTCCTGCTGTCGCCGCTCCGGGCACGCAATTATCGGCGGCGGCGGGGGCGGGGGCGGGGCTTGGGGTTGGGATGCGGTCGTCGGCCCGAGCGCGTAATGCGCCGCTGCCACCACCGCCATTACCGCTACTGTCTCCGCCCCCTAACAACCCTGGCCACTGAAAACGCCTCCCGCCTCCCGACACCGCCGCTGCCAGTCGCTACCTCCGCAGCCAATCGAAGGTGCCGTCCCAGATAGACGCCCCTTCACTTTCTGTGCTTCTATTTGTGCCGTATTATCTAATGGAATGTGGGCGATTATGGTAACTAATGCTTGCACTTCCTGGGCAGTAATGAGCGGTAGGGGTTTTAAATAATTATAAGGGATTTGGAGACTTATTGTCTTTCAAGCTTCAATCTAAGGCGAAAACAATTTTACCTTACGCGATAACTCACAACTCCATCTAGAAGAGTTTCTGTTCATTGTTCTGTGTTCAGGTCTGCGCCATCGATGCTGCTGGCACCGATTCCTCTTCTCTTGCCATTCCCGTTGTCTGGTTACTGGTTTTGTCTCTGGCTTTATAGTGTTTTCTCTTTGCGTACTCGGTGACCCAGCAACAACCGTTGTTTGTCGACCACAATTTCGTTTCGGCCAACAACACGCGCTCCGTTTCCTTGGCGGCGGAGACACTGGTCACCTGCTTCGCTCGTGCCTGCCCCCTCCCCCCCCCATCCTGACCGGAAGTGTGTCGTCGGTCGCCACTCGCCCTTCCCGGCCGCACTCCCCGGCCGCCGCCTCCGGCCGTCCGTTATGCGATAATTTGCCCGGGCGCGGCTGCAGCCTCTCGGCACACACACACACACACACACACACACACACACACACACACACACACACACACACACACACTCAGAGGAGAGAAGAGGAGAGAGGGGTCGCGGCGTGGCCTGGCCGCCCAGAGGCGGAGCTTCTGCTAATCGATGTGATGTGGTGGCGGAGTGCTTGCGTTTAAGCGTGCGTTGCATTAGTGTCCAGCGCGTACGAGTTGTCGCGGTGCTAAATTAGCGGCAATTTTCTACCTACTTACATTCTTTTCTCGCACCCTGATGTGTTTGTTAAATATGGTCTTTGTGGTCCAGAAGAAAGCGAGGAAAGTATATCTTGTGTGGCGACAGCGTCCCCAGATCTAGCAGCAACCAAGTAGCGGACAACGTAACTCTATCCTTTGCGTTAAACAAATTTTATTTTGCCGTAAGGTCTATGGTACTCAGGTGTTTCGTCAGACATCTGTGTCTTGCTCCTAGTGCCCCAATGACTACCGAAAGAGCTGTCAACTTTCGTTTCCTGAGTCTTCCTAGCTCTAACTAGAGATCATGATTTTTTTATCTCCTTCTGGTCTACTCAGGAATCTCTTGAGATCTGGCACGTTATGACCCAACCGAAGGAATGTCGGATCTGGATCTTGAAATCTCAGGTCATTTTCGAATTTTTGTTTTCTTCCCCGTTGTTACGGCCCTGAGTCCGTTCTTGCTGCCTTCATTCAAGTCATCACCATTCAGAAGTTCGAGAGAGCATTCCAAACAAGAAGGAAAAGTGGACGTGTAGCAGTAGTTTGTGTTCGGGCAATGAGTTGGGTTACACAGCAGGTCTTTCGTGAATGGGCGGAACGCGGTGACGTGAAACAAGTCTTCTTCCGACAGCCGTTGGCTGGGCTAGGTTGAATGGCGGTCCAGACGTTCTTGCACGAACCAATCCCTCCTCCCTCCTCCTCCATCGCCCCCGCCGATGCCTTTGCCGTCGGCGATGTTGCCGCCGCCTGCAGTGGAGCGTGGCGGCCGGGAGCGGAACCCGTTTTAAATCCACAGTATCGAGTGGCTCGCGCCGCTAACACAACCGCTCCCACCCACCCGCTCTCCCGCCCCCAAATGCGCGCTTGTTGGTCTTATCGACGGGACGAGTGTGCCGCGCGGAATTGTGGACATTTTCGGGGCCACTTCTGGAGCACGCAGGAAATGTGTTGTTACGCTAAAATACAATAGCCGAGTAAAATTTTTTAAGAGTTATGCAGCAACAGTGTCGCGGTGTTGTCATTGCCGATGAAAATATAAGTTTGGTTTCAAAGAACCTCACTGTTCTGCTATATTTAAGGATTAACTGAAATGCTTTTTTGGTCCTTTTATTTCCGGAAAACAGAAAACTAGTATTTATCTTAGTTACAGTCGTTCCCTTCATCGCTTGTATTAATATATGGTTAATTGCCTTGCTGTCCTGATCATTCGCTTATCCTGTTTGTTACACACTTTTGTGTATGAAAAATCTCTTATAGAATGGGACAACGTGGTGTAGTTCTTTAACAAATGTCCACTTCTGTGGCCTTAAAACTGAGTTGATTGAATGTACGTGTGGAAGTGGTACTCAGTGGAAACGACAATTTTTGTTATTTGGTTGTTAGTCCCTGTTTTGTCAGCATCTTTGATCTCATCTCTCTCTCAGCGGGAACATTTCCGCCATTGAATGCGATTTATTGCGTGATGACGATCAAAAACAATTCAAATTCCCGAGGAATCCTGTCATTCCTTGGAGTCGGGACCTGAATCACGGGCTCCACAGCTCGTCGCCCAATCCAGCGACTCAGGCGCCGCTCACTGGAACGGGAGGTGCGGATGGTCCTCGTGGGCGGCGGCGGCGGCGGCGGCGGCAGCTGCAGAGAGGCACGTGCGAGCCGCGCACAAAAAAGGTTCCCCACCGGGGCCCGGCCCGCTCACCTGCCCGGCCGGTGTGACCGCCCCGGGCGTTCGGCGCCGCCGCCGCCGCCGCCGGCCAGGTGAACGGCTCGCCTTGACAAGGCCGTTCGCCCGAGGGGGAGGGGGCGCAGGGGGGGAGCCGAGATCCCGCGGGCGGCTTGCCGTCTGCCGAGGTGGCGGAGCACAGTGGCCCTGAAGGAGAGGGCTCGCGGCCGGAACGCCTGGCTGACGGTGCTCGAGTGTTGGTTGCTTCTCGTGTTCGGACCGCTTTGGGTAGTTCAATTGATGGCACTGCAGTGCTTCTGATTGGGAGGTCCTGGGGTTCGAGTCGAGGGGACGTTAGCAGGTCACTAGCTACTTTGCTAGGTCGAATTCAGACGCTGTGCGGAGGAGAATTCTAGTGGTGCCCTGTTGGTGGGAGATACCTGGTTGGGGAAAACCCCCGCAAGCGGACCGGGAGACCGGCGCCAGATCTCGCCAATCATCGAAGATCACTGCCACCGCCTGCGGTAAAAAACATGCACTATGCTTACGGGTCTAAATGCCTTATAAGTTGACGCACCCCGCATCACTAAACCAACCAATCAATCAATTCTCGTATTCGGAGAGATTCGTATTTCCAACCCGTTGATAATTGTGGGCTCACGTGAGTTGGTCCCCGGTACCTCCGTTATTGTACAGATTTCAATGGAGACCATTGGCGACGTGTCAAGAAGTGGGGCGGTACATCTAATACATAGAAAATGTTTTCACAAAAATTCTTGGTACCCGGTAATATTTCAGGTAAAGGTAAAATATTTCAGTGTTCAGTGTCATATCCTGTTACTGTAGACTATTGGAAGTGATAACAGCAGGCAAGCTCTTTTCCCTTCGAACGGCGTTCTCTGCTGTTTACCTTAAATTCAGCATTTGTAACAGTTGTTATCCGACAACCGTTTAGTAGAGTCATTCATTTGGCAGCGTGACAGAGCTCGTATTTGGAGGATTTATGAATTAAATGGATTAATAACAAACGTATTCCGTGTGTACCAACGAGATCATACCAATAAAAATACGACCGTCCAATTTTGGTATTCTGCACACGTTCGTTTTTGTAATAGAACTAATAGGCTAAATATGAATCGATACAAAATAAAATGCTTCCCTTAGTAGGCACTTTCTCTTATAACTAATAATAAAAAAGTAGGGAAGATTTAAATCATAACGAAAGTTGTTGAGTTATTGAAGCCAAATATCTTTTGATATTACTACAAACTTCAGTATTGTTTTAAAGTTTACCTGCTTGTATGTTTTTCTGGAGGCGGATGAGATATACCCCTATTTTTGCTTTCAGATTAAAAAAAATATTCTCGCTCTCTTTACATTTCTAATTAAAAATATTTTTATCGGCCAATGGGCGTAGGAAGAGGGTGTGTGGCGGATGGATTGATATCATGAAAAGAGAGCTAACAAACCAAAACAAACTAAAAATCAGACTGTTGAGGAACGGGTGTTCTTACACGTCCTCGAACACCAGGCGAATGTCGGAGCAGTACCCTAACAAACGGGCCTCGGACCGCGTGCGATCTTTCCTTCCTCTTCCTTTTCCTATCCTCTCCCCTTACACACACACACTTACACTAACATGCACTACACTACCACATATTCCAGGAGACCGGTCGACAGCTTAGAGCTTGTCCCGACTGGGGCGGTGCCCCGTTGGTGGGAGAGTCCTGATTAGGGGGAAACCCCACTAGCCGACGGTAGGTCGGCGCCGGATCTCGCTATCCAGCAGGAAAAGATCACCGCCATCTCCCGAGAAAAAAACATGCACTACACTAACGGGACTAATGACAGTAGTTGAAGCGCCGAGAATCACTGACAATCAATGAGTCAGTACACGAACATGATTTTCGAATTGCTCTGCGCGCGCTCCTAAAGTAATGTTTCCGCTCACTGCGGGCTTCCTGAAGACGGCCTCCGTGGCGGCGCGGGCGGGCCTTCGATCCGCTCGGCCGGGCGCGGCGCTGCGAAAAAAGGCGCCCCTCCTAATTCGGTGGGCTCCGTAACGATGGAAACCTTTGTATTGTGTTCCGCGAGGGGACGGGGGCGGGGGCGGGGCCGAGGTGCGCGCCGCCTCGCCGTCGCGTTTACGCCCTACGGCAACTGCGCCCGCGCCAGGCGCCCGGTCACGGCGCCGGGGAACGGCTCCCGCCATTTTTTTTAATACTTGAACGTCGGCATTCAAGTGGAAAGAGGGAGGGGACGAGGAGACTTGGAAGTCGTTGTACGTCGCGCTCTCTATTGGGTTGGGCAAAAGAAAAAGAAGTGGAAGGGGGAGGGGGCATGAAAAGGAAAATAACACTAATCCTGCTTTACATTGGTTGTGTGCTTGTGTTGCTTTTGTGTCAGACGAGAAGCTGTACTTCAGATTTCGGGGCTCTGAAAGATTTTCATTCTGGGCTCGGTTTTGCTTTTCAAATGTCAAGGTGAGGTGTCCCCACACGCGACATATACGTGATTTGCATTTGAGTGGAAGTTGTTGTGGGAGTTAATGACACGTAGATGTTTGGGATATCATTTGTGAAGAAATAAGAGACTGGTAGCAAGGTAAAAAAAAGCACGTTATTTTGTAAATATTTAAGGAATATATAGCTCGGTATACCTTAGCTTAAACACTTCTTGCTGCGTGAAAACAGTTGATATTGCAATCGTAACTGGGCACCTTTTCGTGATCCCTCAAGTCGAGTAGTTTTTCAAGGAATGAAAGACATCCAATTTCGTATGATGTTTCAATGTAAACATAATTGAAGGAGTAGTTACGATAAAATATTGACTTACATCTGACGTGATCTACAATGAGAATGTATGTCCGGATCGCATTAGTTGACACACATTCATAGCGCCCAATGAATTCGAATGGTTACCCGGGTCTTCCGTTCGATTGTTTGCTCGCGATCTGCGAAGCACTTTGGTTCCGTCCCCCCTCACGGAGGCAGCCGGATCGAAGGGCTCGGCCTCTCTCAGTGAGGGACAACTTTAACTTGAAGAGGCGGCCCTGCGAGGCGCTCGCGCAGGCCGCCAGATATACGGGCGCGCCGGCGGAGATTTGGGCCAAGAGGGAGCCCCCGGGAAGTATCAGGAAATCTGTTTGTCGGTGTAACAGATTGCGTCGGCCGGGGCCCGTGCCATCCTCTCGGAAGGAGAGCCGACCCCAACCGTCCCGTCCCGTCCCGTCCCGTCCCGTCCCGTCCCGTCCCGTCCCGTCCCGTCCCGTCCCGTCCCGTCCCGTCCCGTCCCGTCCCGTTCCGTCCCGTCCCGTCCCGTCCCGTCCCGTCCCGTCCCGTCCCGTCCCGTCCCGTCCCGTCCCGTCCCGACTCGCTCGAACGGACCGCAATGCGTTGTGTCGCAATGCTTTCTTCCCGGTCTTCGTGAAACCACGCGGTCGGCGGAAAGACAAGAAACTCATTGTTGCCTTCGCTTCATCTCGATTCGTTGAACCAGATGCGAAAGAAATCCTCTCTGCATTATTTGCGATTAAATTGTTCCTTCAAATTGAGGTTTGTTCATGGCTTTAATTTTCGGGCCGTGCACTATCTTTATTTGTGTCAGTCTCTCATCATTCACTATTGTTGTTCCAAATTTTTTCGGTTATCCTTTGTAATTTTTTTTATCGACGGCACGGTTTACGAAACACTGTTGGGACACTGACGTGACGTTTTGATTTGTTTCCTTCTCGTGTTACGATATAGTATTCCCCAAAGGTTTTATGAAAAATTTGACAGTGTACAAAACACTTGTTTCGATAAAGAGTTTGATGTTCGTTTCGTAAAAATGACGAGACGAAACTAAACTCTCGCCTTAATAATGAATATAAATCTGCATTTCCATTTATTACGTAGTGTGAGTTTGTTTATATATCGTTTTAGGATTTCGTTATACAATAGTGTATCGTGTGTTACTCTGAGAAACACTTTTATATAATAAGTAGCCGGCAACCGAAATCAATTTAGAAAAGTCTACCAGGGATCCAACTTTTGCAAAAGGTCCCAACCCCGAAACTCATTCCCAAATCACTCGTACCCTCACCCCTAAACGAACCGGGAGAGCTTCGAAATCTCGATCTCAGATCTCGTTTTAGTAGAACCAAATACAGCTGTGGTTCATAGTGGCCCTATCGGGTTTCCATTGCTAACGGGGACGTCCAGTCCGAATGTTTTAGGAGCGTATAACTTTGAAGCTATGTGTAAAAAACAAAAAAAAATGTTACAATGTGCAAGAAAAAATATTTTCTTGAGATGGTGAAACTTCCCGTTCCAATCGCGGGGACGGAGGAAATTAATGCAATAGTTGCCGAAAGTAAAATACCTTTGGAAATAAATGAATGGTAACTGATGTTTTGCATGTATCTGAGAGAAAATACGGTAACTAAACGTATGTTCCTGTGAACTGCGAAGAAAATTTATTTTTGTAATATTAGTTAAACGACTTTTTTGTCATTGTGTGATGAATTCTGCCATCGTTTTATCAACGTCATTGACACTACAATATTTAATTTATTCTTACAATTCCTCACACTTGCAGCAACTGTCTATCTAAGGTTACTGAACTTTCATATAATATTTTCAAATAAAAGCTGTAGTTTTTATTATAATGTATATTTCATTGCCGGATTCTCTCGCAAAACATTTGTCAAATAATATTTACACTCAGCCGCGAGCTCCAAAGCCGGAGGTTGTCAACGTGAGGCAAAGCAAGAGAGACCCCAAACGTCAAAGATATGTGTGAGGGGACTCAATTTGACTCAAATTTGAACCTTCTGAATAATAATTGAAGGACACATGAAATTTCTCTCAAAAGATTGGCCTTCATTTATGTAACTATTTTTTCAAATGAAAGTGTTTCAAAACAGATCTTGGTGGGTTTTCTCAAATTCCTTAATCAAACCGTATGTGTTATATTTTTTCAATCCATCCCAACCTTTTTTTGTTTCAAGAAATTTCTTTGTTCTTCCAGCATTTCCAGCTACTATGAGTACTTCCCTCCTGGAATCTATCTTTGCTCCTTCAGAGGCTGACACTGCCTTTGGTCACCCCTTGTCTCGTAGACCTAAACAGCCCGTACTTCCTTCCTGCAGCCTCCGCTCAGGTCGTCGTCTCTTCCCCGGCCGACGTCTCCCCACGTGCGTCCCGACCCGGCCCCTGCTTGTGCTGCTGCCGCGCTCTCTACGAACGCTGCCAAGGCTTCTCCGTCTTCACGCTGCTGTACATTTTCCCTGCCCATCCCCGCCCCCGTCCCTGTCTCCGTCCCAACCCCATCCCCCTCCTCATTCCCATTCCCAACCCCACTCCCATCCCCATCCCATCCCACCCCACCCCACCCCACCCAGCTTCGCTCTCTCTTTCAGTTCTCCATTCTGATTCATGAATCTCACCTTTGGTCCGTGCAATCTTGGTATATCCGTCAAATCGAAGAATATTCCGTGAACAATTCTCCGATCTACAATATGACGTCGCAGCGACCCATCTCCGTCACTTCAGTCTTTTGAAATGTCACATTTTCTCCCTCACGCCACTTCGTTTTTATCAACGACCTTGTGCCATTTCAATACTGTCAACACCCATTATTTTGTCAGCCTACTGCTGACGTGGGATTCTTTTAATTATTACTGCGTCAATTTCCCTTGCTAATTCGCGGCATCATATTCAATCATTTTGTCCTTATCCTGTGATGACGAGCAACGATCCTGATCTTCATTGCTATCGGGACCTCTGCAAAATCCTTTCACTAACCTGCGTTTCCATTCTCCACCTCACTTCTACTGTAGCCGGACACGGCTGAAAGTACTCCGAATGCTCTTACTGCCACGGCTGTGCCTCCCTCATTTCTGCTCTGCCACCCCTTCCCTGGTCCGCCCCCGCCCTTTTACGACGCCACCGCACTCGCTTACTTTATTACCCCGCAAGTACACTTCCTCACTTCCTGCCCGGATCTGCTGCGCGCGGCCCGGAGCAGGCCGACCCGGCTCGGCCCGCGCTTCCTTCTCTCTCGGCGCTTCCCCGAAGAGGAGCAGCGGCGAAACGCGGCTCCTCAGGGCGTTTTACTGAAGCGCGCCAATTCCGCGCGCGCGCGCGGGCGGCAAGGACGACGACGGCAACAGCGGCGACGCGCTCCCGCTCCCGCCCCCCCCGCCCCCCCGCCCCCGTCGCCGCCTCGAGGCGATACAAGTGATTCCGCGAATTACGAGGTGCTAAGAAGGCGGGCACTATATCGCGCATTCTTTCCGACGAGCCTCGCTCGAGATTTCGAGCGCGTCTTAGAGATGCGAAAACGAATTGTTGTAATGGATGGTTTTGCTTGGGTTTTTAGAGAGGATGCGTGTTTGGAGTTATGTGGATGAATGATCACGTGGATTCTGAAATGAACCGTGAATTTTACTTCTTGAATTCAGAATAAAACGGCAAATAAACGCAGAAAATAGAATTGTGCAAATGGTGCCTTCGTAGTTCATTACGACCTTTCAGGTTGAAATATATACGAGTATATTGTTTCAAACTGGATTTTGAATCTCTTAAAAGGCTTGGATTTCACAATTCTCAAACATTTCGAACATTTACACAGTAAATCATTTAATTCTCGAAGTGGAGTGTTGAATTCCATAACTTTCGACGGATCTGCTTCATTATTCTCTCGCCTCCTTTGATGAAATATTACTATCACAATAGGTTTATACTCTTACGCATCATTATACTTACAGTAAAATAGTTTATAATAAATTACCATGTCAAAGGGTACACAGCAAATCCTTCAAATATCCTACAATATTCAAATGGTTTTTAGTTTCTCTGTTCTAAAGGTCATTCGGAATGAATCGGAAGATTTTTCAGTATCAATGATTCGTAACGAGTGTGCCCAAGTTTATATTGAATTAATTAATTAATTAATTAATTGCAGTAGTTTTTGGAACATTTCGTTATGAGGCAATTATTATGATTTAAGGAAGATTTTTCATCTCTTTTAATCGACTGGCAATCCACTGGAAACTGGGGTACATGCAGAATCAATGGCTTCCAGTTGGCGAACGAAATGGTAACGTGGCCGTACTCGAACATCTCGCGCGTCGGCCGGCCGGGCGCCCCGGGCCGGCGAGGGGCGCGCGCATGCGCAGGCGCACGCGAGGGCGGGCCCGCGGGCCGGGAAATTCCCGCGGTGGAGGTGCGGGTGGCGGGCGGGCCGGCGGGCGGCGTTGCGTGACGAGGCGGTGTATTTTCCGACGTATCGCCGGGCCTGATCTGTGAACGTCGCTTTCGGATTACGAAGGGCCATGGCGCATGGGCCGTGAATGGGGGTTTCGCGGGAGGGCGCGCGCTGGCGAGCAAGAGGAAAACAAGAGGCGGTCGAATAAGGCCCCCTCCGAGCTAAAAGCGGCGAAAGGCGACGACGAGCTTGGCCGTCGAGAGGCCAAGAGCAGCTATACGTGCCGGCGTGTAGTAGACTCGTCGTAAACACGCGACCTAAAAAAAAAAAAAGAAAAGGTCGACTTGTAGAGTTGTCACCATTTTCCACCTCTTATCTTTTAGAAACTTGTTTTCAGGGGCGTTTTGTTTTAAGACATTATAGAAGACACCAATTTTCTCAATATATACTACTTTCAATTCAAATATTGTGGTTACGATTTTGCCACCACTGCCTAACAGTTGATATAGTAGAACGCACTCGTAGATCGGTTAATTCCTTTTTTAGTAGCATTTTTGTTTAGTCCTTGTGTAATGAATATATAATGAACAAATAACGCCATAAAACGTGAAATTCAAATTGCACGCGAAGAGTTGGTGCATAAGTGTTTTCGCCAATCTTTCGTAAGAGTATGAGCCTTTTCCTTTAGTAAAAGCATCTTAGACGAAAGTCGGGCGATGTGACAACTTCGTTGGTCGGCTACCATGCAGTTTCCCCCTTTTCCTGTTGGAAGGCATTGTTCGATTGCCGAGAGACCATTCGGTTGATTACAAAACGACGCCTTGGCGACTAACTTGATAGAGAATGCAGCGTGCAGTGCAATTTGTCTCATTATCATTTCCGGGTATTTAAACGTAATTCTTGAACCACTTTCCTTTCTTCCTAACTTCTGTGTGTAGAACAGAATGTAAATGTTTCGAATGAACGTACTTCGAGTGAACTAAAGCGGCGTGCTTCATAATGAATCACGCTCAAACAGAATTATTTTGTTTTATTAGTTTATAATAGATGTTGATCTCGATTATATTTGATATTATATTTTTGTGAAAACTAGATTTTTTCTTAATTGAAGTTTAGTGCAGTTTGCCACGTCAAGGCGTGAGCCTCTCTTATACAATAAAGTATTCGTAACTATGATCCGCCTCCATGGACTTTCATATCCATTTTATCCCATACCTTTTTTTTAAATTTTAAAAGCTTGTTCAAATTGTTGTGGTGTTCTCACCGTCATGAACTAAGGGAGCACATTCTGATTTCGTAAGAAGTTTCTTGTTTTCGGCGTACCACGGCGATCCATCTTACACTCCGGCACCTTGTCCGTGATGGTTTGCACAACTCATTCCTTGATTCTGTCGCATTGTTGGGTCAGACAAGCAGAAACGTTATTCGGCTTAGGTGAAGGTTGCACATAAAAACATATTAAAACTAGTTCACGCTGAGGATGGTAAATATCTAAGTGATGTACCCATTTGGTTTCATTAGTGATCCCTGAAATCTTTAAAAATTTATTTCTTGAGTCTTGTCTACTTCCTCCTTTACTCAACAATCCGAATCCAAATATTTAAACCTAAGACTGAAGTGAACAAAAGACGAACTGAGTTAACAAAAACCTTGACCTATTTCCACTATCAAACTACATGTATTATAATTTCAGGAAGATATCATTTATATTTTGTGGGAGGTAGCTTGTTTCCGGGCCCGAAGTTTAGAAAGGGAAAAAAAATCGCTCTTTCATCAGAGGCGCGATGGTTTCGGTATGTTTGATAATATCGGAAATACAGTATCACCGAGATGTTTATTCAATAGGAATAGTCCACCTTGTGCACCTCGAGGAAATGTCTAAAGAAAATTAGGGTTACGAAAACGCAGCTGACAACAGAATTGCGGAGTTATATCGAAAGCACTCGATCATTTGCGAGTGTGTACAGTAGGCGAGATTGGGCTACAGAGAAATTTGTCGTTCCTGTATTCCTGACCGGCGAAGTGTTCGTGTGAGGTTTAAAGCATGGTTCCATGCCTCAATGAACGTGCTCAAATTGTGATTGCACCTTGGCGTGCTAGCCCGGGCAATTCATTTCGGTCATCAAGGTGCTGTTGGGCAGGCCGGAAGAATTTGGCATTTTTTGTAGCATGCACTTTCTCTTTCACGAAAGATTCGACTTTGTCGGCTCGTTTACATTTTGTTCCTTTAGAGAGTGAGTACACGTTAGTAAGTTGGGTTTTATATTATATTCCTTCATTTCTTTCTTCTGGATGTGAAATACTCGTTCACACTAGTTCACATTCTTCCTGGTTTGTGCATTATGCTGCTTAAAACGATTTAAATTGTTATAAATATTTTTCCAGCATGGGAGTGATAGAAATATTTTTTCGACACATTATCGGACGATCACTACTTAATAGTTTTATCGGATCTAATGCAATTATGATCTTAACGAGATGCGATGAAGCAACAAGTGTCACTGAGGATATGAAGTAAAAGTGTACGCTTTCGAACCAGCCGACGTTTTTATTCGTTATTTTTATTCGTTCTGCAAACGTTCATCGATTTTCGGAAATAGCACATGTTGCATGAATATTACATGCTTTAAAATATATTAAAACAGATTTATCATATCCGCGTGTGGTAGTGAGAAAAGTCATATAAAACGATATGAGAGATACAAGCTTCAGCATTCACATACACGTGCTTTGTGTTTTTTTTAACCATTGTCGTTTTTCTGTGTTACGTATTCGTTAACTTTCCTACAGTACACATTTAGGTGTTTGGTAAACTTTGTAACCAAACTCAATTTTGATTATTTCAAATTGATTGGTTCTCGTGGGACTAAGAAGAGATTTTCGAGAAAATGCGATCGTCGTGAGGCAGCGTGTATCCGTCGATCTTACACGATCATTAGCGAAGTATTTTACCTTACAAAAGTTACATAAGTATTATTAGCGCCAAAATGGAATGAGTGATGATGAAATAAAATGAAATTAAGGAGTTGTCAATGCAAGGTTTACGCCATCCTTCTGAACCGTGTAAGATCCTCTTTTTATCCTAAACCAATCATTTGGTCAGACTGAACTGCCAGCCGGCGTAGTGTGTAGTCGAAAACTGCTTTCAGAATACGCATATGTGTACGCAGACAAGAGGGAGACTAGCACCAGCCATTCCTCGGATTCTTGCCCTCTGTGAATGCCATGTACTATTAGCTTCGAGGTATAATTCACGCTTCTCTTTTCCTCCAGAATATCCAGTATTTGCTCATATTGCTCTGGAGGTTCCCTGGTTTGTTTCCTGATCGCCTGATTAATGTTTCCGGGCAAGTCAATTGCTATGGTCATTAATCCCTTTAATGAAGCGAATGTTTCGTCCCGGGAGGTGACGGTGGGTCCTTTCCCGTGCGAAAGTGGCAACAGGCGGCTCTCTCCGGGTTTGCTTGACGAGGATTTCCCCCTCCAGGACTCCCCCAGAAGGGCATCGTTCCAGCCAGGGCACGCGCTAAGCTCCAGGCTTGTCTCTCAACACGAGTGGTAGATTAATGCGTGTGTGTGGGAAGAAGAGGGGACAAGGATGATAGCGCGCGAAACGTGGCACATTTGTAAGGGTGCTTCCCAGGAATCTGAAGGTGATGAAGAAACCTATCGGATCAGACCAACCGGCCGCTAGAATTATTCAGACATCTGAATTAGTCCTAGCTACTAGTATATAACGAAAATCCGCCGCAGTCAGGTCTCGAACCTAGGACTTTCCGGTCACAGTTGCTGGAGATAAAACGGTGATGCTGGCCATGAAATAAATCACTGCTTTGTTAGTGTGTTTATTGCTATGAAATCGGAGTTGTCAAAACTACCAAATGAAATTTGTATTGTATTGGTTGTTTACTTTGTATTGTTTTGTTGTTTTTCTTACTTCTTTGTTTGCGTATGTTGAGATTAAATTTGGGATTTTAATGAATTTTTCGATACATTCAACAAGTTTTTGTTATTTTATTTGAAATGTTATAAAAACGATTAAAACATTTAGTGGGTTTTTATGGGCGTTTCAAGATATTTTTCGCGAGTAAAAAAATAAATAAAGGAAGATGGTTTGAGGTTTTCTGGGCTGAACAAAATTTAGCCAGCCGTGGCTTCTATACGGTATGAAGCTTGTGTTGGGGTTGATAACAATGGAAATGCAGTTTTCAAAATACTGGTTTTAAATACTGCCTGAACAGATCTTTAGAAGTGTTTCAATGTAAGCAGGCAGCACCTGCTCGCTGTCGACTGTCATTGCGCCACGGCGCGGCGCGGCGCGGCACGGCACGGCGTGTAGGACGGCGCTGAGAAAGCGAGTGACTCCGGGCGAGGCGCGCCCGCCCGAATCGGGCGTAACGATTTTTTCCCTCTTTTTTTCCTCCTTTTTTTCTTCTTTTTTCTTTCGTACTTGCAGAAGCTTCTGAGGCTTATCGCGGCTTTCTCCCGCTGACGCCTTGCTGTTAACGGAACGGTCAGTGAAGTCTGCAGGAGTTGCGGCTACCAGGCGCATCCGAGGACTGCAGAGAAAGGGGAGAGAACAGGAAGGACTCGGGTGGGTCGTTCAGCAGGGGTGAACTTGCGACTTGAGACGCACTTCAGATGTGATTTTGTGCGTGGAGCATTTACAAAAGTTTTGGCGAGAATGTCGCATTAGGCCTGTTACCTGTTCTTTAAATTGTTTTCGATTTATGAACTGGTATGGATTATTTTTAATTTTCATTTTGTCATGTCCGAAAAAGCGTCGTAAAAACAATTCGAATTAGAAAATGCTGCGAAGTGAACAAGATGTTGCCACTTTTCGTTCTTTGAAAATAAAAGCTCAGCGAACTCTAGACTTTGCCGCCATAGGCCGAACGCGACGAAAATAACATGCTGATGTCATACTTTCAGTATCCGGTAAATACGGAAGGAGCTATTTTGGAGAACAGCGGAGTGACCAAAGTAAAAAAAAAGAGTTCCCCAGCAACAAGAGAATTTATCGCTGGTGTTTTCACATTTCGATGGGATTCAACATAAATTTCTCCATTGTCTTACTGATTGCAGTAAAAGTATAAGATATAAATGACAATTCTTGGACGCGAGTTGGAAGATTGTGTGAAACGTATGTCACTGGCGTTTATTTTGTTAACATCAAAATGATGTGCAATGAACAGCACCTTTATGGAATTCGATGTAACTTTGCTTGGAATGCAGTAAGGATTCGTCGAAAAATTGTTCATGGTCTTATTAAACACAGAGGTGCTTCATCAAACAAAAAAGTTGTTTTGAGTCAGTATTTTAGTATTAACTTTCTTAAACATCGCATTTTTACTCCACGTCTTCCTCCTCCCACATACTTGTTTACATTCGCATCCATCTAAAGTCGGCTCCACACATTCGGCATTCGCCGAGCAGCAAGCTAGCGCTCGCCCTATCCCGAGCAGGTGATGTGTTCGGCGAATGTTCGCTCACTTTGATGTGTCCAAAAGACCGACAAGCCGGGGGTAGGGCGAACCCCGAACGTTCGTCACTCGGCAAATAGCAAGCAACTCATCCACACTACACGGGATACGGCGAGCGGTTGCTCGGTGTTCGCCGAATAGTGTGGAGCCGCCTTAAGACACTGCCATACTCGCGCGGCGCGGCGCGGCGCGGCGCGGCGCACCACGTGTCCGCGCAGATCCCACCAGAGCGGAGAGCGATGCTCTCTCTGTTCGCCAGTGGGCGTGGCGCGACATGGCGTGCGGTAGGTCGCGGAGCAGTCGCCGTTGCCGCGGACGCGTGGGCCGTTGCGTGGAAAAGCGCGCATGTGCTCCATCGGATAACGCGGTCACCTGTGAAGCATGCCGCGCGTTTCCTTTTTCAGTAAATTTTCACTTATTGTATGATTCAAAGCTAAGTTTTTTATTTTGTGTGTTCACAAAAACCTAGATTGTAAATGTTAAAAAATAATATTGTTAAAAAACACGCCACACATAAAAATACTGTGTAGAAGTAGACAGATAATAAATTATAAATCCTGTATTGCTAACCATCACAACTGGTTATCGATGGTTAGTAATTCCAAGAAAAAACGAAACAAAAACGATTTTTTAACTATACTTTTTACACGTGTTCACGTGATACTTGCGGCAAAACTGAAAATATTGTAACTGCTTGACATGCAAAAGAAGTACATTTTAGTTAAACCTCTGCCGTTTTGTGTTTTAACTAGAAATGTTTCATCAGTTGCCCAAAAGTTGGAATGGGTAGAATTCTCCATTGCAGAGCGTTTCTTTTCTCTTCACTGAATTTTGCTGAAAAAGACCGGCTTACTACAACTGAACGCTACCATTTTAATTTGTCGGGTACCACTTTAAATTTCCCGCCATATGTTTCTTACGGTATTGACTTCGCGGTTGTCCCAACACATTTGTCGTTTAATCGAATGTGTTCAGATGTAACGCATTCCATTACCGAAGTTTCACCATTGTGTGGTAAGCACTCTGTTATGGACGTCTTGTGTAGTTTTCTGCGTGCACGTTTCACTAGGCCATTAGCTTCGCTGCTGAAATACAGCGCGACAAACTCAATTGGATCTAGTGAACAATGCGGTTCAACTTCAGATTATGCATTAATGCTGAGATCTCATCACCAAATATCGGGTTCTATACTACGATTACCTCTGCTGTTACCTCTGACAGGTCATCAGCTGGAGCTCATCCAATCAGGAGCTTATACGTCACTACAATGACGTCACTGTGGTGACGTTCAACCGTCCGATTGCATGACACGGTAACAGCTGATTAACGTGAGAGGCGTCTGTGAATAAATCCAAGTGTAGTGACTGTATTGCTCACCGCCACACGCGTCTCCGCCGCAGCACGACTACTGCACAGCAGGCCGGCTGTCTCGTCACGCTCGGAGAGGGGGGCGGGGCCGCTCGCGGGCGCGGGGCCCGGGCGTCAACTTGGGTGATTACGTGAGAACCGGAGCTCTCAACTTGGCGGGTCGTCGGCATAAATCTGTGTAATAGCGTTGCGCGGTGAACTTTCCTCGCGGGTTTGAATATTCATTGAATATATCTCTGGATGTCAATAACTAACGCGAGTCGAAATTAGTAGTACGTACCAGGTGCTTGTGAGAGCGTTCGGCGGCGGCGGCGGCGGCGGCGGCGGCGGCGGCGGCGGCTCCGGAAGGTTTCGGCGGGCGAGCCCGGGCTGATTAACATTTTACAGGCGCGTTACGGCGCTTTAATAGGAGCGGAGGAAGCCGAGGGCGCTGGCGGCGGCCGGGGGTGGGAGGGGCAGGGAGGCAGGCGTCGGTTCGGTGCCCTCCGCCCCCGCCCCCGCCCCGCGCCCTCTCGTGGCAGCGACGCGCGAGTGAAGGATGCGGCGCGCGTGGCGGACGCGGCCTCTTGTCGTAGGGGCTTCGCCATCGATCGCCCCGAGCAGAATTTACGTGTGGAGAACGTGCCATGAAATCGTACACACTCATTAAACCCGTAAATTGGGTTTCTCTTCCGTCGCAAATTGAAGGTCACCTTCCTTTTTTGCTTTGGGTTTTCGTGAATATAACGTTCGCGGCTATATTCACGCAAAATTTAAGTCCTGAGGTTTAGCTACAATATTGGTAATAATTGAATAACTAGTAGATTAAATAATTTCTCTGAACCATATCATTTATTTAATTTCCCTAATATTCTTTCCATTTACATGATTACCTTCTTAGATGCTTTCTCATGATTGTTTTTATACATTTTTATTAATGAAAGTGTTTTGAGCTCAAAATATGGGTTGTGTTCCAACCCTCTGAAGAAAACTATGGTCGTGAGCAACAGGGCTTGTGCTCTCTCTGGAGGCATGCGAAGCTGTACAGACTCGTACAGGAAAAGTTGTAATATGGAGATCGTCGATGAATTTAAATTAGAGTTATCCTAACCACAGTAGCGTTTCCTCTCCGTAGTATCGGAGATGTTTTTGGAGATACCATAAATCCTCATTCACGGTCTAACCGCGGCATTCCATACTGAGATATAGTGCCCCGAAGTTCGTGCCAGGGGATAACGCTACGATATTCCATTCCCCTACCTTTTGTTTTGGGATTTTTTCTCATGTAATTTTTCATACTTAATTACGGAAGGTATTGGAAGTTGGTCTATGTATCATTTAACGAATGATAGGGGTTGTGTGGGTAACGACATGTAAAACTTTGAATACTTTCAAAAGGAAATGTGGATTCTTGTATTAAATTCACGAACAGTTAAAAAAAAACTTTCTTTGACATGTTTTTGTTCAACATTGAATGCAAGTTTGTGGTCGATCTTTTGTCGGCGTGTCATCTTTTTTAGTCGTAATATAAAATGTGTGTGTTGCACAAAAAACATTTGTGTTGCTCCCCATGTTTTCTCACCCAGTAGCACGTAGAATGATGATTTCATTTTGGGTGTGGAGAAGAAACGACAATGGATACTGCATATGACGTGGAATGATTAGCGCATTAATTGCAGTGTCATTCGCAACTGTACCAATCTTCAGATTTTTAGTGTTGAGACTGTGTTGACCTGTTTTCCATGTACTCGCTGTACATTTGTCACTTAATCGGGGATTACTTCATCGGGAACACTATTGATGTTGATGTGACCCAGAGTGTAAGTGAAGCAGACGTATGAAGTAAAATAATGATGTTACGCTTTTATCTTACTTTCATCATTAGTCACATTCATTCGTTAGACAACGTATTTCGTGCTACATGAGCTGGTATGGAGCTTCACCAGTTTCATTGGAACAATTGGCCGCTTGCGACCGTCATCTGGTTTCCTCGCTTTTCCAGCCAAGAACGAGATCTAATGGCGTCAGCGCCGTTTAAGGTTTCTCCCAGCGCCGGCGCCGAGGGAGGGCGAAGTCGGATGCACGTCGGCGACGAAGGCACGAGCGTGCGACTGTTGACTCTCTGCGCTGTCGCCGCCCGCCAGTCGGCCCGCCCGCCTCGGGCACCTCGGCAACAATGTGGGCCGTATCGGGGTCAGCCACGTTCCGTCGACGACCTTGTATCGACCGGCCCGGCGCCGCCTCCGCCGCCGCCGTCGCCGCTGGCGCCCCATCTCGCCGAAGACACCCCGTTTGGCGCCACCCCGGGGACCCCCCAGAGGGGCGTTGAGGGACGGGGCGGGCGGAGTAAGATGAGACGAGAGAGTTGAAAAGGAGGGGAGGGGGTTGAACGGAGATGATGGGAAGAGGGTTGGGAGGTGGGAAAATGAGGCGGGGGGTGTGGTAGTCGGTCGTGTGAAGAAGCGTGATCGTAGGACCCGGAAGGAGTATGAGTAGAAGATAATGAGATTGGTGAGAATAATCTGGGTCGTTAGTGAAGCGCGTCTGTGCGGGGGTGGTGCACGAGGAGAAATGTAAAACGAGCTAAGAAATCGCGACGGAAAGGTAGAAATGGATGTAAAGCGCTGCGAAGAGCTCAAACATAAAGATGGAAAGTAAAGGACGACCCTAAATGAAAATAACAATGACGGTCGTAGCAATAATAACTGGTGATGGGGCGGGGGTATGGAAGGGGGCGACGGAGACACGAAGGGAGACGGCGGAGGAGGAGTCTGTAAAGAAATGTGGAGATGAAAATTGAAGTTGGGGGATTGAAGGAATAAGAAAAATCGTATGACATCTTAGAAGGGTAGAGGGCAAGAACAGCGATCAAAATATATGATTGGCCGTGGTTAAAAAGTGAGAGTTCGTAGAAATGTACGATATTTGACAAGCGGAGGGCGGAGGAAAAAAAAAAAGCGTCGACCTGCCGGCAGCGAAACGAAACTCGGTCTTCGGTCGGCTGTAACAGGTGAAGCGCGACGCTTCTGCCTGCCTCTCACCCCCCACTCCCCGCGAGCTGGCGAAACACACATCGACAGCCGATTCGGCGTAGATATCGGAATTCTTCTCTCTCCCTCGAAGGTGGAGGTCCGTGTCGGAAAGCGAGTCGAATTTGTTCTGGGCGAGCTGAGGGATGTTGGCGTCACAGACATTATTTCCAGTACCTTTTATTTCTTGCTCTAACTCCTTGACTGATTGCGGTTGTCGTAGTAGGTTGATTGCTGCGAAATCTTTCCTAGTGCGGCTGATTAATGGCAGCTGTATCGTCTCTCCGAGTAGTATTTTTCGCATCGGTATATCGTCTTGGATGTTTCTTCAACTCCAAACTAATGTGAAAGATATCAGCAGCAGAATCACGGAAGGAATGGAACTGTGTTTTTATTGTTATGAAATGAAAATATCAGTGGGATTATAAATTTACTAAAATATTAGGGGTAATGCTGGCATTCTTTTACAGCAAAGTTGTTAAGTAAATAAGAGTGCTAGGGACAGGGGTAATTATTTCATGGGAATTAAAAATCATAAATCATTTATTTTGACTTGCGTTTGTAGTCCACACCAACAGATCTGAAAACTACATGAATAGAACATAGAGTACAGTATTGATGGTAAATGTGGATAATTCGAGAAAGACGTAAGAGTAAGGCCATGCCATTCCGAATAGTTCCGAAATATTTGAGGTCATGTGGCCAGCGGAGAGGACTTAGAAGCAGCTTCCGCAGCGTCGGCAATTGAAAGGTCCTGGGCTTTAAGTCCTGACGGTGGCGAAATTTCGTCACTAATCACATAGCTGGGTCGAATTCATCCATTGTCTAGCCGCCGGCTACTCGGATCGGTAGTTTATCGTGGGTTCTCCAATCTATACCAGGTAAATGGCGGAGCGATTCCCTAAGAAATGGGCTAAATACTGCGCGTGGTCTTTCCTTCCTTATCCTTCGCTTGTCTTCCCTTACATACACACGCACTTACATGCACTACACTACCAAACATGTAAGACCAGGCGAGAGATTGTCCCATCTTTAGCTGTGCTCGCTGGGGAACGAATGTAACACTATGTCCTTTTACAGGACTGATGCCCATAATAATTGACACGCCTGCAAATACTAAATAATCGTGCTATCAGTTCAGGTGGTGTTTTCTTACCGATTAACTATTTAATCCTAATGATTTTGTTATTCTAAATTTGTTCTAAATTGAAATTTCGCTAGTTGATATCAAAATCAGTACCACAGTGTTTGCTCTACTAATTTTTAATTGGAGGAGAGTTGTGTTTGAATATTAGACATGCGTGATGTATGAATATGAATGATTTGCTTGTATCATCCTCATTGAATTAATAAGAATAGCGCTATTAGGTTTTGTACTAAGTGTTGGGAAAAAAGTCGTTTGAGATGTCGGTCTCGTTAGTAGTTTGTCATGTACTTTTGCCGTGTGATTTTTGAAATACGGTGTTGTTCTATCAACGGAGGCACCCTTCTGTTGGTTAATATCTTACAGATAAGAAATGTGTATATTTTTGTTCGTTCCTGCATTGTGGAGAAATGTATTTGTATATATTCAGTATTAAAAATAGATAGCTCTTCAAAGTTCTTCCCACAGTTCTTACCGAAATAATATTAGAATGTAATTAGTATGGTTCACGTAAATATTACTCGAAATCTATGATATCTTTCTAACCCCAACTTATTCCATTGTGTTAATTTTTCTTTCAAAGCCCGTTACAATCTCTCTTCACAGATCTCAGCCCTTTCCCCCGACATTATCTCTGGAAGCCAGCTATGCCCCAAATTGGGTCACCATCAATGTCCTCTCGCCGACTGCGGCGGCGTCCACCGTTGCCTATAGAGACGCGCGGGGGCGGGGCGGCGGAGGCGGAGAGCGCTGTCGCGTGTCGCGCGCTCGTCCCTCTGGCGGGGCCTGATTGACAGCGCCATGGAAGTCGATTAGCGTGGGCGGACGGTCGGACAGGTGCGCGCGGCGTGGGCGGGCGGGCGGGGGCGGGGCGGGCCAAGCGGCCGGCCGACCGGCTGGCCCCCGCGCAACCTGCGGCCGACGCGCCCCGCCGCTGCCTGCGCTCTCAGCGTGCAGTCTCTCGCGCACTTCGCTCGGTTTATGTGCACGCGAACTGCCGTTTGGCTCTCGAAGCGGTTACGAGGGGAATCCTAATGATGCTGTACTTAGTGGTTTGTCACTTGGCTCGACGATTGTTCAGTATGCGAACTTTGGTTCTCTTAATTGATTTTGGGGGTAATTCTCATTCTATACTTAATACTTTCCTGAAAAGCAACGTTGTGTGAAAAGCAAAATATTGTGTATTTTGTCACATTGATGGCAAACCGTTTATTCTCATTTTAATTTAAATGTCATTTTCATGGAGTGCTATAGAACAACGAGGGGAGAATAAATGAAACACGTGATCAGTCTTCTGGCAATTGGTTACAAGATACATATGAAAGTTATAGCACGTTATTTCAATATTTTCTGGTCAATGAAACTCGCTGCTTTCTGGTTCGAAGTGAAATGTGTATAAAATAACAAACAAGGGTTTAAAACTGTTGTGATGTAAATTGAAGTCTCTTATCGTTCCTGGCTGACTGCCAGTATGATTTTCACTAAACGTAAAATGTTCAGTCACCTGTCAAGTTTTTTTTTTCGCTACATTTTATGGTAAGAACTTTGGAAAAAATATTGTTCTCACACATATCTACATGTGTCTTCATGTGTACACGTGTCTACGTACGCGTTAAGTATAGTCTAACACGAACGAGTGCTTTTTAAAAAAACATTTCTCTTCATAGTTCTAAGTCGAACGAGTCAATATTTATCATAAAAATGCGTTTTCCATCTTTCCAGTTTCTTCGTTTGTATCGGCAGCAGTCCTTTCTACCATCTCGATATTCAGCATGACCTGTAGCCTCGGATCCGATCGCGACCACTGTGTTCCTCGCCGCTGGCTCGAATCACGTCGTCAGCCCCGCCCCGTTGCCGCCGAGGCCGCGGCAGCATTGTTCCCAAGTCGCGCTGAAAAACACCGCCAAGAGCGTTGAACCGAGGCGCGCCGGGCGCGGCCGCCGCCGCTCCGCTGTAAACACACTTTTCATGCCCCGCCCCCGCCCCGCCCGCCCCCGGTCCGCCCGCCCACCTACCTGCCCGCGTGCTCCGCGCGATTGCTCCCTGCTCGCGCGCCACATCCAGACCCGCGCGGCGAAAGAGCCTGGTGCAGCGGGCTGGAGACGCCGCCCACGCGTCATCAGCGGCGGCGATCATGTAGCGGTTAGCGTATCGGACTGCTATACCCAAGTTTGCGGGTTTGTGGATATTTAAGGGCGAAAAAATCCTTCGTACGCCTTCCTTCGGAGGGGAAGTAAAGCCGGCTGTCACAAGTTAGTAGATTTACTGCATGTAAAAGATCCTGAAGCCTAAATGATGCCTCTGAGCTAAATTCAAATCGCCTGTTTCGTCTATTACCTTCTTTGTCCCACGGTTGGTGAAAGGAGTGTAACGAAATTTGCGTGGTCAGACGGAAGAGCAGGCCTCATGGCCTGAGCCTCGCCACGTAAAATAAGGCAAATTCAATTCAATTCAATTCAATCACAATCCGTTTGTGTCGTGCGCTCGAAATGGGACTTGGTTTCGCGTTGTCGTGGGCGCCTTTTTTTTTTCTGGATGGCGATCGCGAAGGATTGTGATGGTTGAGAGGTTGTGATTTGTTTCAGTGTTATGTTTTAGGTCGAGACCCATAATCTCATTGGTGTTTTGAGTTTCGGAAGTTCACTTCTGTTGTGTTCTGTTCTAATATTCGGGAAAATACTCGGTGTTGCCTGGGCAGACAGTAAAACGAAAGGATCTATTACAGAAGTACGTTTGTAAATGAAATAGTTGCTAAAAGAAGTTTTGTAGTAAATGCGTTCTTGGTAATTGGCAATGTAGAAATCAATAGTTAAACTACTGGAGCTACAGAAAGGCACATACTTTCTTGTACTGGTTAGTTTTTTAATCTCGTAGCCTGCGCTAGTCTCCGATATTGATCCACTCTCAATCCAGCTTCTATCTTTCGGCATTTAATTAGTAGAATTGTAATAGGAGATTTAGAATATTATGAAAGAGTAAAACTTGGTCTCATAAGCAAATTCTCACTGAAAAATTTGGAGCTTTTCTTGAGAAAACGTCGTTTGAGCGTTTCAGAAAATGCGAAATTTTGAGCTAATTTTCACAAACAAGTTTTGAGTTTTCGAATAACCTCTTAAGAAATTGTCTTACACACTTTCTCACGAATGCAATAATGAATAAAAACCCATAATGTAAATACTATTAACGACGGGAGAAATATTTAGAAAAGTACATTTATGTAATTTTCGAAAAATCGGAAGAATTGATCAAAATGGCGTTTATGTCAAGTTATCCAGTACTTTTAGCACTATGTGTTAAAAGAAATTGAGGAAAAAATTGTCATTTTTGAGAAATCTTGATTTTAATATTGTGCATATGTAACAGTAATTTGAAATCTACTAACATTTTCGAAAAAAAAATGTTCATGACGTTAATTATAGAACTAATTTTCGAGAAAAATTGAAATTGAAATTTAATTTGAAGAAAATATCTCAATAGTGTAGTTCTGCAAAAGGGTTCACAAAATGTCAAACTTTTGGATTTTTCAAAAATTCAGGGGTGACAGTGAAAATCGGACCTACGCCATCTTTTTAAATGTAATTCGTTATAATACTACAAGACATTTTTAGAAGAAAATTGGAGCGATTTTAGGAAAAAATTGAAAATGTGCCAGGGGATACAGATGAAGTACCCGCAAACTGCAAATAATTCTTTCCTACATTTGCAGAACTTCAAGTTGGGCGAGATCGGTTCGGGAATGTTCATTATGAAAAAAAAAAAATCTTATGACTAGTTCAAGCCGTTAGAGTCCTTCACGGACAAAAGGATAGACTGATAGACGTTGTGAAGAAAACTTTTTTATATTGAGGAAAGGAAGGATAAAACGTGGATTCTGACTACACTACTCATTCTCCTTTGCCTTCCAAGGGATAGGTTTTCAACCTGTTCCGGAACACTACGCATTAGAGAATGTAATGTACTGCATATCGGAGCAAGAAAGAAGCTAGAAAACAATTTTTTCTGTCCCAAAATCGTCACTTTCGCAGCAGCATTACATAACTTTTTTTTATTCTACGTATATTACTCTCGTTTACTCTCGTATACGAACATATACGAGAAAGTAAAAATGGACCCTTCCAAGAGACGAATTGTAACCTTAAAGAATCACCGTGAATATAATAGTTACGGAGATGAGCCCGCAGGAGAATTCAAAGTCCATTTGTAAATAAATGTCCCAAAAATTTAAACGAATTGTTGTGCGATGAAGAATAATAATTCAGTAGAACGTCTGGAGGCATTATATTTCATTTCAGAGTTGTGTTCTAGGAAATTACCTTGCTATTACGAACATAACTGAATTGAAACCAATAAATTACTATAAATAATGAAGACTTAGAGAGAAAATGATTATTCGGTATAATATGTATTCGAGTGAATGAAATGCTAATTTGGTTCTATATACTATATTTCTCCTGCCAGCTATTTTCTTACGTTCTTCTTGTCTCGGCATTTGTTACTTCAGTTCGTTATTTTCTATTCTGCATTCTGCTCGGTGTAAAAATAATCTCACTCGTACAATATTGTGGGGATAGAAAAACGTGGTTAATTTTTGTAAATTTAGAGGACTGGTTCATTATTTGATGAAATGAGGAAACTGTTTATCAAAATTTGAAATACTTAATCCCAAATACACATTTTGTTTTGTCTATGAGATCATTCACGTTAATTTGCTAAATCAATCGGTGCAGTATATTAGACACCTTTACACAATGCTGTGAAATTGTGAAATTTTGCTAATTCGTCTTCGGTTCTCTTTGTTTCAGGTGAGCACGCAGTCTTTGGAACCACATTCCAAGCGAGAATCTGATTCTCCACAGTCCTCATCCTAATCAGTTTCATCGTCGAAGGAACCCAATAATTCTCAAAGAAACTTGTGAAGAAGGCTATGCTAATTGGATGCATCTTCAACACTCTTGACATTGCTTATGTGTAGAATCTAGTGCCATTTCAGTACGCTTCCTGAGATTGCATGTAAACAGAAATAAAGGTTCTTTTATTCGTTTTATTACCTTATTTACTGTCTCGTGAACCACAGTGGCCGCTAAAGCGGTCAAGTGGCACAATGGAATGCCTTGTTGGCATTCCAATTTCTTGCGGGCTTGCAGGATTTCATTTTTAGGCACAACATTTTACAGTATTCGGTCGTAAGAGATCGCAGTTGCCAGTCCATACAGCCAACTATCACTAATCTTGCTTATTAAAAAATGAATGAGCGTTTCTTCAAGCCCAGAGCAACAAATTATTGGAATTTGAGGAGAATATAAAGGCCCTTTAAAGCAAGTTACCCAGTAAAAGTTAAGTATTAGCAATGTGACTGCTTTTGAATACTGAAATCAACGGTGTGTACTAGGAATAATATTAATAATAAAAAATATTAATAATAATAAATAATAATAATAAATATTATTTTTTATTATTATTATTATTATTTTGTTATCCAGTAAGTTAAGTTACCCAGTAAAAGTTAAATATTAGCAATGTAACTGTTTTTGAACATTGAAATCAAGGGTGTGTACTAGGAATAATATTAATAATAAAAATATTAATGATAATAAATAATAATAATAATAATAATAATAATAATAATAATAATAATAATAATAATAATAAATTCACCACCACTTGAGACCGTAAACTCGTACATTAATTCAAAACAAATAAAAAGGAGAGGGTAAATTACATTTACGAATACGCGCGTGCCCTCTCGTGCAGAATTCGTTGTCCGTGAGTTGTGGAAGCTTTTCTCGTGCGTCGCGTCGGCTGGAGGGCGCGCGGTGAGTCTGGCGAGCAGCGCAGAGGCGTCATCGCCTTCTCGCGCCCACCAGGCGACGGCGGCGGCGCGGCGTGGGAGGGCGTCGTCTACAGCCTGGCGGGCGGTGCGGCGCTGCGCTGCGCGGCGCGAGCCGAGGTCAATAGCCGGCGGGCGAGATGCCACTACTTGCGCAGTCTGCGTTCGCCCCGCGCGCGCAGCACGCAGCCCCCGACACGTCGCCCTGCCGCCGCCCCATCCGCCACGCCACGCCCCTCCCCTCCCCTCCCCTCCCCTCCCCTCCCCGCCCCGCTCCGCGATACCTTGCCCGCCACGCCACGCCACGCCACACTCCACCCCGCCCCTGCCGCTACATCCCCGCCCCGCCCACTGCTGTCCCCGCCCACCCGCCCGCTCGGCGTCTTCGTCGGGCCGCTAATCAACATGCGCTTCCGCCTCCGCGCTCTCCCACGTCCGCCCCCGCCCCCGCCCCGATGCTGCCGGCGCAGCGGAACATGGAAACAGCCCCCGTCTCCCTGGCCAGGGCTGGGTGCCTGCTCGGTATCGTTTTTATGTTAACTTCCCATGTCTAGACCTCTTCCGGTGGGTGATCACTGCCGTCAATTTCGTACTTCTGTCTCGTTTTGTTTCTCACGGCTTTCTATTTATCGTAGATCGAATTTCTCGCAATTTCAAAAAGAATTTCTACGAAATCATCTTTCTGAATTTCCTCGTCGTTCTGTAATTTATATTGATTTTTTCTCCTTTTATTTCTGATGGCTTCCACCGCGATAGAACTCTTTCAATGTTCACGATCAGAACCAATTCATTTCTGATTTCTTTGGTTTGTGGCCTCCATCCCCTCCTATTTTTTAAGGCTTCATCCGTCCTCACACCCGCCGAACTTTGTGTACTTTACTTTTTGGAGTTCTCCTTTTACCATTTTTTAAACTTAATATAATATCTTCGCGTTTTCGTTTTATCTTAATGTAGTTGTCACTTTTATTTTAGGCGTGATTCACTCTCTGTCGCCTTTTGCTTTCCTTCTTCACCCACGACTGACCGAAATAGTCAGGTTGGGTCATATTTGGTGAGTAACTACAAGTCTAACCACTTTATCATTCCGGTCTCCCGTCATAAATTTCTTCCGACTGAGCCCTCGTTCTTCGAAAGGTTCATCCCAGTAATGGCAGCAAGAGACACGATAACTTTCGAAAAGTGATTCCCATCGCGGCGAACTAGTATTACAGAACTTCTCGACGCCCAGTACTTTGTTATGAAATATGGCCAGGAATAGAGCGCGCGGTCTTCGCGAACTTTAGATCAGTATGCTGTCAGTGTCTGGCGCGAAGATCGCGGGGGGCAACTTTTGTTTGGAAGCCCAGGATCTTCCGCTCGCTCTGATCACGTGGCGTGAGCCTAAAGGTGGCCGTACACCTACTAGCTCGCTAGCCTGGCCCGCCCAGCGCATTGCCATGTTATATATCAGTCGTCTCCACTACTGGCTCCATTGATCCGACGAAGAAGCGGCGACGGAATTACAACCAGCGCGAGCCGTACTCGCTCGTGTATAGAACGATTTTCCTAAGGATGAACCAAAGTGACAGTTCGCGAAAACAAGTGAACATCACATGTGTTTCAGAGAAGTATCCCTCCGCCGCGACAACTCTTCAGCCACACCCATTCCTAAAGTGCTAATGGCTCCTGTGAAAATATCCCTATGCAGAAGTCTAAGAGTTTCGCTTAAATATATGCACGTACGCGAGTTCGGGAAATATTTAAATTTAATTACGTATGTGGAAAATCTCTTAACATGCTCTCACAATCAGTAAAAGAAAACTGCCACGAATGTAAATAGAAAGCTTTCAATCAGAGCTCGCCACACAACAGCACTAAGTCCGGAACCACGTGCATCGGTACGCATCTCGCTTTCAAGTCTCGGTTTTAAAATAAACATAATATTTATCACACAAAAAGTAAATTCCATGTAATGTTAAAAGGAAAAAAAATTACAGAAGAGCACATAACACTGCACTTCCTAATTTCAATTATTTCCCGTGGCGCACGATATTTTTGTCGGACGAGGACATCACAAAAGGAAGAGTGGAAGCCTTTTACAAGTTAGCCGACTGCAAACGAATGCGTGAAGGAATTCTAATGGGCTCAAGGGCACGACGACCACAGAACCTTCAGTTATGTTGCCAGCACTAGCTATCACTTTGGCTCATCCTTAGGAAAATCGCTCTATAGCAGTGTGATTAAGACAGCTTAGATATCGTAGCGTCCAGAAGGAAATAGCAATGAAAGCGGTTGCGGGAAGACAACTGAGAAATATTCCGACTTCTTTGTCTACGTCTGCGGTAACTGTAATGAAAACCAGTGCCCGATAAAGTTGACGAAGACGAAAAGGCCGGGCCTCGCGTCGACGACGCACGGGATGACAACGACGGCGGCACGTGGAGTTGGGGGAGGGGGAGGGGGCTGCTCGGCCACAAGGCCACGCGCCAGCGGCCGATTTCACTTCACCCCCTATCTCTAACGCCTCACGAAGTTTTAGCACCGCCCCTGGCGAGCCATTTATCCCACTTGGTGTTGAAAAACGGTGGCGATCTTTTTATTTGAAGAGGAGCGCCACGTCAGCGGCACCCCGCAGGGTTTCAAGTAGCGCCGCATCCTCGTGCGTGTCTGTGTGTGTGAATGCGTGCGAAGCGGGAGGTGAGTGGGTGGGAGTGTGTATGTCTGCCGCGGTGGCGGACGCCGCCGTCGCCCCCGGCGCCTTAAGACGGAGGCGTCCGACGTGCAGGCTGTCGCGGCCGTCGACGTGGGACTTGGCACCCGTGTCCGGGAATTACATTGCGGTGGATATACGGGAAAGACATGGAGTAGGTCGCTCGTTTCAGATGGGTGGAACTACAAGTGACTAACTCCGTGATTATACCATTATGGTTGTGTTGCAGAGGTATGCAATATGTTGTTGGCCTGTCCGTTGTGAGTGGAATTAATGTGGGAGCATTTCTGTAATCTTGACGTGTTGAATCTCCAGTTTAGAGTTACTGTTGGTGTGATATAATGTGGATAAGGCGAGAACGCTTTGTTACTAGGCTGTGAAATCAAGTTTGGCGTAAATTAAATGATGTGTGTTACATACTATGTGAGTCGTACATCAACACAATCTTCCTGTATTGCTTTTTTTAAAATTAAGAGCGAGTAGCATGTTATATTACTGGAACAAGTATGTAATTTACAATCACATTTTTGTCGTAAATGCATATAATTTAAATTTCCCTTTGAATTCTTCTATTGTCATAAAAAAATTGGGTGTTGCCTTGCAAATATTTACGAGCTCCTAGAGTTGATGTCACGTCTTAGATGTAATTATCGACGGCATCTTTGCTCCCAGTAATGGAATCTTAGGGGAGGTCAGGAAGATCCCATTTCCATTAAGAGAAACCGTAATTTTAAGTTAAATTTCTTATGCCTACTTGAGACAATATACTTGTGAGGTCCATTTTCTTGGTGCTGATAGTTCTTGGAGGTCAGGTTTAATGCTTCTTCACTTCATCTGTTTAACCCGGAGGCGTAGTGCCATTAATGCAGTCCGCCCTCCACTGTTGTAATGGCGAGGCTGTCGGCCGCGCGGGCTGTCTTGGAGTGCGCGCGGAATGACCCGCGCTGCAGTATCCAGCGAACGCAAGCCATGCTTCCTAGTACGGCGCACAATTTCACAACGGAACCGGTCGTTAGCCTACATCGAAGCGGAATGAGCAGCAGGACGGGGATCGCATTCTCTCACGCACGCGCGGATCAGCGCAACGCAACGCAGCGCCTCGCGTCGAACCGGCCGAGTTGCGCTCAGGCTCAACATTGCCGCTGTCTCTGCAGCGACGGAGCCCAAGAGGACCTAGCGTTCGAGTTGCGACGGTGGAGGATTTTCGAGCTTTTCAGCTAGGTCGAATTCAGTCGCTGTCTGGAGGGGAATTCTAGCGGTAGGCTGCTCTGAACGTGGTTTCTCGTTTTCCGTGGTTTCTTCGATCAATACCAGGCGAATGCCGGAGCAGTACCCTACCAAATGGGCTACGGATCGCGCGCGATCTTTCCTTCATCTTCCTTCTCCTATCCTTTCCCCTTACACACACACACACACACTAACATTCACTACATTACTGCACATGCCGGGAGACCGGTCGGGGACTTATTGTTAGAGCTTGTCCCAGCTGGGGCGGTGCTCCGCTGGTGGGAGATACCTGGTTGGGGGAAACCCCGTTAGTCGACGGTAGGTCGGCGCCCGATCTCGCCATCCAGTGGGCGAAATTCACCGCCACCTCAGCATGAACATGCACTATACTAACGGGACTAATGACCTCGGTACTTGACGCGCCCGGAATCACTAATAATCAATCAATGATGACTATTGTATCAATTATTCATATTAAGTTTTCATTTCCCTTTCTCTTGATTCATGTAGCCAATGCTGATATGGCCTCTTTTGCTTTTATACGACGCCCTTTCGAGCTCTGCGTAGGTGCTAGTGGGGAATTTAGGTTTTTCGTCGACAGTCATAAAATATTTCTGCTTGTTCTCCGTGTACAATCTGTTCATTCATGTCGGATGCGATAAGACACGAGACAAACTCTGTAGCTGAATTACCGCTGGAAAGAGTTGCTATGACACAAGAGTAAATTTTCTTGTTATGAAGTTTTTCCCCAAAACACTTGTAAGTTATTCGTATTTGAACGTATTATTCCTAATTCAAATTATTGTGTTACACGAGCGAGGTTAGGAATTCCGATCCTTAAGAAAACGTACAGATTGTACTTATACCCATACGTCACAGCTTTTTTTACGGTAAATAAATAAATGCTTCTTCCTTACCGCAGAAGAATTCTCTTTCTGTTATTCGCAATTAAGTACATTTTCAGTGAGTAAGTAGATCAAAGCATTACTCTCTCCGACTGAGGATCGAACTTGTTACTCATGTTGACGAAGGTATTGAAAGTCAATGTGATTGATCCCATACACAATATTGAGGAAATATTAGGTAATATTGTATTACATTGCTGCTTTATATTCAGTGATAGAACGGCGAATTTCCTACAAAATTCTACATTCTTCTTAGGTATTTCTTTCATATTTTAAATTCGTTCCACTCCTTTTTTTATCGTGCGTGATGTTTGCTGTTATAGTTTTGCTCACGTAGTGCATCGTCTTATCTTGGTTACATTTCTACCTTTCCTCCTCTTGTACAATTACATCTCTTCCTTTCGTTCGTTTAAGCTTCTCCTCCAGCCGTCAATAGTCAGTCTTCGTTTGCATAACATTCTTCAGCTTTCATTTAATCGTTTAGAGTTCTCCTTTCCGTCTAAGTGGCGTAGTTTTCACCTTTCGCGCCTGCTCAGCGTCCGGCGACGAAGGCTTGCCTGTTAGTGCTGTTGCATACGCCGGCGCGGGGGCCGCCCGCGTGTTCACATGCCGCGGCGATTACTGCGCCCCAGCGGACCTGGCGGCCGCCAGCTGCGCTCGGAAATGCCGCCGCCGCGTGCGTCCTGGCGCCTGCCTCGTCGAATCCTGTCGGGTGGGAACCTCCCGCGCATTGTGTGCGCGCGGTCGCCTCGCCTCGCGTTGCGCTCCACCATACAACCCGCCGCGCTATTCTCTCCGCCGTCCCCACCCTTGGCAGCCACTGCCACTGCCATGGTCGCCTTCTTCTGTGTCTGCCATTGCCATTGTCGGGTACTGGCATTGCCCTTCACCGGCTGTGTTATTGCCGCTTCTGCTCTCTCCAGCTTTTATTGACGCCAGGACTGTCATTGGTATTCCAAATCATTCCTGCTGTCATTTCAATCACCAGTACATTCCGGTTCAATCTTACCATTGTCCCCATCAGTTCTGTTTCCCTCCTTCTATACTTGTTTTTTTTTAATGTGGCATCTGTGGGTAGTATCTCCAAGATGGAATTCGGCACGAATGTTTGCGTCTTTCTTGGTCCTGCCGCAAGATGTCGCATGGTTGGGATCATATCAAGCAGTGCTGCAGATCAATCTTGCGGCAGGAGTGAAAATGAAGCAAAACGTCCTGCCTAATTCCACTTGCAGATACTACCCACATATGCCACGTTAGGAAAATCCAAGTATAGTCCCGCTGCCGACACTATTACAGTCACAATTACCACCACGACCACCATTTCCCAGCTCGTGGAAACTCGGAGGTACCGCTTGAATTACGGTTCTCTCGGAGGCAAGCGGAGTGCAGAGGACGCTAGGCCTCCGGTTTGCATCCACCTCCTCCTGCTGGAAGCCGTTCACCCACCCTAGCAACCGCTTGGCTGTGGGCGACAAAACAAGTCTTCAGGTCCCCTCTAGATGTTTGCGTTCCCTTCCCTGCCGTTCTCCCGTAAGTCAATACAGCATGCGTTGTTCTAACGGAATAATTCCGGTGTCACCTTTCGCGCTTCGAGTTCACCGTATTCACCTTTGGTAATTAATTTGTTATCCGCGCGTTTGAAAAATTCCGCGAAAGATACCGACACAATAGCCGCGGAAGCTGGAGCGGGTGGCACTCTTCTGCGCGCAGGCAGCAGGCGAGCGCCATAATTGGTGAAATTTTTGGAATCGCCGTATGCATCGCGAAGCGCGCGGAATTTAATTACCGATAGCGGCTCGCCTGTGTAAGGCGCTCGCGCCGGCTCCGCCGCCGCCGCCGCCGCCGCCGCCGCCGCCGCCGCCGCCGCCGCCGCCGCCGCCACCGACCTCGGCGGCGCGTCGGGGTTACGCACGGCGCAAGGGGGATAGAGAGAGAGAGAGAGAGAGAGAGAGAGAGAGAGAAGAAGGGATGAGAGCCGGGCTTCGTCGCTCTGGGACTGCCGCACTCGCTGGTCCTTCCGCATGCAGTGAAAATCACATGTGCATTCTGGAATTGGCGATTTGCAACCAGGCACCGTTTGGGCCCTGAGGGACGGATGCTAGTGTCCCGATGTATCTCTACCCGGTGGAGACGAGTCTGGAGGGCAAGCAGTATGGAGCCACACAGAGCGGATATGAGATACAGTAGGGTACATTTATCGTTGAAACTCGCGAGATACGATTAAACGTCTGCTGAGAATAGCAGATTAACGGACGACTCGTTTCTCAATGTGGACTTGTGTGCTTTGTCAGCTTCGTCAGAATATTACCCAGTAGTGACTAAATAACTCTTGTGGCCAATCATTGCGAGCACCAATCACGTGTTACGGTTTCGCTGTCTTATCGGGTACACAAAAACAAGCGCTTTCAGTGGGGAAACCAATATTGTGTGGATAATGACTCCCAGTTGTTGGAGGGTCACCGATGGCAGTTCGCTGGCTGATACCGCGAATATATCGCTTCCCGGAGCCTGCGGGCCGGGCACGCACGCACGCACGCACGCGCGGGCTGCGGGGGCTAGCCGTCGAGCCCCGGGCCGGACCGGATCCGGCGCTGCGCCGGCACAGCCCCCCTCCCCCCCTTCTGTCGACCCCTGCGTCCCCGCTCCCCGCGACGCCATCCGCCGCTCTCCCCCGCTCGCCGGTCCCCGCCCCTCCCCGCGCGGCGACGGCTGCTGCCGCCGCCGCCGCCGCCGGCGCGCGTATCGACCCGCGCTGCGCCGAGCGCCCGCCAGAGCGCTCTGCCGTCCGGCGCGCCGCTCCAGCCGCCACGTGCTGGGCCCGGCTTCCGCGCGCGGGACATCTACCGGAAGCGTGCGGCAACGTGCTGGACATGGACGGAATACGCGCCGCGCTGCGTCCGCCTCCGTGAGAGACGTCTGGCGGCCGGAGGCGCGCACCCGCCGGCCCGGGGCTCGCGGGGCCGCATTTCGATCCGCGTCGCAACGAAAGCGGCTGCTCGGAATTGGCGAGATTTCTTGAGGACGGTGGGTCAATGCCTAACGGTGAATGCGGTTCTGTGAAACATTCAGTTTGGTATCTTTTAAAGTGTCTGCTTTATAATCCTTGCCGTTGCAAAGTCGCCTGAGTCTTCTGTGATTTTTCATATCCAAGATATCAGTCCACGAGTGTACAGATTATAGGTTTTAAGGATATAATTATATTAGTTATTTATTTATTGCGTCAAGGAAGTTGGAAAACATGATGAAACCCATGTTGGAGATCGTGGTTCTGAACCAAAAAGCATTTCACAACCTATATCAGTGGTCTAATTTACAATAGCATTGAGAACATTTTGATACCCATAAATCTTTTTCTCAATTTATTTGAAGGTTCAATCTCACCAACAATTATTAATCAACTATTGAACCCTGCAATGCTTCGCTATTGCAGGGTATTATACTTTATACGTTACTGGTCATGTCAAATCAGTTTTACACTACGCTCTGGAAAAAATATAATACATGAATAATGTATGAAAGACTTTCCCGCGTGAGTGGGTTCGTTCTATGTCCTAGTTTGGGTATGATTGTCAAATATCCAATAGTTAAAACTTTGTTCCTCAAGTTTGGGTATGCGTTCGCTATGACACTGTCTTGGAGATATTTAATATACTTTTCCGAGATAATTCCAGTCGATATTTGTCAGTCGCAGGGGCAGAAATGCAGCCACGGACGCTTACTACATGACGGTGCGGTGGTTGCCTAGTGCTTGTATGCAGGGGCGCTTGAGTCGTCATTAACGCGTAAATCATCAGCAACGCCCCCACATGTATGATCTAATTCAAACCATTCTTTAAACACTCTCGATACCATTAAAAACAAAGTGTGAAAATGTTTGCGAAATTGCTCGAATAGTTTTTGCGCATATGGGCGACAGACATACGCACATTCTCTTTTATTTATTTATTTATTTATTTATTTATTTATTTATAGATTTCAATTGGTGGTTCACACCACGATAGAAGATAATTTCATGCCACCAATAAAAATTAAAGATGATTTTCAAAATTCAAATTTTAGTGTATCAATTAAATGCATTGGAAAATTATAAAGTCCACGCCAAAAAGTAAACAAAAGTAAAGGATATAAAAGTGCAAGTCCAACGTTTTAACTTTTCGTAGGAAAATGCATTTTTGTTCCATCATTATGCAAAAACAAGTCAATATTGGAATGTGCATCGCAGAAATGTTTTCTCTTGAAATTAAGGTATCAGATCTTTCTGTGAATGTTAATTTGTTCTCAATTCTATTATTCTAGTCGCATCTAGCAGCCAAATTTTGTCCATCTCTTAGACAGCACATTAAAACGCCAATGAAACAATTATTGATTCAACAATTATTTCCAATTGCCATTTGTCGTAGTAAGCTGAAGTCTTTCTACTCGTGGGGAATAGTCTAAATGGGGACGGAGAATAACATCAATCTATGTCAAATAGGAGTCGAACAGATTTGGATTGGAACGATCACACGTCGTGGTCCATAGCTAGTTTAAGGTTTCGCATTGATTAAGATCTTCATCCGCTTAGAGTCTACGTTCATCGCCAGATTACCGAACAGGCTGAGTAGGCTGCAGGCTGGGGCGCGCAAGTTTTGCGGGGCGGCCGAATTTCAGCGGATGGAAAATTTCATAAGGCGAACTTTTGAATGTTTTTAAAGAAATATTTCTTTCCATATTTCTAACAAAAGAAAATGTTAATTAATCAAATATATACATTGATATAAAGATAAAATGAATGCAAAATTATCGTATGTTTATTAAATCAATATGGAATCATACGAATAATCAATTATTTATACGTACAAAATATTTGCGTCGGTTACAAATATCATTCGATTTTTTATACAAAATATTATAAATAGCGTTAATGTAAAAAAAAGCAAAGTAAAAGGACACTAAAACATTTGACAGCCTAGGGCGAACATAAGTCAGTCAGGCACTGTCTACGTTAAACGTGTTTTTATTCCATAAAGTGAAATTAGAATCACTGATTGTACGGATTAATTCTTTTAAGATCATTCAACAAGTAACATTGAATTTATTTTCCCCTACATCTTATGTTAATAAAGAATTGAAGAAAGCATTTCGCAGCCTTCGGGGTGCCGTGGTTCTCTCGCGCCGACGAAATGTTGAAATACCATGAAGACAATCTTTTGGTTTTGTATATTTCAGTTAAACTGAATGTGAATGCTATGAATGATGGGATTAATAATAACAGGAATGTATGTTATGGTACTGCGGTGATTTCGTCAGATGAGCATGCTATGAATGATGGGATTGATAATAACAGGAATGTATGTCTTTATGGTACTGCGGTGATTTCGTCAGGGTGAGTTGTGAAAATAACAAGTTATCATAAGTGAAATTGGGGCTGATTTGAAACTCGCCAATGATCTCACTATATCCATCACATTGATAGTTGGAGCGGTGTTTCTAAATAGAAAAGTTTTAATGAATTTCGATACTCGTGTCAGTGTGCGTCTCACCCAAAACGATACTCGTGTCAGTGTGCGTCTCACCCCAAACGACCGTTGAAGCAACAGACCTCTGGAACATTGTACATCGTTCGTGGCTTGCCCGTTCTCCTCGTGCGCCTCCTGGCTGCTGCTCGGCGCCGCCGCTGCCGCGGGCAGAGCTTCTGAGGATGCTCGTGGCAATCCCCGGCCGGGATCGATGGCGGGCCGCGCTTGGACGCGATCCAGGCAGGGCACGACTTTCCGAACGAGATGACTCCACCTGCGATTCAACAGCTTGGCAGATTTTTCACGGGGATTGGCAACGACCTTGAAAGTAAAAGCTGGGGATTGATTAAACTTGATGTGTTTTGATATTTATTCATTATTCCCTGCATTGTAGTTTTGTCGGTGCTTATGTTTTTGAGTTAATTCTAGTACGAAGAAACGTTTTCCATTATACGATATTCCATACGGTTGGATCGTAGTGTTTTCGATTGTCTTAAATTAATGTTTCATTCGTTCCATGTATTTCGAAAAGTTAAAATGTCTGGAAATTGCTCTTGATACCCTAACTAATATGCTATTACAAAACATTATTTTTACAATTTTCTGTAGCTAAAATTATTTAGATTGATTAATCCCTTATTCAATCATAAACGTGAAATCATCATTTGGTATCCTTGGTGTTAACGGAGAATTGAGAGTATAAGCGGAGGACGTAGCTTCGACCCAGTTGAATCGTGTTGATTCAGTGGTGAGTTGTAGTTGACATTTACATAATTGAAATGATTGAAGGCGTTGTCATTGTCAACAATAGTTGACTATTGTTGACAATGACAACGCCTTCAATCATTTCAACCAGTTGAATCGACTTCATCCTAACGATTGATCAGCTGGGGACGCGGAATATCAATCGAGAGCTTCAATAGCAAAAGTAAGTCATAACGAAGGTCCCGATTGAATAACCGCGTCCAACCGATCAAAAGTCAGAAGTCACTCTTAATTAAATCGGAGAATAGTTACGAAAAAGAAAGAAAGAAAAAAAGAGAGAGAAAAAAGTAAACGTATAGTTGCTGTAAGCAATAGTGGAGTGGTTGGCGCGGAAACATGAACGATCGTTGCGGCCCAACGCCGGCCGCATCGCGGGCTCGGTGTTCGCGCCGCTCGTTTGGGCGGTGGCGGGGGGCAGGGCACCGCTCGGCGGCGTCGAAAGGGAAGGCGAGCGCGTAAATCAAAGGTCGGGAGCGCCCTCCCGCGCGGGGGCGGGGCGGCGGGGGCGGCGGAGAGTCGACTAGACGGCGCGCGGCGGCGGTGGCGTCTGCGGCAGGCTGCGTTTCCTCCCTCGCTCCTTGCGAGCGCTGCTGGCTCCGGCGCCCGCCGCCAGGCTGTGCTGGGGCCGCCCTCCCGCGCGCGGGCGGCGGCGCCACGCCGCCGAGCTAGTTTCGCGCTCGGCCGTAAGATGTCCGCGCGTGTTCGCGTGCGTGTCGACGCGGCCGCCGCCGCTGGCGGAGGGCCCGCGTGCGTCGCGGGTGCGCGAGGGCGGGTGTATTGACCCAGCGGGGCGCTGGTGGTGGGGCCGGGGTCGCGAGAGGGTGGGAGGGACGGAGGAGTAGCAGCAAAGACGGGTGGTGCTGGAGGTGGAGGGAGGGTTCACCATCTTTCGTGGTCTCTGTGGCTCCCTACTGAGCGAAATTCGGTTAACCAAAAGCCAAAAGTTGGATTGTATGGTTGATGTATTTGTTCTTTATGGTTTTTATGTTTTCAAAAAGCGTGAACTTGTAAATGGTTTTAAAGTTCAGACGCAATGTAATATCATTTATGCTATCATAGGTAATAAAGTGGATAATAGTATTACATTAAATGATTATTGGTGTGTGTCCATGACAGCTTCTTATGGAACGTTGTTTCAATGGAAATACAACCCTCTGTGAATGATTGTACATTGCAGTTCAGCGTCCTGAAATGTTAATGATGCCATCGTGGAGTGGTGTTTGTTTACTAAACACTTCAGATAATTCATTCCCAATTATTTGCTTCATATTCACTATATCATCCTTTTTACCGGGTCCGGTAGAAAATTCTGGAGGAAAACCTGTAAAATACATTGTGTCAACGATATACGATGATATACAGACGACTCGGATATAATGAATTCGAATTGTGAACTGAAGTTACTTGTTATCCACATGGATAACAGTACGATACCACGATAACACTACGATACCACTAAGGATAGGTTTTGGAGGTTGCAAATTATTTTTTAATATTTATAGTGAATAAAAGGTATTTCAAGGAACATGAGACCTGCACCATTCTCTTAAACGTCCTTCATAATATCCAACAACAAAACTTAATCAAAAGCGATGGAGCCCTCCCATGTGCTTCATGTAAAGTACACTCCAAAGTTAAAATATCGATTTCAAATTAAAGGAGACGCGACATCAGTCAGATCGATTAGGGAATATCTATTTCGAAGAAAATCGGCGGAACGATTTAGCCGCTAGCGTTGTTCACAGACGGACAGACGTATTGCCGTCAATAGTTTTTTCGCAAGGACCCACAAACGTGAATTTTGCCTACACCACGTGCTAGAGGTTTTTTCTCTCTCTAAATTTAGCAATTGTGTTTATCTACTTTTTCGTTACCAGGTCCCTGTAATACGAGGTTTTCTGCGGAAAATTCGCTGTTTTTTCGCGCAGCATTGTGAAACTTTCTCTCTACTTCGTTGCGAGAAATTAAAAAATACTCCAAGAATCAAAGAAGCACTGAAGGATGTGAAGACTACTCCATGACTGATGTATGGAGAATTTAGAATAAAGTGTGAAGAAAGCACGAAGATATTGAAATTGTGAATTCACAACGATTTGATATTGTTATTACTTGAATACACATGGTTTCCTACGAGTAATCTGAGCTTTCACACAAAGGTTCGTTGATATTTCTGAGGTTCGTTATCTCAAAAGATGAGGTACCATCATGACAGCGCCAAACCTTACAACTAACGAGCCCAGATTCTGAATATGCGTCCTTACAGTACTCTTCTTCCGTTCGTTTTTCAGCATCAAATTGCCGAGCTTGTGTGTCAGCTGTTTCACCGAAACATTGAGAGGAAGATGAACAAGAACAGGGAACTACAATATTATTGCTGAAAAGTAACGTGTCTACCATAATTAGATGACATTACGTATGTAAATGAGTAAGTTAAGAGCACTGTGTTCCAACGGGATCGGTATCACCCTGGGGATCGTTGAAATTTTAAATGAAGTCGATGTGGAAGGGTGGAAGGGGGTCGATGGAAGGGATCGATAGTCGAATATGCACCGGCAACTGATCTTGGTATAACCAATATCCTAAAATATAAAAACGTAATAATACTATAAAGTTTCAAGACATAATAATACTTGTTTATATTAATAGAAATGGAAAATTATGATTGTACAAAAATAATAAAACAAACTTAATAAATATATTTTTCAAAGCTTTTCTTCATATTAATCTAATTGCTATTAAGCCATTTATCTGTAACTATTTGTGTTGTTATTATTATTATTTATTAATAATAATATAATAATAATAATTTGTATGCTGTATATTTTAAAAAAAAGTCCAGGAGATGGATGTAGCAAAAAATTCTTTTAAAATTGATCGATGAAGAAAAAAAAAAAAGTTGGGAATCTCTGGTTTGAAGGCAGGATTGCAGATTTTCTCAATGTGTTCAAGTTGTTTAGGATGTCGGAATCTGAAGAAGAAGAAGAAGAAGAAGAAGAAGAAGAAGAATAAAGGTGACGTCCGAGACTGGCTGTAGTTTGTTTAAAAATAGATTGGATCAGAGAGTATTTGTCTTCCGGAGACAGTTTTTACACGTTTCAGGGACTCTTTGATCAGCCTTATCATATTCAACTCTATGTAGACACCATACGGAATGAATGTGAGAATTTGAAAGGTTCGAATTGTAGGGTACCGGCTTTAAGAAGGCTCAACCCTCTCTAATACAAGGGAATACATGATCCTGTGCATTACCAAAGGGGAATGCGCTTAGCTTAAATTTTGATATTTTAAACAAAGAAAGATACATTTTATACTCTACAAATGAAAAAACAGGACACACTTTCGTGCAAGAATATTTGTATTTATTTTTAGTGTATTGCATTTTTGTCAGAAAAGACAGGTCTATCATAGTATTATACTTAACTATATTTCATAAGCACCCAAAATATCTGAGAAGTTTCCAAATTTTATTCGTAATTTTCTTTACTTGAGTGCATCGTATCGACTTTTTTTTTTGTAAACATTCATTCAACGCGTTTACCTATAATGACAACAGAAACAAACCAAAGGTAATCAAGGAGAAAATGACATGCCAGTGGCCTGCTGCGGCAAAACTGCTGGACAAAACCGCAGAAAATATGTTTTCCAAAAGGTAGGACGCATGCAGCTAAAGAACAACAAAATAATACTCTTGTACAGTACCACAATAAATTTACTTATTTTCTTCAAATGTCTTCACGAATATTGCAATAAGAGAGGGTAGCACTTACACAGTTCAACATGTTTGAATACCAAAGATACAAAGAAGTTGCAGTTTCATAACGCAACAGTGAATAGCAAATATTTAATGGTGGGTGGTATCTTCCTTGACGCCACGTGCGTATGGCATCAGTTGTCCTAAACAAAGAGGCGCTGAGTATGAGAATTCAGTCCGTTTCCAGAAGCTCTATGAAAATAGGCGGAATGATAAATCAAATATTTCGATTTTTCAATCAAAATGAAACTGTTTCGTAGTTTTTGGATTTTTCACGAGTTACTGGGTTTGTAACAAAATCATAGACACCACTTTATAGTTTTCTTTTAATTTATGGGCGCATGTGCAAATTTGTAATATAAATACCGATGATTGCTATCTATAGTGTATGTGCTCAAAGTATCATTAAGGTCAGGCTTAGTGTCAGTGCGTGGTTCTGATTCACAAAATAATTTTTAAAATCGGTACTAATTGAGTAAAATTTATTCAGTACATTCTTCAATAATTTACAAATTACCAATTGAGACGACTTATTTTGGGCATTAGTCGTTATTGCAATTTGTTCTTCCATAAAATACTTTGAATTTTATACCCTCAGTAGAGAAAAAACTTCTGGACAAGCCATTTGCAAAATTGGCATGACGTTATAAAACAAAATTATTCATAGCTTGTAAAACATCCTCAAATCTTTCCGCTGTCGTCACAACTGCTACATTTACAATTGACCGTGTTTGCTTGTTTGAAAAGGACTGTTAGATAAGATATTCAAGCCCGTTTTAACGGAATACTCGTCATTTCCAGGGAAAGACTTACTGCCTCAGCCCTCCTTGATATTCACCATCTTGCACTGGATCAGAAATGGAAATCTGAACCAAGGAAACCCTTTGTTGTATATTTAACCCGTTCTTGTTTCAACTGTGATTGATGTTTTAATTGCTGTCAACCGGCATTGTAGGTTGACCTAGAGGGAGGCTTTATTCTGGAAACAAAAGGACGCTTCGTTTCGGCTTAGAAACGACGGAGATTCACGGGACTCGTGTAGCAACGCTTTTAATCTGAGAAGATAATTTGCTCGTGTTCGGAAACGAGTTATTCTGTCTGCAAGTGGAATGTTTCTCTTCTTCCTTTACATACAATATTGTTCTTAAAGTAGCAGTTAGAAAATTTGTTTAATTAGAATTCCGAATCCGTGGTATTTACTAAGAATCATTTCGGTTGAAATTTTGTGGAATTCCATTATTGTGAAGGTTTGGCGAAAAGAAATCGTAGAGTTTTTCTTTTATTTTTCTTTCCTTTGTCTTTTCTTGCAAAAAAATGTTAGGAATACAGTTTTGATATAAATTAATGTAGAAAGCTTTGGGAAATTTGAGAGGACGACATGTGTGGAATATAAATATAAAACAAACAGTTAAATAGGTGCCCAAATTGACTTCGGTGTTCTATCAAAACTCCGATTCAAAACTCCAGTTCGACACGAACCGACAGCACTACTACGAATTGTTTCTGACTTCTCTGATATTCCGTAACGGAAAAAATCTTATTTTCATGCACTTGTTTTTCATTATGATTTCTTTCAACCACATTTTTTACATTTTCGCGATTAGTTGTGTGTGTTTTAATTTTAATTTAAATTTTTTTATTGTACATACGCATTTCCTACTTCTCGATTTCCGAAAAGATCCTGAATACGTTGCTTTTTGTATTTCTGTTTTGAACTTACTCTCGTCTTCTGGTCTTGCAAAACGACAAATAGTTTTATTACGCATTAGTTTGTGTTTTTTTCTTTGTTGCTCACAAGCACCTACTTCATCCTTCATTACTTTTTGTATTTCCTTACCGTTCTACTCCCGTCTCGTTCTCCTCTTCTTCCGTCTCGTTCTCCTCTTCCGTCTCGTTCTCTTCTTCTTCCGTCTCGTTCTCTTCTTCTTCCGTCTCGTTCTCTTCTTCTTCCGTCTCGTTATCTTCTTCTTCTTCCATCTCGTTATCTTCTTCTTCCGTCTCGTTATCTTCTTCTTCTTCCGTCTCGTTATCTTCTTCTTCTTCCGTCTCGTTATCTTCTTCTTCTTCCGTCTCGTTATCTTCTTCTTCTTCCGTCTCGTTATCTTCTTCTTCTTCCGTCTCGTTATCTTCTTCTTCTTCCGTCTCGTTATCTTCTTCTTCTTCCGTCTCGTTATCTTCTTTTTCTTCCGTCTCGTTATCTTCTTTTTCTTCCGTCTCGTTATCTTCTTCTTCTTCTTCCGTCTCGTTATCTTCTTCTTCTTCTTCCGTCTCGTTATCTTCCTCTTCTTCTTCCGTCTCGTTATCTTCCTCTTCTTCTTCTTCTTCTTGCATCACGTTCTCTCCTTGCGTCTCCATCCCTCCTACTTCTGCCAGCAATTGCGTTCCCTCCTCTTTCTCCTCCTCATTAGCCCCTTCTCTGTCCCTCTTTCTCCCCATATGTTTGTCTCCTCTCCCTTCTCTTTCGTCATCCTCAACCTTTTCGCTTACTCTTCTCGTCTTTCTTCCTCCCCTCTCTTTTGTCTTCTTGTCCTTTACTTCTCTCATCCTGGCTGTATCTTTGCCCGCACCCTCCTCCTCCCATATATTTCCCTCCTTCTGTCTTTTCTCATCCACCTCGCCTCACCTTCTCTGACCCTGCTTCCGCCTGCCTCTGTCTCCACCACGCGCCCTCCTCTCTCCCACCCGACTCCTTCCCTACTCCGCCTGCGCTCGCGCTCACGAGTGCGTCGCGCCCGCCCTCTGGGAGAGATTCATCGCGCGCCTGGCCCCACATCTGCCCCAAACTTCCGACATCCATTTTGATCAGCCCACCGCGCGGCGCCCTGCCCCCCGCCACGCAGCAAGCCAGCCAGCCTCTTCGCGAACTGCGCCCTGCACTATCCTAATGCCGCCACCTTCGCCGCTGTTGCTTTTGCCGCCGCCGTCTCGACTGCAAATTACAACCCCCTTTCCGGCACCTCCTTCCCCCGCTCGTCTTCCGCGCCGCGTCCCAGGGGTGCACAAATGACACACTGCTGCTCGGCGCCCGCAGCCCGACGGTTTGTAATTTGACTACCGTTTTGTACGCGCGCCACCTGTAATTGGGGCCGCCTGCACGTCATGCTCAGTTGCGTCGCGGGCGCAGACGTTTACACAGGGAATTATATTCGGTCTTTTCCGACGTCTGCTTGCGAAGTTACTTCGGCAATGCGCCGTTGCCGGCAAATATAATACTATGGTAATAAGATACGCATGTTTAAATTCATTACTCGAACGGAGGGGAGTTCACCGTTTTGTCGCTCGTATGAAGAGGCATAAAAATGTGAGATGAGAGACCGACGATAAGCCGGGGAGAAAGCGGAAATTAAAGAAAAATACGACCGAAGATAAATGTGCGAGTTGCGGAGAAGAAACGACTGTATTATGTAAAAATTGTTGGGTCGGGGAATTGCTTTTCCCTGGGGCCGCGCGTCGGCTCGTTTGCCTGCGGGATCTGCGGGGCGCTTCTGTCTTTAACAAACTTGACCGCCAGCCGGACTGGTTGCGTTTGTTTTCGCTTTAGCGCTGCGTGTTTAACCATCTGCAAAGGAAGACGTCAGTGTCGAAACACGCACACGTTAGCAAATGTAGCGTTTATCAAACTTTCTCTGTCATTGGAAGCGTGTCAATCACCAAATCAGAAATATTTTTATAGTAATGTTAAACTGTCAGGAAATATAAATAAAATATTACTCTTGAGCATTTTTTCGGAAATTCTGCTTTGTGTAATCTTAGTTTCCTTTATGTTTGTTATTCTTGGAGTATTTGTGCGGTTTATAAATTTTATTTTCTCCCAGCGTAAGTTGTTTTTGATTCGCTTCCGGTTGTTTGAATGTTGGGTATGTATACATCTGTCTCTTGTTTGATCCGTTGTGAACTTCATTATTCCGTGTTTTGGTATGTGTTAGCGTAACGAAATGCTTGCTTACTTGAGTTTTTTCTGGTCCAAGGCCTGGACCACCCCCTCCATCACGTATTAAATGGGTGTCGCACGTACATTAACTATGCAGGCGTCTCGCGTGCTTGTTCATTAAGTGTAGGTAAATTCCAACGTATTGTTTTTCTTATAAAAATTTTCTTTGTGCTTACTTCCTCGAATTCGGGCATAATTCCTCAGTAATTCATGAGGAATGATTTTCTTCGTACATTTCTAAACGATACATGCCGACTTTCTCTCTCCAGCGGATCGTTTTTACAGAGCATTAGTGCGGGGTGTCTCAACTCAATTTCCTTGTCTATTATCGTTTTATCTTCGATAAAATAGAGTATCTTCTTAACTTCGTGTTTAATTATAAGGTCTCTGAATTACAGCTATAACATTATGTTTGAAGAAAGAGACCTCCCAGATTTTGTAACTTCTACGTAAATATAAGTATATATCTTAGGACCTCGAGTCTTCATCTATATCAGTGTAGATAATGAAACGAAATTGAAATAAATAATATGTATGAAGTATAATTTAAACGTTTCTGGAGAGTAAGGATATTTTTATTGCCGAACCTTCCGAAAATTATATTGCCGATACAATTTAAACAACCAGGATTTTGATAGATTTGAAGATTGTAAAAGTGACGTATGATCTACAATGGTCTTTCTTGGCATTACACTCATTTACTTCCAAATTCGAGTAGGTTTTATTTATTCCAAAACTGAATGGATAAAATCACGTAAGTACATTGTATAATGTTATTATGTTATTCTTATCATCAGTAATATCAAAGTAATTCTCTAATTGACATTATTTGAGAAACATGAATTTTAATTATCTTTAAGAAAGCATGACTTTTAGTTGTTGAATTGACCTAATGGATTCGGAAAATAAAAACAATGTGGCAAGAGAAAATAATTGCTTATCCTTTCGTTCACTGAGAGAAAATGCCGGTTTTAATGTTTCTTTACTTCTACAACTCTATTTTTCATTACTTAATCTTCAACACTTTTAGACATAGTTAACTTCTATTTTAGCTACTAAGTTCGGTTATTCGCCGGATATCAATATTGTGAGAAACTACCCAGCGGTTCATTATGAGGACACGAAATGAAGCTTTCTATAAACCACGTCTAACAGCGTTTAGAAGTAGTGCTATCAACAGTTTGATGCTACATAGCTCTTGATATCTCAAGTAAGTAGGGTGTCTGAATTCAATAGATATTAGCTGCTTATAATATAAACTGCGGAATGCAAAGGTGATATATCGTCGGCCAGTTGGCTGAGATTGCAAAGACAGTAGTGTCGTAGTGATCGCAGGGTCGCAGGTTCGAGTCCCGCCTCGGACATGTATTTGTGTTCGTCCTGTCACGCCTTATCACCATATCGTTTCGTATTCATACAGGTTGTATACCTGTAGTTACCATAACGTTAACTCCAATAGTGGTCGCTAATGACCTAGATGTTGATGCGACCTTAATAATGTAATAATAATAATAATAATTATAATAGTAATAAAGGTGATATATCCTCCACGAACATCGTTCACCGTTTTTATTGTGTATATTGAATATAATATCAAAGTTTCTTTCTTTTTTTTTTTTAAAAAAAAAAGAAAGAAAGGCGAAAAGTGGGCAATACCCGCTCCAATACCTTAAGGTTTTTCAGGCAACGTGGTTGTTGCCGTCGTTTGTGTGCGCTGGGGGGCGAGGTAGGGGGTGGGGGGCGTGGTGACGCGACGGGGGCGCGCTCCTCGGACGCCGCGGCGATTGCAGCTTCTGCGCAGCGCCGTTGCGTGGCGCGCCCTGCTCCGCCGCGGACGAGGCCACTCGGCGCCCTCGCCCCAGCATCCTCAGCCGCTGCATTGATGTGCTGGGCGTTAAGGGTGATGCTGCGCTTCACGCTCTTCTTTGAGACTTTCAAAAAAGCTTTGGTCAGTTATTAGAAACCGACCGCAAATCTTTCCGCAATTTAGGTTTTAAAAAATACTTTTAACAATACGAATGATATTAATTGGGGACGGATTTCGGTGACCTAAAACATCGATACCAAAAATTATCGATAAAATGCTCTTAAAATGCCTCAAAATGTTGCAAAAATGCCCTAAAACGAAAGAGAAATGACATACAAAATATTATCAAAAACAGTTCGGATAGACAACTCATGCTGTTGGATACGTTACTGATGTAATCGAGGTTGCTTCCATTCGTTTGATTGAACTCAGCTTGCAAATTTGGTTGGGACTGTTCTTTACCAGAAAAACCTGTCTTTAGTTATCCCGAAATCGGGCGAACCGGCAATAACGCTGATATACGCCACGAGAATTACATACTTATAACGGCTGTTCGGCTGTCAGAACAATTTTTGAGTGAACAAATCCAATATTAGTAACTACTGAGTAAATCTGTGAAGAACATTTGTTGCAGCTCGTAAATATTATTTGAACCAAGGACCATTAAAAATGACATTAAAATCGATGAAATCAGCAAAGAAAGCATGAAAGATGACGAGACAAAATAACAAATGAAATATTAGTCGAAATCGAGAAAAATGCAAAATAATGACCTACAAAAATGGTCCATTACCTTTTGTCATAACATAAAATGAATACCTAAAGTAGACGGCATTCTTCTAAAGTGAAAAGAAAACAAGACATTTCATTAAAATATGCTCCCTAGATATTAACGCGGAAAAATATTATCTTTGTGTTTACGACAGACATGGAATCTAATTCTTGCTTAAGTTTTCGAGTGATCAGATCAAATTGCAGACTGCTCGAAAAATAATTGTTTGTGGTCGATTTTTGTACCAAACTTATCATTAAACTCGCTTCTTCATTGTCGTGTACGTTTCGTGATTTCCGTTTGGATACATCAAGATACATTTTGCCCTTTAAAAATTATCAGTTCTATTTTCGTAGTAGTTTCAGCAGAGATCTTGTGGTATGCGTTCATGAACAACAATATGGTTTGACAAGAACAAGATCTTGAGCTTCATCTTTTAATTTTTTAAAATTATTATATAAATTTTTATTTGATTATTTTATTTTTATTTGATTATTTTATTTTTATCTTTTAATTTTATTTTATTTTTATCTTTTAATTTTATTTTATCTTTTTATTTTATTTTCATTTCGAATTGCGCATTTGAATTAGTTGCGACATCGCTGCTTCTGATTTCGAGCATGTCCGCATTCGTCTCCTGTGCGAAGGCTCCCCCGCTCCGCCGCTGCTAACGAGTCGCGGCACGCAGGGCATTGGCGCGGACGGGAAGACTCGCTCCAGGGATAATGCAGTGACGTTTGCGACGTGTGCGTTTCTTGCTTCTCGTATTGTTCGGGTAACTTCGCTGTCGACCAAAGTTTCCCTTCGCCGCTTCGGCTTTACGCGCTGCTCGTCTCCGCGATGTTAATAACCCGCCCGCGCGCTGCATGGCAAACGCCGCGCAGCGAGCGTTAATTATTGCGCGCGATGTCGTTTCCCTTGTCTGACGTGCGTGTTCGATCAACGAAACGCGACGGAAAATCGGTTGCATCTCTCTCGTGTCCTGGTGTTGTGTAATGGTAGTAATGAGATTGTATCGGTAAATGTGTTGAGTTACCGAAAGGAAGCAGTGTTTGGAGTCTTGTGTAGCTTTATCCGTTTAATGGAGTACAGCTGGTGTGTCAGCGTTGCGATGTCTTTCATGAAGGAATCAGTGTCGTTAGTTGCATACATGGTGTCCGGAAAATCGTGCTTTATTCAAATGCCGATTCGCTGTGCCTACCGTGCTGATACCAGACCACGGTCATAAGTAGTAGTATTTTATTAAGTACTATTCTACGCTTTGAAATCGCACATTTTTTACTGCTAAGCGATTCACCTGTTGGTATGCATTATATGTATATATATATATATATATATATATATATATATATATATATATATATATATATATATACACACACACACACCTCCTCCCTGCATTACGAATATTCTCGAACTTCCCTTACGTTTCTTTCTCAGTTCACTGTAGTTGTATCTTAAAATTCCCACTACTCCACCCATTTCATTTTGTTTTGGTTTCTCCGTTCGTTATTATTTCTTGGATTCATTTAGTAGTTTTATCTCGGTTTACTATGCGTCGCGAGCGTATTTCACAAGGATTCTCACTTTTTTTCCAGGATTCTCTCTTCCTCCTTTTCTTTTCAACCAATGTTCGTTTTAGAAGTTTTCAAAACATCATGCTTCTCCACGCCACGGCACTTCTTTTTTTCCCTCCTCAATTTGGACTTTTCACACCAAGTCCTCTCCCGCCGTGTCCCCAGTGTCAGTCATCCCGTGCTCTCGCCGGTGCGTGGACGCCTTCGCCGTCGCAGGCACGGCCACCCCCCGAGGGCGCCCCGGAAGAAAAATCGCGTTATTCAAGCTGGAGGCAGCGGCGGCGGCCCCCGCGCCACGCGGCGCTCCGCGGCCGCCTGGGCCGTTTGTCAGCGCGCGCGCCTTGCCATGCATGTGGCCGCGCCCCGCCCTCTCTGCAGCGCGGTGGCGTCCCCGCGCTGGGACCGCCCTTCTGGACAGGTCGTGCGCCAACCGGCGTTGGCAACGCTGTCTCAGTGCGATGTCCATGGCTTAGTGCACGGACATTGTGTATCCATCCCTGCTCACTTTTGAGTTAATATCGTTTTTAGAGACCTCTCATTCATATTTACCTAGTGAACAAACTTTTTATGTGCATGTAAGAGGGAGCAGGTTTTTTATTTTCAGAAAGCAACCATTGTCGCTCCGTAAGTCAAGCTTTGTTTTCTCATTCGCGATAGGAGGATGCCATCGATATTGACATTACTAAGAAGTGGGTTCGCCAGCTTTGACCGAAGAATTGTACCATCTCAATCTTTTGAATGTCACTTACTATGCGTCGGGTTGACTGCTCGCTAACTGCATTGACCACTCTTGGGGAAATAATAACATTTTTCTCGACGTAATAAGTTATTTAGCACGCCAGACTCCTCGTCTTACATTTTAATGTTTAAACTCGCAATTACTAAGATATTCCACTGCTTATGGAAACTTTAACATTTTACATAGAATCCACTTCCTAGGGATCTAGATGCTTGTAGATCCTGACAACTCGACTTCTCAAAGAGTTCTGATTGTTGATAAAGAGTGTTCGAGAAATACACCATTTTTCTATATGGGGATCAGATAACTACGTTACAGATTGCTTATCAAATGCGTTCCTGATTATCTAAATTTCTTCAAACGTTATAATATTTTCCTTATATCCTTAATATTTTCCTATCCTTAACTTTAAATTAAAATCTCACAACTTTTCACGCAGTGTGTGAGGCGAAATTAACGCTCATTACGTACAAACGTGATCATTTCAGTTCGTAAGAAAACTTCTACCAGCTCACTGAAAGGGGTCTACCAAAATAGCTCTGGCCCAAAATGTCCCTAGACGTCATTATGTACTGCCATAATCGTACAATGATTTCAAATGTTACTCTATGATAAACCGGTTGTGATGAAGCAATAAGTGTAGACGTGATCACCTTCATGTAAAGTATCCTCCTCTTGGTATAGCGAGATATTTTTTCTCTGCGGTGTCATTGATTGAACGCCTCGATCCACCGCGAGAACTGCTAGAAAATTCCGTTTTTCGTTTTTGTTACTCCCTTACATTGGATTTTCAGTCTTCGAAAATTCTACACGCTTCCGTTCCGTGGTAAATAGGAACACGGATTCTGAACTTCCTACTCAAATGTTATTAATTCTCTTGTAAATGCAATATTATTGATGTAAAAGCGCAAGAAATCGTTTAGTCGTTTGGCGTCCGAATTCGGCGGTGGCATCGGTGGGCGGCAGCAGCTGCCGCCGCGGCCGCCGGAAACCGGCACTCAGTCGGTGGTCGCCTGGGCACTCAGTGCCCGGAAACGGCCGGCGCGGGCACGAACGCCAGCGGAAGCGGCGAAGGGACGTTCGTGTCGCCCGCGGCCGGAACGCCCGATTTGTTGCCCTCGCGCGCGCCGCCTCCGCAGCCCACGCCCCCACGCCCGCCCTCGCGCTCGACGTCGCTGATCGACCGAAGGCGGCGTCCGCCTCTTGGCCAGCCCGGCCGCGCGCCCGACGCGCTCCCAGGTATTTCGTGGCCGTTCACCGCGTCACAGTGAGTGCGAATATGTGCGCGGATTTTGCTTTGCTGGTCTTGTTTCACTGTATGCTATTCAAGGGCTCTGCGGTGTACTCAGGATTCACTCAAGGAACTTGTCTTCCATTTCGTCCCGTCTAATACGAACTCGGTTCTTTTCTAATCCTTCATTCCATCTCATTCTCTCCTTCTCAGGTTCCAGGTATTTCGTTGCCGTTCACCTAGTCACAGTGAGTGCGAACATGTGCGCGGATTTCGATTTACTGGTCTTGCGTTTACAAAAGTTTCACTGTACGCTGTTTAAGGGCTCTGCGGTGTACTCAGGATCTACTGAAGGAACTTGTAGTATCTGCGCCACATGTCAAGGTCAACGGCAGAGCAGACTGAAAGTCATCCTAATATTATGAGTAACTTTCAATTTGCCAATTTTATATACTCCTTCGAATACATCGTTAAATGGTTTAAGAAATTTTAATCGAGTTATCATGGTGTATCATGAGCTTTGTTTATATTTCTTTCTTTCTTTCAATTCGCATCTCTTTTCAACACTCACCCGACAACGGTGTTGTGACGATGAAGTAAATATTTTTTTGAAGAATATTGTTGCTTCAATAATTCGTTTGAGTTCTGTATGTTTTGTCTTAAATGAAGTGGGATTACTGAAAACAAAAGGTTTTCTATTGAATAATAACTATGTTTCTTTAAAAGTCAAATTGTATTTTTAGTTTTGTAGTTTTGTACTGTTATCCGCCTCCGAAAACTTGTTTATGCATTATTCTGGGAATTAAATCTCTCCCTTATACGACATACTCGTATTACCCTCAGGTCGCGTCTAGCTGTACGTTCTTTTAATTGTATTTTCAATGGAACCTAGTGTGAGTTGTTAATTAATATCCTACTTTGCACTTTACTTCAGCAGCTCGGAGTTTGCATCATATTTGAGTTGCGTTATTATAGGTCATTGAGTAACGTTGACTTATATATAAAATCATTAAACGTACCATGTTAACTCCCATATTTTCAGAATACGTTTCTATTTTATGTTTTTGTGTGTTTCAGGTGAGTACTGAGAGGATGTCGTAGGGGACATCGGATGCGACGCTCGCAACAGAAATCATGGCAGCTGATCGTAAAGTACCGCATATTCCAGGGAGCTGATTTTCCGAATTTTGCTTGCTCAACGTACCATTCTGATCTTCGACTGTACCAGTGCATGGATCAAGGGCGTAATGTTTAAAAATAAAATCGACCAATATTTTTTTTGAACCAGTTCGTCGTTTTCTGTGGCGCCATATTTTATTTTGTGTAACTGGACAGTTGTAACTTTTGTATGTTTGTGTTTGACTATTGATTCACTAAACTAGATGTGCAATACCTGTTACTCTCTAAGATTTATAATTTGCATTGCTTTGTCCTTGAGAAATAAAACTCTGCCCGTCTGAAATTGACAATCTTTTGTAATATATATATTTTTTAAATGAACATTTGTATTTATTGTCTTTATACTAGTATTATTCCTTAAATTCTAATTCCCTTACATGTTAATTTCAAAAGTGTATAATTAGGCATGACTTTCTCCATCTTTGTCGCCAATGCTACCAACTTACCAGTACTTGTAGAATGTATTCTCATACGAACAAACCGAATCTCTTTCTCGGCAGTCCACAAGGGGCAACCCGCAGTACACTGATGCATGACTGGTTGCAGCATTGAACGTAAAATAAACTTTCATGCAGATCGACTCGTTTTACAGTTCCACAAATTCAGATTTATTCAATTAGGCATGGACACGTCCTTTTCAAGATTAATGTTTTTCCAAATTACACCACAGAGATGAAAGACCATTATAATAAACAATGCATAATATAATTATTTTGTAAATTGCAAACTGGAATCCGTTCATTATCTATATTTGATTTTCATTTGTGATGAAATTATAATATATGTAAATTAAATTTTAATAAACAAAAATCCTTTCCCAAATATTCATAATTATAGTTGTTTAATTGTTTTTGTTCATGTAGAAAATCATGTTTTTGAACGAATGTCTTTAACTGGTACATTAAACAATTTTGTTCTCTTCTCGTGGCGTTTATTTCAAAATAACTTGCTAGTTTTCTCAAAACTTCTTTCTGAGATAAGTTGTTAAAATGTGAGGCAGCATTGCAAGCAGCTTTCTCATGCATTTTCCGTGGTAACGAGACCGCAGGGTACTGGCCTCTTCCTTCGGGACGACGGCCCCCGGGAATGAAATTTCTTCCCCGGCGCGACGCAAGCGGCCGTTTTTGCGTGGCCCTTTATTAAACACTCCGCCCGCGCTCAAGCCACCCTGCATTTCAAGAGATCGCGCCGCGATTAGACATGGCAGCACGTTGCTCTTGGAAACGCCGGGGTTGTCAAGGCAACTCCGGGCTTTCGCGGATGCCCGTCGGATCGAACGTTTGTTGCGAACAGTAAGTCGTAGTGTTAGAGAGAACGTGCTTAAACGTGTTGAACTTGTTTCAAGTTGTCAGAAGGTGTGTTCACCCCAATCGGAAAATTAACTGGGACTTCTTTTTTTACGACAAGTTGTTTTTGTTTGTAGGCTTTTGGAACAACCAATGCACCGAACACACACTCGGGCCTGTAGACTCCCCCTTTGTCTACAATAAGGGCGAACATGCTATAAACAATTTAATGTACTCGACGAGACGTAAATAAATATATATAATTTGTCATGATATATATTTACCTCTCGTCGAGTACATGAAATTGTTTACACCATATAGTATGTATGTATATGTACAACAAGAATAACATTTCCTGATATCCACTTGTGGATTGATCCTGTATGGTCCAAACCTGCATCAAACATCCCTTCTATTAACATTATTATTATTGTACTCAAAGGAAAACAATATTTCCATAATACAGTGTAGTTCGAATTCTAGAAATGTTAAAATATATCTCCCCTATCTTTAATAATCAAATTCGCCCGAATAAAGTAAAATCATATTATTGATAAAATGATTATGCCGATGCATATTTGAAGTATGCTGGATGAGTTTTAAAATATGGTTCAATATGAAAGTGTCTTTGTAATAAAACATGTTTTGTAATTCCAAACGAAAATAATTTCATGGTAATACTTTGAAAGTTGATGAAAACGTTTGAGGTGTTAAACATGTTGGTGTATTACGTGAGAAAATGTTGGAAAGGGTTCGTGTCGTAAACTTTTGATCTGAGATGTGAGTTGGAAACCTGTGTCAAAATGTCCAAAAGGCTTGTCTTTGTACTAGTTACAAGTTAGTTAAATACTTAAATTGATTAAATTTTTGGAAGTGCGTAATGAGATGGAAATGAGCACACTGAAGTAGTACGAATTCTGCGCAAACATTTCATTTACATTTCTCCCCTTCAATTTCCTATTATTTCCATGGAACTTGCGTTCACTTTCCTCTTCAACGTAAAGTCCCAGATGTACGTATCTTTACTGCGCCAGTTCGGCCTTTGATGTTGTAGACTTCATTACGTAATGAATTAAATTTCTCTGTGTGTACAGTTTGGAATTAATCCTAACAGCTGAAGTTCACTAAAGGGCAACTCGTTAAGCTCGCAGACTCCGCTTGAAAACAGAAGGTTTCGCTTTTCTAGTTCGTGTGAGCATGCACAGTATAATTTCGATTTCGTGATATCTTCCAATAACACTGAAGGAACGTTACAAATTCGAGTCTCGAAACTAATTTCTCGCCGTTTTTGCAATAGACTTCCGAGAACGAATTTGGCCGACGAGATACCTCCTCCTTCGCACACCGCCGCCAACGCCTGTCCCTTCGACCCTCCCCCCTCATACCACCCCCGCTTGCCCCACCGGCCTTTCTGTGCGTTTGGAGTTCATATATCGGGCCTCGCCGTCGGGCCGAGAAATAAAAAGCGTTGCGAAGTGAATTGAGCGCCCTGAATCGGCTCGGGAGTCATAGGAGGTTATTGTCTCCCCTCTTCTCTGCCCTTTCTATCGTTCCACTTCACTGCGCCTTTTTTCTCACTTCATCTGCCTCTGGGATCGGAGGCTCACTGTGTTCTGTCCATTTTTTCTTTCGTATGATACTGCTCCTCTTTTTTTCGTTTTCGGTGGTCCGCACCACAATCTTTCATTATTTGCTCGCGGGTTCTGGCTTTTCTGGTCTAATGCTTTGCAATTCATTTCAATTCTTAGAAAATGCTTAAGCTAGGAAGTTACAAAAAAATAGTAGATTCTCGTGTACTATAATTATGAATGGAATTTCAGGAAAGTTTGTTAAATGCGTTAGCTCTTGTAATATTTATTCTTTGTTTTTGCTTTATAATTCTACATAAAATGGCACTAAATTGCTGTTAAGCAACTTTAGAACTGGCCAGGCAGGGGTACGCAGATGATAAGAGACAATATCTCAATTTCATAGTTATGAGGAAAGCTGACATAAATCTCTTTAGATTTCATGTGAAAAATGCAATGAAAGCATCGTAAGTAGGTCTAGAGATGCTAGGAATTTTAAACACACGAACATGTTTATAATTCTGTATTTAGTACTGTGCACTTCGGCCGTGTGCATAGGCATGCGCAGCCGAAAATTAGGGGGGGGCAACAACTATCCTGGGAACCTTCATTCATTCAATTTTTAAAATTTACATATAACATTTTACTTGTACAAACATTTTCAACCAGTTTTTACATTTTTAAATTGAGTTTTTAGGCGGTTGTTGAAGAATTTATCTCTGATCTGGCAGCATTTTTTCGGGATACTTTCGTATGTTACTCAACATTGTATTTCACAATTTTTTATATTTTTGACGAACTTTTAGGAGCTCTTAGAGGGGGGTCGTGCAAAAATTGGCTGGAATTCAAAAGAGTTAGTTTCGAAACTTTCTTCGAGTTTTGTCCTTCAGAATGTGCGAATCTTTTGCTGTGTAAGGAATTTATGTACAAATTTTTGCAAATATTACATCTTCATAAATAAACAAAAACATTATCCATTTTTGAAAACTAGCCAGTCAATGAGTTAATGATTACACCCCAAGTGTTGGGTTTTACAGCGAAGTAAAACTTTGAAATTTTTCAAATTTTATATCCCTAGGTAATAATACTTACAGATGTGGAAAGGTATGCCGGTAGACTGTCCATTTATACTTAAACTTTACACTTAACACATATCCATTTCTATTCGCAATTTTCCATATTCACGGAAATAACGTGTACATAAGGTTATATTACATGAGCTACTGAGCACATTTCAAAAATTTCTGGAGAGGGGGAGCACAGCCCCCCTCTCCCTGTGCGCACGATTATGTCCGTGTGTATTCATTCTGCACGCTTCTCTCTGTCTGTCTCCCCCCCCCACACACACACAAACTTCGCTACCAGCTCGCGCGCCGCGTGCATTCGTCTGCGGTGTCGCGTCTCGCCGGAGGCGCAGATAGCTCGCGCTTCTCCGCGTGCCGTGCCGTGGCGGGGAAATATGCGGTGACAGCGGGCGCCGCCAAACGGCTGAAATTGAAATGCATTATTTAGATGCCATTGTATCTGTACACAATGGCAGCTGGCGACGGCCCGGACGAGTGGGCCGCCAGTGCATGTGCACGCTCGCGAGAGCATGTCGCCGAGCTGATGGTGCTGAGAAACTCTGTGCCGGCAGCTGTGATGCGTGCTGTCCGAGAGGTGTTCGTAGATGTGAGAGTGGCTAGGATACACAGAATGTCTCGCAATATATGTTAAACTTCCAAAATATGCAAGGAGGTCAAACATAATAACTTTGTCAAAGAAGATGTGGTGAGAGATTTCGCAACGAAGTTGCATATGTGATATTTGCCCATAAAAGGTAATAGACTCATTTTGCATGGGTGTTTGGCTGGATTCGGGTTCGCTTTGACTCAAACGTGTACCTGACAAATACCAGTGCTCAGTGACTTGCCTACCCAACAGCAACTGATACTTGTGTAACTTACGTATATATTCCACCATATGCTCAGTGGTTAAAATTATACTTTGACTCCCCTTTATGCTCTAGAAGTTAGTAGCATCTTATGTGATTGTGTGGAAATGTAAGTGCGGATGAAAGTGTTTATGTATGTGAATGTGAGTGTTCGGGCTCGGACAGGAGAATAGATGAACAACTAGTTTGAGTTGTGAATATTTTCAATATTCCAAAACAATTTCAGATGCGTAAAATTCAGTTCAAAATTCACGATAAAAATAATTGATTAGTGGAGGCGATATTTTTTCTTATTTTCAAATCTATTGTCAAAAGTGTGTTTTTCCTTGCGTTAGGGTATAACTAAGTTGAAAAAAGGTGGGAAATTCCTTATTTGTAGAATAGGTTCTATGAGGTTAATACATCCATTGATGAAAATGGAACTTTATTTAAGAAAAATGGCAAATTGACATCACAAAATAGGTGATTACAAAAACAACAACATTCTGTAAAATGATCGAAACAAGTTTCCTGCGGCTATCACGCCAGGTAAGATAAGTGAATCGGTAATTGACTAGGATTCGCTCGTGCAAAAGGGCAGCGTTTCGGATAAAGTAAGCTACATAACTTAAAGAAACAGCACCGTTACTGATTTGGGCCATTATTTCTACTATCGTTCAATTTCAGTCCTGGATAGATGAGATGGTGCTCAGACTCAATCAGTGCAAAGTATCGTGAGTGTAAATCGCGTTCTAGTTATCGTTTTTGTCCTGTCATTCGTGACGTTTTGCATCTTGCAGGATTTTGTTTCACTGACGTGGACTCGAGGAACCGCAGTTCTATCTTCACAAGCTGTGACATTGTCCAAGAAACATCCCTAGAATATACAACTGAAAAAAGCCCCCAATAAAAATATTGAGTTAGTAATTCATGACGCACAGGAGTGTTGAATATTAACATCTAACTTATATTCAAGTTCTAAAAATTATGAACCATAGGCAGCTTTCGTGCGGTATGATATACGTTGATTCTTATATTTACCTAATTCTCGAGTTGTTTTCTTTCTTTGAATTCGCAGTTTTCAGTTGTGGAAGTGAGAGTTCGCCTCATTTCATGCCCGAATTATATCTACATATCGTTTGGAAAATCCCCTGGAGAAATTTCAGGGCTATGTTTAAATCTGCACCTGTTCTTCTATTTTTTTCGTTTGTCATTCTTTCATTTGACAGTTGAAGCAAAGCGCGGAGTCTCGGCGTTGAGGCATGACGCTCTTCGTGGGAACGTTTGCACGCGGCCACAACTCTTCCTCCGCGCGGCGCTCCGCGACAGTTTCCGTGACCCGCGCTTTTCGCTCTCCGTTGGTTATCTGCACGAGCCGCGCGCGCAGGGGCGGAGTCAGCCAGTTCTTCAACCGCGCAGACGTTACGTTGACTTAGCGCCCGCTATCATAACTCGCGAACGCCAGCCCATTCCCCTTCTCTGAATAAAACGATTTTCATTTCTCTGTTCGTTCACCTCTTGCCACACACACCCGGTCCCGCTTTTCCCAGTGCTGACCAAACGCTCGCCGAACACGTGTGTCCCCCGCCTCGTGTGGTCTGATGCCTCCCATTCCGCTCTACACTGTACCCACCCCTTCTGGCCGCTGCTCTATGCCATCTAACCGGAGGAATTTAGCTTAGAGCGAGCTTTGCCACCGTCTGCGAGGCGATCTCATTGGGGGTTCGAGTGCCGACGGTGGCAGCGCGTCGACTCTAAGCTAGGTTTAATTCTGCTGCTGTCTGGAAGATAATTCTAGCGGCCGGTTTCTCTAATTGGTAGTTTTCTCTGTTTTCTCCCATCACTTTCAGGTGAATGCCGGAGCAGTATCATAACGAACGGGCCACGGTCCGTGCGCGATCTTTCCTTACTCTTCCTTGTCCTATCTTCACCCTTTACTTACACACACTACTCCATCTCACAATGGTACAAGAGATTATTCTGGAGCTAAAAGCTTATCCTGGCTGTGGCGGTGCCTCGCTGGGGAGATGGGGGAAAATGCCCCGCATTCTGACGCGAAGATCACCAAATCCAGCGGGGAGAAATACCGCCACTTTCCGGGATAAAACATTCACTACACTAACGGGACTAATGACCATAGCTGTTGACGTGCCTGGAAACTTCAATCAATCAATTCCATCTACGTCATCCATGTCGTCAATCACGTCCACTCCACTCCCGACGGCGGGATTTTCGACACTAGCTTTTCAGCTAGGTCGAATTCAGTCGTCTGGAGGAGAATTCTAGCGGCCGGCTGCTCTGATCGGTAGTTTTCCGTGGTTTCTCCGATCAACACCAGGCGAATGTCGGAGCAGTACCCTACCAAACGGGCCACGGACCGCGCGCGATCTGTCTTTCCTCTTCCTTGTCGTACCTTCTCTCCTTACACACACACACTAACATGCACTACACTACCACATATTCCGGGAGACTGGTTGGGAGCTTAGACCTGTTCCGGGTGGGGCGGTGCCCCGCTGGTGGGAGAGTCCTGGTTAGGGGGAAACCCCACTAGCCGACGGTAGGTCGGCGCCGGATCTCGCCATCCACCGGGGGAAGATCACCGCCATATCTCGAGAAAAAACATGCACTACTAACGGGACTAATGACCAAAGCAGTTGACGCGCCCGGAAACACGAAAAAATCAATCAATCCACTCCACTCCCACTCATCACAAGTTCTTGCCGCGTCGCCCACCTTACGCTCATCGCCCACCCCATCCTCACTCCACACTCCACACTCCGATTACCCGCCGCCGATCTCAGGGAGCGCGAGGGGAAGTTTGTCTCGGTGTGAACGCGGGGAGAAATGGGAACCCGCCTCCCATTCTTTTGGGATTACGCGACATCTCGGGATGTTATAAAAATGCTTTCTCGTTTTCTCTCCGCCCCTCCCACCCGAAAAAAAGCAGGAGGGAGAAACGCTTGGTATTGGAGCAGAAATGTGGCCGGCAACGGCGAATGAAAGCATGGGGAGTGCTGACTCCGCTGCGGTTTGTTTTCTCTGCTGGCGGGACAGCCGTTTAGGTGACGCATGCCTCCCTGGATTCAATATTTTCCCCAAGAGATAGTGACCGATTGTCGCAGGAATACTTTTAAACGACGAGGACATAACAAAGTTCCGAATCACTTGCCATCTTGATATTACCTGAGCAGTCGTAAACGGCTTGCGAATTCCTCAATGGCTCGGACAACTCGTTCGCGGTCCCGTGAATTGATTTGGGGAGTTCGCTCGCTTTGTCTTTACGACTCTCGCACGATCTCGGGCGAAAAGAGTGATAGATCCCTAAATCGAACGCGAGAGGGTGGATTTATCACAGCTTCCGGTGCACGCGTAAAGATATTCCCCCCAGTTCTAAGGCGGCGGGAGAAGGAGACGAGCGTGCGAGAGAATCGTGCCGGTGAAGGCCTGGCGCTATATGTCTTGCTGCTTCTGGGGATATATATCTTCGCTGGCGGTGCGCTGCTGCTGGCAACATCAAATGGCTAACGCTGAGGTGGTTTTTGGGGTGGCCGATCCGCGGTGACTGGACGGTGAGGGAAGAGGAGCGGGGTGTGACGAGCGGACTTCGAGACGTTGTTCCCGCCACGCCCATCCCCGCCACACGCTACCCCTCTCCTCTCCGTTCATCCCCGCTCCTCCTAGATCAACCCCACTCACGTATCGCCCCGTCTCTGCTAAGCACCACCCCGCTTTACCCCGTTCCGCCCCACCGTATCCCGCTCCACCTCATTCCGCCCCGCCCCTTCCTACTCTCCTCCGATCCGCCAACATCCCCCTTTCGCCTTGCCCGTTAAGCTCCTCCCCGCTTCACCCTGTTCCACTTACCGAATACTGCTCCTCCCCGTTCCGCCCCGCTCCTTCCTAGTGTGCCCCGATCCACTCCCACCCGTGTTTCGCCTCACCCCTGCTAAACTCCACCCCACCCCGCCCCTTTCCGCCATGCTTCACCACACCTCGCCGGCCCGCCAGGCTCCTTCCGGCCCCCCTCCTCACCGTGCGATCGCTGGCATTTCTTGCCTGAAGGGGACCCTCTAGCAAGAAACCGGCGTCCGCGGCGGTGGCGGCGGCGGCGCCGGTATCGGATGCCGATACTTCGGGCGCCGCCCCCTACTTCGCCATTGGCCCCGTGGCGCCGCCCAGGCGAGAGATAAACGTTAATTATTGGTCCTCCTCTCTCACCCATTAGGCAGAGGGAGGCGGTTGCGGAATTATTGAGGCTTCTTCGGAATGCGTCGCGCGCGCTCGCGGGAGGGGGCGGCGGTGGCGGCCTCCGATCGAGAGAAAATTGCGCCCCGCCTCCCGAGAGGGGGAGAGGGTGCGGAGGGGCCGAGGTTGGAGCGTGGTCGGAGGCTAGGGAGGAGTTCATTTTCATTTCGGAGTTGAATGCTTTTTCTCCCCGAGTAGCTAACTTCATACCATTTTTTATTACACATTGTTGAGGCGAGTGATTCTTAACGAAAATCTGTGGGATGGTTTTGTTTCGCTAATTGTTGCTTCATACACGTAAGCTCCGTTATCGAGAAATGAAATTAGAATCATTTTATAACATTCAAAAGTTCCCATCTTACTAAAGTCGTTTCGGTAATGTCGTATGTGTATGAAGCTACAGAGTTTATTTTGCGTAGAATTCTTTCATACTTTATTACGTGTCAATTATGAACTGCATTGTTACCCAAGATATTAATATTATGATCTCACGTAAAAGCTATATTTTGGTTAATATATTGTTCATTATATCATTTGTTTTCTTCTCTCCATTAATCTGTAACAACTAGATATAAAACGTATGTTCACCTTTATTAGTAGAAATAAGCAGAAAAAAAATGTGTTTACTGGAAACTTAAGAAAACTAGAATGAAGAAATTGTCTCGTGTTTTGAAGATCGGACAACAGTTGTCTATATTTGTTTGCAAAATTGAATATAATTTCACAGTACTGGCAAAACAGGGGGTTTGTGCGGAACATTATTAATAGGTCATCATAGTAGATTTTAACTTCTTTCTTTTTTTCTTTCTTCATTTACTGCTACTTCAGTTCAAGAATTGCTAATTTATAACCAGGGAACACATTCTGTTTACACAAGAAATATTTAATACCCTAAAGCTCAATCAGAGTGTTGTTATATCGTACTAATTCTACCGTAATTTCTTCTGTATGTATTCAAATAATGAGCGAGGGTCGCGAAAGAAGTCGATCCGAACCTGAAATAAGGAAAGTGATCAAGAGACCAAATGTGAATATAAGTCCAGCTGATCGCGTGATGAATTCTACGTGAACACGCGATATCGGTATTAAAGGGTGATCAACGCATGAAATATACTAGTAGCGTATCTATTTTCTTTGTAGAAAACGAAACAACCGCTTTCACTGGCGTTCATGCCGTGTGCTTTGTTCAGTAACGAAGTTCACTTTCGCTATCACATAAAGGCGCCCAAAATTATTGAGTTTGCATGTGTGAAATTTTTAACACTGAATTATTAAATTTACTTTCAACTTAATCATTGGTTCGACATACAACAAATTACTCCTTACCTGTTGCATGTGGACGTGTAATTGTATACAGATTCCTGGAAGTTCTGTTGTTTGAAACCAATTATTAGATTGATGGCAACTACAGTAAATTATCAGCTTTTTTCAACAGTAACATTTATTCTTATATGTATTTTACATTTTTTCTATTTCATGAGAATTACTTTTTGATGTAGAACATAAAAACACCATACGGGTTTGATTATAGTTCGTAAGCTTACTATAATACCTTGACAGACAGCTGGATGGAATCCTTGTTACACCAATCCTTGCGTTCTTGCCTGAATTAAAAAATGTTCCAAATGTCCTCAACGATTTGCTATTAATAGGAATTAATATTTCCCACAAAATTAATGTGCGGTCGCGTCTTTCCCTATTTGTGTTTCGTAGTAAACACATACTCCTGACTATATTCAGCTACTTATTGAAACATTCTTCGTCTACGGAGTTACTCCATTGTACATCATCTCCAAACACGGAGTCTATTTTTCCGAAACTCCAACTACTATATTAATAATAATTACAATTACATATTACTTAAACAATAAAAAGCTCTCAAACCTCAAACTAATCATAAATTCCCGTCTTACTATCATTTACACAATACCCAGCCTATGCTGAAAATCCGTTCGCAACTCATCAACCGCTTACGTGCGTTCGCTTATGTTTTTCTAGAGAATGTTCCCATGCGTCCTTTCACAAGATCATAGCTATCAAAGCCCTCTCTACACTTTTTCCATATATTGTGTTCGGGGCCGTGTCCATCTGCACAGCGTTAAGACACCAAGCATGGAATATTACTTTGTTGATAGATTGTCAACAACGCGTATTCTTTGTCTTCGAGTTTGAAACAGTGCTGATATTACTAACGCTAGATGACGCTTATATCATTAAAACTAAACCCTGGGTTCTTGGCTTATCGCACATGATATTGTGTTTTAAGTTACATCTGATCGAAGTCTAGCATTTATAGGTCGAAAGAAAGCAAACATTCGTCGGTGTCATGTTTTTACATTTTTGTGATTGCGAATAAATGGAAGTCTTTTAAAAAGCACATTTCCGCAGCAGCAAATATTTTTGCAAAATATTTAAGTCCATGCTTAATGTTCCATAATTGCGAAAGGTAATCTGTTTCTGGCCTGGATCGATTTGCAGTACATAATATCCATATGTTTCACTGTTCAAAGATTTTGAAATAAAGCAAGAGTGAGTAAGAATGTGGTATGTGAAACAAACGTTCATTTGTTTTTAAGAAGCATTCAGGAAAAATACATTTCAAAGTGAGGACATGTGGAGTAATTTGTTGCACCTCGAACTTAAATGCTAAAGAAATATGATCATTGCCCGGAAGGAAATCGACTGTTGCGTACAGAATAAGGCAATTACTGGAGTACCAAATTATAAAATTTGCAGAATTACTTTAAGCGTCGTTCCACTCCCGTGATTCCTTTGTCGTCTTCTCGAAGCACGTTTAACGCATCGCCTGAATACGCGCTCCTCTCTCGTTGCATGTTGGGCATTCACCGTGAACGCCACCTTCTTCACTCTTGATGCATCCTAACTACACAACTTCTGGTGGTACTTCTTTCCACTCGGATGTTCGCGCCCAGTTGGCGAGCATTGCTCGTTATAAAATTTCGCGCTCCTTTCCAGCGAGTGCCGCAGGAGAAGTAGGAGCTCAGAAAGCACAGAGTGCCGGCATTCCGGAGGCGGGAAATCGGCCCCGACTCCTGCCTCCCCTCCCTCCCACGCCTTTCCCCAATTTCATCTCGGAGGCAGAGCTGCCGTGCCGTCCTCGCTCCGTTCTGCTCCGCCCTGCCCTGCTGCGATCTGCCCCGCAGCTATCCAGTGTAGTTTCGTTTCGCCCTTCCCATGGAGCCTCACCTTATCTTGGGGATCTCTTTCAAGTTATCAACATTTTATTCCGCCACTCGTTATTCCGCTCCTCATCCCGCTCTTCCTCATCTCGCTCTTCCTCATCTCGCTCCTCCCCATCCCGCTCCTCATTCCACTCCTCCTCATTCCACTCCTCCTCATTCCGCTCGTCCTCATCCCGCCTCTCATTCCGCTGCACCTCATCCCGATGCTCCTTACTCCGCTCCTCATTCCGCCCCTCCTCATTCCGCTCTTCCTCATCCCACTCTTCCTCATTCCGCTCCTCCTCATTCCGCTCCTCCTCATTCCGCTCCTCCTCATTTCGCTCCTCCTCATTCCGCTCCTCTTCGTTCCGCTCCCTCTTCGTTCCGCTCCTCTTCATTCCGCTCCTCTTCGTTCCGCTCCTCTTCGTTCCGCTCCTCTTCGTTCCGCTCCTCTTCGTTCCGCTCCTCTTCGTTCCGCTCCTCTTCGTTCCGCTCCTCTTCGTTCCGCTCCTCTTCGTTCCGCTCCTCTTCGTTCCGCTCCTCTTCGTTCCGCTCCTCTTCGTTCCGCTCCTCTTCGTTCCGCTCCTCTTCGTTCCGCTCCTCTTCGTTCCGCTCCTCTTCCGTTCCGCTCTCTTCGTTCCGCTCTCTTCGTTCCGCTCCTCTTCGTTCACTCCTCTTCGTTCCGCTCCTCTTCGTTCCGCTCCTCTTCGTTCCGCTCCTCTTCGTTCCGCTCCTCTTCGTTCCGCTCCTCTTCGTTCCGCTCCTCTTCGTTCCGCTCCTCTTCGTTCCGCTCCTCTTCGTTCCGCTCCTCTTCGTTCCGCTCCTCTTCGTTCCGCTCCTCTTCGTTCCGCTCCTCTTCGTTCCGCTCCTCTTCGTTCCGCTCCTCCTCATTCCGCTCCTCCTCATTCCGCTCCTCCTCATTCCGCTCCTCCTCATTCCGCTCCTCCTCATTCCGCTCCTCCTCATTCCGCTCCTCTTCATTCCGCTCCTCTTCATTCCGCTCCTCCTCATTCCGCTCCTCTTCATTCCGCTCCTCATTCTACTCGACTCGGTGTGCAGTCTTGAATGCTGTCCACTCCGACCTCTTTAGAATTCGCTCCTGCGGTAACCTTTTTCCCCACCTCGTTGAGCGTACCTTAATTCTGGTCTGCCCCACATCTCCATTTCTCGATTTCTAGCTCACCCCTTTTTATTTTGATACGCGTCTCCTTCACTCGTTCTCACGCGCTTCCCTTTTGTCCTTTCAGTATTTTATCCCCATATCTGGCCGGACGAAGAATCCACCTCTTTGTCCCTTTTTTTTGTTTTGTTTCGCGAGCCAGTAAATACAACTCGACTCCGCCTCTTGAACTCAGCTGACCTTCGCGGTGTTGTTGAGAAAGCGAGGCACTCAAGAAGAGAGATTTGATATTAAGGTAAACATGAGAAAAGTGAAAAACGCAACGTTCTATTTTCATGAGCTTTATACTTCATATTTTTTTATTGCGAGTTTTATTTAATGTCAACTTCGTTTTGATAGTCGATAACTAGAAAATAGGTCCAACTAGTAGTTGAGAATTTGATACGAGAAAAAAAGAGATGTCTTTCGTTTTGATAATCGATAACTAGCAATTAGTATACCTTGTAATGAAGAATTTGCAACGGAAATCAATCCTTGCTTATCACATTGATAGCATAGTAAATTAAATATTAAGTAATTGTCTGTAGTTATTTAGTTTATCTTTTTTGTTGTGTTAACACGTTCTCCTCTTTTTTCTGGTTCCTGTTTGTTTCATTTTGTCTGTTTGGTTTAAAATTATTAGGACTATCACTCTGCACTAAAAATATTTAAAACGTACAATTAACTTATTTTCGTTTCACCTTCCCGCCCCCGCTATTTACCGTCGCTGTCGTTATTATCACCGTCGTTACAAGCCTCATCCATCGCTGCCAGCGGCGCCAGGCGTCCAGCGTCACCTCCAGCCTCCGCGCCTGCGGCCGCCGCCCCCGCTTCTGCGAATGTCAGCGCACGTCGGGGGCGGGGCGGCGCGCTGCCGGTGGAGGCGGCCGTAGCTCCGGGGGCCGGGATAACGAGGCGCCCGTCATCCCCGACGAGGCCCGGCGCCGCCAAGGCAACAGCCAAGGCAACAACCGAGGCAAGGCCCCAAACAGCCGCGCCTGCAACCGCGGCCGCGCCGGTTTCGCCAGCTCCCGACGTGGGCGTCCCGACGAGACGCAAAATATTTGTCCCCCGGAGCCGAGCCGGCCGGATATAAGAGCGCTGACGAGCTCCTACCTGCTGGCGGATGAGGCGAGCGGCATCAAAGCGGGCGCTCTTCAATTTGCTCCGACTGCGCGCGCTCTTTGATGTGCGCAGTACAAGGAGGGTACGGCTGGATTGGTTCTTCATCCCGCGCAGGAAATTTGAAGGTGCGAAGGTAAAGGAAGGTAACGTCTCTTAGGAGTCTGTATGCACTACCTCCCGCCCAACGTTCGTGTTTTCCTTTCGAAGATGGGCCGTCGGTCGGATGTGACTTGATGGCACCGGGCCAGGAGTTGTAAGAAAGTTCCTGTCGTGCCATCTTTGAAGGGAAGCGAAATGGTATGTATCACGTCCTGTCTGACAAAAGAGGATAGGTATACTTAACAAGTATACGACCTCCTTTATTTTTCTCAAGACGTCGGTTTGGAGAACTGGTGTAAAAATAGAAATTCCGCAATTTTAAAATGTTTTCACTTCAAATTTATGTAGAGAATTTGTCAAGTCTCACTTCCTTATAGTAAATATTTCGCTATATTTTTATAGTGAATGCCGTAAAGGAGTGTGACAAATTGCCCTATTTCGTCAATATTTTGTAGTTTCTTTAAAGTTGGATATTCGATTTTATACATATTTACAAAGTGCTTGTATATATTTCTCAAGAATTTTTCGAAAAGTAAGTCCTTAAGTAACCGTAAGTCCGAACAGAAATTTTAATAAATCGTTACTGTAAAGAAAATACTATAGTAGATACTCTTGGAAATGTTGCTTTATGTATTGTTACTTCGTCGATCTGGCGCCACATATCAAATGCATGAATCCTTGGTGTCGACGAAGGAATGGGTTTACTCACTCCGCCCAATTCTATTAGATTTTGTCTTCAGCAGAATCTACTGAAAGTTGTGAAGATGTGCTGTCCAGCAGATCAGAACGTGTGGTAGCACCAGCAAGAGGGTCGGAGACACGAACGAGAAAAAAAGAAGAAATGCTAAAATAATTTCTCATTTTTAATTGATTAATGTCACAACCGTCAGACACGTTTTTCTTGCGATCCCCGTTCCCTCCTTTGCCAACTGCATACTTTTTCTCGTTTGTCTTTCTCCTTCCTGATATATTGTTCATTACCGTGAAAAGCTGTTTTTAATTTTGGGATCCGTAACCATTAAGGGATATCTAGAATTATTAGCGCTGAGATAGAGATGCAAATTGTAATTAGTTCGTGCGGCTCTTTCTTTTATTTAGTGCCCTGAACAACTTATTATTCTGGAAACTGCGGCAGGCCCTTGAGCCATTGGTCAATGACTGCAAACTCGTATGCCTCAGTTGAACCTCAGCGGATTCGTCCGCCGTGGTATTCTGTGGCCAATTCAGATTCAAGAGTTCTAAAAGCATTTTATCTGGTGCTCGTGAAAGCTGGTGAAATGTAAAGAAAGTCGTTTGAAAAAGATGTAATAATGTAGTTCCTCGTAGTATTGTTACAGATAATTCTAAGAGAGTTGGAACGATTGGATTGAAGCACACTCCATTCAGAACTAGTGTAGGTAAAAAAATAGTATTGAAGAGAAAATGTAGTACAATGATGTGAAATATTTGTACTCCGGAAAAAATAAAGAGATCGGCGTCCTTATGGTCATATTAATTATTGATGGGAATATTACCAATTTTTTTTGTTCTGATTTTTCTATTTGAGCAAAATTTTTCTTCTTTAATTCCATTTTTCGGTTTAGAATCTCCAGCACGCTATTGATTACTCTGTTTTGTATGTCTCTCCCCTTCCAACGGAGGGCTCTGCCTTATTTCATTACCGAAGTTCGACTTCCTGCGGGGCGGCGAGGTCTAAAGGACGCGCGACGAGGGCCAAAGCGCGACGGAGGCGGCGGAGGGCGTGGCCGCGTGTGTGAGCGACGCTCCATCACTCCACTCGGAATTGGGATGGCGGCGGCAAAGGACGAACCGAGGGGGCGGGGCGGGGCTGGGCGGATGGGCGCCCGGGTCCCCATTCCGTCGGCTCCGCGCGGCCGTACGGACTTGACACTGCGGAGACGGAGGCGATAACTCTCGACCGGTATATCGATTGAGGCGTGGCGGTGGCGGAAGGGGGACAGAGAACGGGAGGGCGTCGGTGGCCGACAAAGCGAAGGAGAAGGCAACGGCGCCTCCGAAGGGACGGAAGGTACTGCTGGGGAAGCCTTTGGCTAACGGATTTGTAGCTACGGGCTTGGAATTGGGATGAGAGCATTGAGGCTGCGAGATTTGTGTTGGGGAGGAGAGGTGTCAATGACTTGGAATTCCAAGATTGCGTTTCTGGGATTGCGCTCGCGGAATGCGCCGAGGTCAACTGAACAAAAAGTTGTTGAAATTGAACTGCGGGAAGGGAAGTTCTTCATAGATGAAGGAATCAAGCTGCCATCGATCCACTACAGGCGGAATTCCTGATGATAGTGACGAAAGAGAAATCACCTGTGGCGGGTATATGACGAATTGGTGGTTGTGCTGGAGAGGTATCTCGAACGTAGATGCAAGGTAAATTTCTTGAGGGACTGAGCTCTAAGGTGGAAAGTTTAGAACATCGCCGACGATACTTTGTAGACATGGTTTCTAAGATAGGTTTTCCGGAAAGAGGTTTTCTTTTGACCTAGTTGTAGTTTGAGAAGCCGCGAAAAGTCAGCGACGTTCGCTGAGTAGTGGGCTTGGCATCTTGGTAATACGTGCTCACACAAAATGCTTGACTTGGGTGGTCGAAAATATGACATGTACATAAATACAGTGTAACGTGAATACCCGCTTCATAAATAATCCTTTACTGCCGAAATTCAAACAAGACGTATCTGGATGTTCCGATCTCGATTTTCGTGCCATGCCTCAATTATTTGGTAATGAATGCAACGTCACGCAAAGGAGCGATTAACTTACGAATTTACATTTTAGAGCAAAAAATTGCTAGTGCGCTTATGGAATAAAAAATAGATTGTGTTTGTGTAGTAGCATTGAAATGTTTACTCGCATTGTTTAAAACGTAACCTGTTTATGCTTATTGAAAAACTTGTTTTTGACTGAATTGTACAATACTAATGTGTCTTCTCTGGGGGCTTCGGATTAAGTTGTTGAGATTGTACCAAACTTTATCACTTTTACTTAAAAATTAATGGTCAAAATCGTGACTAAACTTAACCCACGTCTATGTCAACGATCGTTAATAGGCAGCGATATCTTAGATTATCCGATAGTTATCCGATTATTAGACAAGGATCCGACAGTTAGTAGAAACATAACTCTCACCCATATTATCTTCATTCGTTGACGTTTTCCATTTACAGTATTTTATAATTTGGATAGATAATATAAATATACTGCAACTTTAATTTGAAAGTATTCGTACCCTTTCAAGATTTCAAATATCGTCTCCTCTATTATTTCAGTAGTATACATACCTTTTGCGGCTCTCACACGCAACGAATCTTTATGAATAAGGTCTCTAAAGAAAGAGAATTTCACGGAGACGTGACGAATTGCACTTTGACTTTAAAATATGAAGGATTTGTTTAAAAAAAGAATCTTAATTATTCACGTGAAATGCAACACGCAATACGCAACACTCGGCCGCATGTTTGAATCCGTATCGTTGAATAACACCTAAACGAACCGTTTTAGGGCCTTAAAAACTAAAATTTTAAGGCCAATGGCCTCAGAGAAACGTTCATCACACCACAATCTACAGATTGAGATCTTGAACATTCTATTACATCTTCGCTGGTTCGACGCTTCTCGATCCTACCCCACCTGTTCACAGCCTGTAGAATCTGCAACTGTTTGTGAAATTAAACTAATTACTTGACATTCTATGTGATTGAATTGCACGTGTGTACCTCTCTCCTCAGTTATAACGTTAAATACGAATAGTATTGACAAGATGTATTGTATTGTTGTGAGTTACAAGGAGACATATAGAACAACTGATGGAGGATAGGAGTGTCTTGAAGAAAAAGATACATTACAGGCTTAATATGGAAATGGAAAAATAGGGAAGAGGGTCGGGTTTATCATGCGAGAGTTCTCGCACGGGTACGCTAGTGTAGTTTATGTTTAGAAAGTTTGGACCTATTTGTAGAGATTTAGTTGTACTAGCTATTTTCTAAACGTTTTTTGGTTTTCAAAATCCAGATCTTATGATTGTTTTCATGCCTTTCACAGACGCTGTTCTAGGTTTTCTAGACTTATATTGCTTACGATACAAATACGTTATCGTCTCTTTTTTTTACGTCCAGTGAAGTAATGGTTTTTGTTGTTTGAATTATTACGATATATTTATACGTTGGGGAACTTGTCCTCAAATGACGTAACCTAAAGAAACAAATGCTGGAGATGCTATAATAAAGTTGAATACTTTCTTTTCTAGTAATCTCTCTCTCTCTTTCTTTCTGTCTTTCTCTCTCTCGGTCTCTGTCTCTCATTTTCTCACTTACTCAATAAATAATTAAATAAATGAAACATAGAACGGCGTGGTTAAGAAAAGATCAACAAATCTTATTTATCTATCACATTGATATTTTGAAAATGCTCGTGTGTCATTTTATCCTTAGTGTTGGAGTAAAATGACTCAGGGGCCAATAAATACAGAAATCTCACTCCTTACTTAATATGATTATCACTCGATCTCACGCAGCTTCCTGCAATTTCTGCAATGACGACAATAATACGTAATAATAACAATAATGATAATGCAATTATGATAAATATCAATGTCAATAATTTCAATTAGTGTCAATAGCAATATTTTTAAAAAGTAGGAAATTTTAGAGACCGTAAATTTTTATAGGGTAAAGTGAGGAAGTATGTAATTTAAACCCTGAATCGGTATGTTTTTCATATTCATATGTTCAGTCACAATATGTACTCCTAGAAAGCGCGTGAACTTGCAGATAGGAATTGTGCTGAAAGCAATCAGAAAGAATGTACTTACCTTATCTTTAAGAAGTGTATTGAATCATTCCAAAACGCTGTAAATTATAAGAGAAAAATAGTGTTCTCAACCTTCTGACCCTTGATTACTTTGGTTTCCGTGATAACAAGAAACTTTCGCACGAGAGACGACACCATTTCTTGTGTGTCACTATTAACAACCCTAAAACCTACCTTGCTCTTATGAAGTGCTGCTTCTGGTCGCAAACGGAAAAATAAGTGGTGTAGTTGTACTCTAGTGTGCCATTTTAGGACATGTTTCCGTTGTCAAAAGCCTTTCAGGTGGCTGTGGATCTCCAATGCGCCACTAGAGAGCTTTAATGAAGCGTACTCGGCCATTCGCGGAGAGAGATAACTTGCCGTTGCTTTTCCTGACTCAGCCAGAAAGTGTCGTAGCATCAGTCGGCTACGAGTATCACTTTCCACAAAGATTGCCATTACTCAGCGCCACCCACAAGCTTATCTATTGCCCCCGCAACAGAAGTTACATGATGCTGTGTTGGGGCCCCTGCCCAGGCTTAATTGAGGAGGTGCCCCTTTGGGGTGCTGCGCTCCGCCGTGTCCGGATGCCAGCCCAAAGGTGTTCTTGTACTCCCGAGGGAGGTGCGGATAAAGGGCCAAGGTGCTCATGAGCCAAGAGCCTAGGTGCCCGCTCTGAGGAGAAATCTCCCTGATATTACTAGTGTAGCCCTCGCTGGGTATCCGCTACTGTATTGAGAATGGAAGGGTTCACCTGACTTCTGGGAATCAAGCCCGAACCTTTAGATTTGAAAAGCGGGCGTGATGATCATGAAATTCCAAGGAGCAGACGATATAAATTTGTAACCTGTTTTTTCTTTCCTATTGCTTATCGTATAAATAAGTGTATCTACAAAAATAACCTTATTTGTCTCTTAGCCCACTAAATGTCAACTACTATTTTCAATGGAACCGAAAAAGAACTGGGTCACTCAGGAGCAGAGAAATAAACTCGGTACAATAAATTTGTAATTAGTTTTTTTTTCGTATTTGCTTATATCATGTAAGTAATACCTATCAAAATGTCGTTGCTTTTCCCTTGGCTCATAAAACATCAACTATTGTCTAACAACCCACCCTCGGGAAAAAAAGGAAAAAAAACAACAACACTTTGTCAGACTCCTAAACAAGGAGAAGAAAGCCTTCCTGCGCGGAGGGAATGCGAAGGTGTCCGCTCTGAGTCTGAATTCGCGGGTAGTGTTGTGTCATCGATATCGATGTTGTAAAAACATTGATGTTTTAATGAAACCACCGGTATTAGCGGAGCGCGCAGTGCTCGGGGACGGTCGCGCGCGCGATCTTTCCTTCCTCTTCCTTGTCCTATCCTCTTTCTTTTCACACACACACTAACATGCACCACACTACTACACATGCCGGGAGACCGATCGGGGACTTAGAACTTGTCTTGGCTGAGGCGGTGCCCCGCTGGTGGCAGATACCTGGTTGTGGAAAACCCTGCTAGTCGACGGTAAGTCGGCGCCGGATCGCGCCATCCAGTGGAGGAAGATCACCGCCACCTACCGATGAAAAAGTATGCACTACACTTACGGGACTAATGACCTCGGTAGTTGATGCGCTCGGAATCAGTAACAATCAATCAATCAATCAAGGGCGGTCGCCGGAGACTGCTCGGCGCGGGCTGGCGCCGCTGAAAGGGCAGTGGGCGTGGCCGCGGGCGGCGCCGCTCAGCCAAGGAGCGGAGCGGCGGCGGAGGCGGAGGCGGAGGCGGAGGCGACGGCGGAGGCGATGGCGGAGGAGGCGACGGCGGAGGTGGCGGTGGCGGCGGTAGAGGTGGCGGTAGCGACGGTGGCGACGGCTGTAGCGGCGGCGGCGGTGGCGGCGGCGGTGGCTGCGGCGGCGGTGGCTGCGGCGGCGGTGGCGGCGGTGGCGCTGGCAACAGTGGCGGTGGCAGCCACTCGATTTGATGAAATGTGCCGAGTGGGCGGAACGCGAAGGCGCGAGGTCTTGCCGTGCGACGTGATGTACCGAGATTTTGCACATCTCGAATGGAACTTATGGCGTCGCTGGAGATAGAAAAAAAAGTAACCCGTAGAGGATGGAGAAGATATGGTGCCAAAAATTATCTTTCTGCTGTATGAATTCTGGTAAGATGTGGCCACGCGTTTTCGATATTCTAGCGTGGTACATGTTGAAAGAAGTTTGTCATAAACTCATGATTATCTACACTTTTAAAATAAAAATAGTAGTTATTTATTGACATTCATTTTATGTGAACTATTTTTTACATTTTATTAATTTTCTTGTCACAAGTTACGGTGTTTCCGTCGTACGAGAATGGTAATAGTGTACTTAAAGATATACTCTAACAGATGTTCTGTAGAAATACGTCTCTGTAGGTCTGTATGTATACTTCTCAATTCTACGTCTTATAGCAATATGGAAGGGAAATAATTCGATTATTCTTTAGGCATAAAGTGTTAAATATTTCAATGCGCTTTATGTAAACGGTTTATTAAAGGAGTGTTGGGGTAGGAAGTTTCGCAACGAGAACATAGTTGTCTTATTAAAGAATGGCGAATAATTTAAAGAATTGTATGCAAGTAACTACACGAAGGGCTTATGAATGCATAAAGGGTGTCTTGAAGCAGTTTGTATTTGCATCCGGTTTGTTTTGTGGAAGGTTATTCTCTAATCTTATATTCTCTTTCATCTCTCTTTTAGACAAGACGTGAAAGAACGCCCGTGTGAGTTAACTTCTCATACGTTATTGAAATCCCTACTGTGTTGCGTTATTTATTGTTCGTATTTGAACAATTTCTGGAGCATTACGTAGTTTAGTTTTTGATAATTGAATATTATGTAATTTGATCAACTCGCTATTTATTTATCTAACCCTCAACTCTAATAGAAATTGAGTTATTTTATAAACACTCTAGCTCTTGTACATTTAACCATACAAAATGATTACTAACATATTATTAAGATCGGCCAGAGATTAAGTCTTCGAATATAAAGAGAAGCTTTTTTTTGTTAGCTTAAGTTTTTCTTTCATTTCTTGTGAATTTAAAATGGAAATGTAATTACCTTTCTTAGAAGGAAAACACCTTGTTAATTTTTTATAACCGGTTGATTGTTTAGCAGGCATTTCTAAGGCGTTTATTATACGACCATTAGCATCTAACAGGCTTCTTCATAATTTCTGGCGCATTTCATCAACCCACCTACTCGAGTTCTATTTTCGGCGAGCGTTCTATCGCGTTATTCCGGATTTATCGACCTTTCATTCTTGTTTTCATTGAGTCTCTCATAACCATATCCTCCTGATTCAAGTATTTCGTAATTACAGGGCAAAGGATGCAAAGAGGGCTTTCAAGGACGCATTTCGTAGCGGATTTCTTAGAACGCTAAGGTCACGAAAATCTTAACCTCATTGAGAAAAAAACCTTCCACAGTCACGCACATTTAAAACCTTGCTCGGAATATTCATACCAAAAGGCAAGATTTTTACCTCCGATTCTAAAGAAAGATAACTTTTTTAGAGAGGGAGAGGCTCTCATAAAATGACGTTGAAATATAACTTCTCTCTCCGATTTGTTGAGGTCTTCTCCAGACTCCTATCGGTTGAATGTTTGAATAGCTTGCATATACCTTCTGGATGTGAAAAGTGTTCGGTCGTTGGAGAAAAGTTAGGTCTGGGAAGGGATAAAACGGAAGGCTTTTGAGAGACCTTATTTTGGGACTCACTGCTTCTCGTGTTCTCTAACTCCAATGAATTTACGAAACACAATTTTTTGTTCTGCCTTCGTATTTCGTTGTAGCAATGTTCCAAAAACCTTTCTTTTAGCAAAGTTATTTTATTGTTCTTTCTTTTATTTCATTGGTGCTGCAGAATCTTATAATACGAAGCGTATTTAAAATATTTAATTTTGTAGCGTAATAGTTGTATTAGTTTGTGCAGAGCGATGAATTGAATTAAGGCTTGTGTTTTATCCTGCGAAGTCTTGTGTCAAGCCATGTTGTTCGTACATGAACTCTTTTGTAAAATACTTTCTTTGCCTTGTGTGAAATGTTAGTTTCTTTCGTTGTCTCATCTCGGTCTTTTTCGTCTGTTTAAATCCTTACAGTTTATTTCTACTTAGCTATTACTTGATTTCGCTTTCCTTATACCACCACCTACATCTATCACTCGTCGCTTTCATCATACTTCGTGTACTTTCTTATTTTATCTTCGTTCTTCTCCTCTTTGCCTTTCGCCTACCATCAGTAAAATATTCCAGAGGTCTTCCTTGCTGCCATTGCTCGCAATTTATTTTCTCTACTCTAATTTCTTTTCCTTAGTTCTGTCTTTTCCTGCTCCACGTGTATCAGAATCTTGTTTTACCTTCGTTCTTCTCCACTTTGCCTTTCGCCTACCATCAGTAAAATATTCCAGAGGTCTTCCTTGCTGCCATTGCTCGCAATTTATTTTCTCTACTCTAATTTCTTTTCCTTAGTTCTGTCTTTTCCTGCTCCACGTGTATCAGAATCTTGTTTTACCTTCGTTCTTCTCCACTTTGCCTTTCGCCTACCATCAGTAAAATATTCCAGAGGTCTTCCTTGCTGCCATTGCTCGCAATTTATTTTCTCTACTCTAATTTCTTTTCCTTAGTTCTGTCTTTTCCTGCTCCACGTGTATCAGAATCTTGTTTTACCTTCGTTCTTCTCCACTTTGCCTTTCGCCTACCATCAGTAAAATATTCCAGAGGTCTTCCTTGCTGCCATTGCTCGCAATTTATTTTCTCTACTCTAATTTCTTTTCCTTAGTTCGGTCGTTTCCTGCTCCACGTGTATCAGAATTCCCTCTTCCCGTGGCTTGGAGCCCTTTGCCTTCGGCGTGTTCCCGGCTACGAGTGTCTTCCCCGTCTCGCCCCATCCTGAGGGCGCGGGCTCTCTCTGTCTCCCTTGTGACCGAAAGCCAATCAGCGCGCGCCCCCCGCGGCCCGAGGTAATTGCCAAATGTGATTGCGAGGGCAATCATATGCCGTCGGGGTAATTAAAACCGATAAAGCGCGTGATTACGGAAAAATATCCATATTCCCCCCCGGGGAGCGGAGGTTTCCTCGCGCCCCTGGAATGGCGAGGCGTTTGACGGAAATCCGTCCCGTGGCTGGAGGTCCCGTCCGAATTAACTTGAAGAGGAATGTGAAATGTGGAGCACCTACGTTATTAGATGTCCATTCATACGAGATGTTCTTCCTTTTGGTAAATTGCTTTTGTCAAATGTTCTTTGGTATTTTTTGTATGTTTAGAAACTTCACCATTGATGTGGTTGTGTCATGCTATAATGAAAACATGTGAAGGATATGTAAAATTAATAAAGAAACAAATTTAATATTTCATTGTTTACATTTTTTACCCAATTGATGTTAACGCTTATAGTTCTTTTCATTCAGTTTATGCAGAGAAACGTGCTTAAAAATCCCGAGAATGTAACCGAAATATCGAAAAACAATTCTGACTTCCGGGAAATTGCTAAAGTGCGGTCGATGGAATTGCAGTGATAATGTGTGATTTGACTAGCACTATGTCCATTGTTGTGGGTATCGATTGTTTCAGTGATTTAAAAATTATATCGAACAATTAGATAAGCTACAAATGCCCCTAAATACCCGATTTAAAAAGAGACATTTTACAAAGCAGCAACAAAACAACTTATTCTGTAAACTACCAAACAAATGTATTTTTATTTCTTGAAGACCGTTTTGTTACCCGTAAATTCGTTCTTATGTGGTAGTATGATGTCAACATCTCATGATTTCTAAGAGATACAATTCTCGCGTTTCATTGCTTCCATAAATTGATACGAAATACTAGACAATGCATGTAATATTATCAACATACTCAGATATCTGTTTAATGAACGTCATATTGTATATGCTTGTACCTATGCACTATAGAACGATTCTGAGTGGATTCATTCTTCAGCTTTTTTTTTTTTCGATGTAGCATTTTATCGTGAAAAGGCGCGATTGGTGCTTCCGCTCTCTGGCGGCGGCGCAGCGCGTTGCGGACCTGCAGGCGGCGCCCTTCTCCACATCAGTTCGCCTCGATGCATTCTAATGTGGAACTGTGAAACAGGCGCACGGGGCGGGGTATCTCGCTCCGCCAACGCCACCACTGCCGTCACCATCGCAAACACGCCGTTGCTTCTCTTTGTGACTTGTTGGCGCGCTCCGACCCCGCTGGCGCGTTCCGTTGCCTCAGGCAGCATCGCGACCGCTCGCAGCCACGCCATCGAAGTCGTCGTCGCCGCGGTATGATCCACCTCAACGTTTTTCTACTGTATGCTTCTTGCCCGCCGCAATCATTCCTTCCTCTGCCACCTGGTTCAGAGTCACTCGCTTCCGTCGACGCCGCCAACGTAGGCTTTTCCCGCTGTCTTACTCTCGCTGCTCGTTGCCGTTGTTTTGGTATGTCTTTCTCCAACTCGTCTCCCAATGTTCGTTACACTTGCGATTTCCGTTACTATATTGCTTCAGGACGTCCTCGCCATTCTTCGTCATTGCACGGCGCTCTTCGTCGCTAATCTGCACTCCCGTCGCTCTCTTTCGCTCCCAGTCACTCCTCGGCGTTCCCACTCATTTCTCCGCGCTCCCGCTCATTTCTCCGCGCTCCCGCAGATTTCTCGGCGCTCCCACTCATTTCTCGGCGCTCCGGCTTATTTCTCGGCGCTCCCGCTCATTTCTCGGCGCTCCCGCTCATTTCTCGGCGCTCACGCTCATTTCTTGGCGCTCACGCTCATTTCTCGGCGCTCACGCTCATTTCTCGGCGCTCACGCTCATTTCTCGGCGCTC
>BLKR01002434.1:0-196678 GCA_011170035.1 Teleogryllus occipitalis | reverse complement strand
CCCGTGGAATTCTTATAACCGCTGCCACCAATTATACTATTTGGTGAATGATATTCCCCGTGGAATTCGTATAACCGCTGCCACCAATTATGTCTACACGTCTGTGACGTCGTGAGAATACACAATAATCACAGACACGAGCTTCAATGATAAATATGTACAGGTTTATTCACAATATGTACAGTAATAATTTAAGTTACTCAGCTCTGGTAGATCTTTACTTCCCTGATCGCAGGAGCGATCCTTAAAAATGAATAACTGACTCTGGCCCGCGCCACTCCTCAGCGAGCCTCCGCACACAGCAGACAGCTCCGGCGCTGGGCGTCCCTTTCCCTCGCTCTTGATTTCTCAGAATACCTCGGCGTGTCACATCCCTCCTGGCCCCTGGCGTCTAATCCTGTGCCGCCGCACGGCAGCTGGCGCCCCGGCGGTTGCTGGCTGTGGCCCTACAATACGTTACACTAGGGATGGCAAAAACCTCGATGTTTTCGAGCACAAACGGCATCGATATTGCCAACATCCATGAAGAATTTAGAAGATATTATAACTGTTGAGGCTGCGAAATATTGAGAAAGCGTTTCTGAAGAGATTGGGCCAAGAAACTGCTAATCGTTCTCTTTGCGCTCTGGTCGCAAGAAGATTATGAAAAAAGACTAGTATCCAAGACTGTTAGCATACCTCGGCGTAAGGATAATTAAATAATGAAGAAATTGTCAGTGTTAGTTGTGTCTGGACGAAAGAAAATGGTTGTTCCTTTCTGATTGTATTTTCATTACTCTCGTGTTTAATGAAATTCACATGGAATTCCTCAACACTGTTTCACGGAGAATCTATCTACATGCAACTGAATGCGATATCAACATTCGTAGTAATACAATTTTCGGTGCAGTCAATACGCCCATTTCTTAATTTTTACTTTCTTGTATGCCGTACAATTACGCAGTATAGAGAGAAAGTTATGAAATGATTTTTTTAATTTCAATGAAAATACATGTTTTGGGGTCCCCTGATACTGAAAAAATGTTGTTTTCAAAACGTCCATGAACACTACTAGCGCCTAAACCATGCATAGGATTTTTTCCAAATTAAAGAAAGCCCTGTCCATCTGGCTCTAGTTAGAAGCTTTGAGATTTTGAAAAACATTCTTTATAATTTAGGGGTACTTTACATAAAGCCACCTGGACATTTTCAAAATGTTCTCAAAAATGGCTCCAAATATTTTCTTTAAACGTTTGGTAGTAATAGTGATAAATTTACCTATAAGATGACATAAACGCCATATTACTCTTTCCTTTGTTTTTTAATTATAATTGTTAAATAATTGTTGATCGATTTATGAACTGTACTGAAGAGTTTAATTTTTGTTCTGTGATTAAAGGATGGTATACTGGTGGAAAGGAATGAGGGAAAAGGCCAGTTAAGGAGGTTTAAATTTATCTTTCGAGAATCTTAATATAAACTGCTGTCTACTATTGTTTCTTCCTAGATTGAATATTGCAGTGTACGGAGCATTTGGTAGGTGGTTGTAGAAATTGCTGGCAAGAATTTTTAATGACTCCTTGGATTCTGATTATGTCTAATTCCCGTCGGATTCCATGGTTGGGGATGAACCATGGCACGTTGAGAGTTATTCTCAGATACTTATTTTGGAGAACACTAAGTCTGTTGATGGTACTTGATGCAACACCACCCCATGCTGGGCATGCGTAGGGACATCATCAGCGTTGCTATATCATCAGCATATATCACCGCTTTGTTAGCGTCTCCTTGAGATGGAATGTCGTGGCAGTAAATATTAAATAAAGTGGGTGAAAATGCTGATTCTTGAGGAACGTCTGTGTTCATTTGGGATGTTCTTGATGTTACATAGTTGATTCGAACTATAAATTCCCTGTTGGAGATGAAACATGTTAAGATTTTGATTAAATATTCAGGAATACCCAGATCATGCAATTTGTACTTGAGATCTCCATGCCAAACTTCGTCCTAGGCATGGCCCATGTCTAGGGAAACTGAAATTGTATGCTCTTTTCGGTGGAAAATGTGCGCTACGCCTTCCGTTAATCTTAATAATTGGTACAAGGTTCAATGATTTAGTTTAAAACCGAATTGGAAAGGCGGAATTGGTTTTCAGATTGTTAGGAAATGATTGAGCCTCTTCAGAATCAACTTCTCAAATATTTTAGATAGAGTAGGCTTATGGGTCTGTAATTTTCAGGAATTTTAGGAGCAAGTGTGAGGAGTCTCCTCATACTTGAGTTGCGAAGACAGTTTTTCCAATCAGTATTCAAATGGATTCTCCATTCCACGATTGAGCATATGACACACTCATTCGCCATACTACAAGACACTACCGCTATCTATCAAGTACAGTATTAAATACCACGAACTTTGTTCGTGGCCTGCGAAGACGTGCGTGGACTATTCTGACGTTCCTTTCCCCTCCCTCCCACCCAACCAGGTAAGAGTGCGAAGCTCGTCTAAGCTGCCCTGTGAAGATCTAGATTGTATACTCGGCTTCAGTCATAAAGAAACAATCCAAGACATACTATTATACAGTTTCTAATATTGATGCATCTAATATTGACTATAACGACGAGCACAGATAAGGTTAGGATAAATGTGTACGAATGTATAGATAATACTCACGAAATATCAAATGGACTTCGCAGCTACCCTAGCTAGCCCACAGAATGCGCCACTGACTTCCATCGGCAAGGTTGAAGCCAGGATATCTGTGCGAGCAGGCATTTCTTTGTCAGAATCTCATATCTGCCTACTTTAAGTCATGTGAAGATATTCTGTTTGCTTCTAACTGGCAGTTGCAAAGCAAATCATAATGCGTTACTGTAGTGCTGATTCGAATTCATGTGGATGGCAGGGCATTGACGTGGAGCAGATGGGGGAATAGTGGCGGTGAGGCTGGAGATCTTGTTTGTACAACATCGCAGAGAAAAGTTGTCTCATTCTTACAATGAGCTCAGGTGTCACACAGGCAGTTAACGTAACAGCAAAAAAATCGACCAACTTGGGGGCCATGTCCGAAAGGTGAATACTGAATACTAACAGCGGGGAAGTGGGTTTGCATTCCAGATATTCAAAACTATTTGACTTCCGTTGAAAGCTTCAGCAAGAAAGAGCGCAAGTGTCTTTTGTCTTGATTTATTATTTACACACAATATTGACTGTAATCCTTTTAGTTATTTCAAAGTAATTCAACAAATGTTGTTCAGAAAGCGTTTCGCTGACGCTGTGTTAAAAATAGTATGTGCAACATGTGCATGTGGTGATTGGCGCACTTGATACTGATTGATTGTTTGTTCCAGACGTGTCAACAACTAAGGTCATTAGCTCCGTTAGTTTCATCGTATTACTAAGGTCATTAATCTCGCACTTTATATCGTGGGAGTGGCAGTGATCTTCTCCCGCCGAATGGTGAGATCCGGCGCAACACTACGTCGATTTGAGGGGATTTTCCCTAATCAGGTATCTCCCACCAGCGTGGCACCGCCCCAGTCGCGACAAGCTGTAAGCTCCCGCCTGGTCTCCCGGCAAGTGTAGTAGGGTAGTGCTTGTGCGTGTAAGTAAGGAGCAAGGAAAGATACGCGCGCGGTCCGTGGCTCGTTTGTTAGGGAAATGCTCCGGCATTCGCTTGGAGAAACGATGGAAAACTACCGATCAGAGCAGCCGGCCGCTAGAATTCTCCCCCAGACAGCGACTGAATTCGACCTAGCTGAAAAAATAGTGTCGAATATCCTGCCATCGTTGGGATTCGAACCCTAGGACTTCCCGGCCAGAAGCACTGCAGGGACCATCAGTTGATGCCCCAAGACACCTTTGCCTGTACACTCGTTACAATACTATTATTATTATTATTATTATTATTATTATTATTATTATTATTATTATTATTATTATTATTATTATTATTATTATTATTATTATCATCATCATCATCATCGAGTCATTCATTCTTATGTTCGTCGTACCGGGAGAGGAGGCACGAGCATCAACTGATGTAACTGCCGTGCCTCTGGCCGGATATCCTACGTTCGAGTCCCGCGGTTGGCAGGACTTTCGATACTAGCTAGATAGCTACGTCTAATTTAGACGTTGTCTTTTAGCAGCCTGCTGCTCTTATTAGTAGTTTTACGTGGTTTCTCCGATCAACAGCAGGTGAATGTACGAGCAGTACCCTAACAAACGGGTCACGGACTGTGCGCGATCTTTCTTTCCCATTCCTTGTCGAATCCTCATCTCCCTACTTGCATACACATACTCGTGCATGCACTGCACTACTATGCAATCTGGCAGACCGGTCGGAAGCATAGAGCACGCCCAAGGTTGGGCGGAGCCTCGCTAGTGGGAGATACCTGGATGAGGAAAACCCCGCTAGCCGACAGTAGATCAGCGCCGGATCTCACCATCCAGCAGGGGAAGAACACCGTCACGTATCCCAATAAAACATTTACCACACCTACGAGACTATTACAGCAGTTGATGATCTTGGCTGTCCGGGTGACGCCGCGTCGAAGGCTGTGTTGCCGACGTTTCGACCATCTTTTCGTGGTCTTCCTCAGGTTTGGTCTCAAGCTCAGACCAGCCCTGAGGAAGACCACGAAAAGATGGTCGAAACGTCGGCAACACAGCCTTCGACGCGGCGTCACCCGGACAGCCAAGATCATCCACATGACTCCGGCCGCGGAAGCCTACGACTTCACTTATTACAGCAGTTGACGCACCCGGTATCAATACAAAATTACGTCGTTTGCGCGTGAGGTAGAAAGAGTCGCGGAGGCATTTGGAGTCCCCGCCGATCGAGTTGCAGTTGCGCGTGGCGGGCGGGGACCTGGCGGTGTCGACGGAGAGCCTGGAGGTGTGGGCGACGCTGGCGGCGGCGGGCCACAAGCTGCTGTCGCTGGCCGTGCTGCAGCGCGGGCGGTGGCGCGCGCTGGCGCGGGCGCTGGCGGGCGACGGCGCGCTGGGGCGGCGGGCGGCCGGCGCGGGCGACGACGCGGCGTGGGCGCGCGGGCGGCTGCGGCGCTGCGACCGCCTCGCCCGCGCCCTCTCGCTCACCCTGGTGGCCACCGCCGCGGGCTGCGTGGGGCTGCTCAACTGCAAGTTCCCGCTGGAGGCGGCGCTGCGGCGCGCCGGGATGCTCCCGCCCACGCGGCCGGACGCGCACGACGAGTGGCGCTTCCCCATACGAATGGTAAATCGACTCCATTCCATTTAATTCCATTCGATTCCATTCGATTCATTTCGATTCCGAGTCAAGTCCATTCCATTCCATTCCGAGTCGAGTCCATTCCATTTGAGTCGAGTCCATTCCATTTGAGTGGAGTCCGTTCCATTTGAGTCGAGTCCATTTCATTTGAGTCGAGTCCGTTCCATTTGAGTGGAGTCCGTTCCATTTGAGTGGAGTCCGTTCCATTTGAGTGGAGTCCGTTCCATTTGAGTGGAGTCCGTTCCATTTGAGTGGAGTCCGTTCCATTTGAGTGGAGTCCGTTCCATTTGAGTGGAGTCCGTTCCATTTGAGTGGAGTCCGTTCCATTTGAGTGGAGTCCGTTCCATTTGAGTGGAGTCCGTTCCATTTGAGTCGAGTCCATTCCATTGGAGTCGAGTCCATTCCATTGGAGTCGAGTCCATTCCATTGGAGTCGAGTCCATTCCATTGGAGTCGAGTCCATTTCATTGGAGTCGAGTCCATTCCATTGGAGTCGAGTGCATTCCATTGGAGTCGAGTCCATTCCATTGGAGTCGAGTCCATTCCGTTGGAGTCGAGTCCATTCCGTTGGAGTCGAGTCCATTCCGTTGGAGTCGAGTCCATTCCATTCGAGCCGAGTCCATTCAATTCCTTTCCATTCAATTCCTTTCTATTCAACTCCTTTGTATTCAATTCCTTTCTATTCAATTCCTTTCAATGCAATTCCTTTCAATTCAATTCAATTCAATGGCGCCTTATTTTACTTGACGAGACTCAGACCATCAGGCTTGCTCCTGCGTCTGACCACGCAAATTTCGCTACGTTCCTTTCGCCATCTAGCTGAGAAAAAAGGTATCACTCGGGCGAGGACACAAGTGGCTCCTTTTAAGTTTGAGGATTTTTGCATGCAGTAAATCTACAACATGGGGCAGCCGACTTTACTTCCCACCCGAAGGAAGGTACACGAAGGACTTTTTCACCCTTAAAAATCCACAGCTTCGAAAACAGACTGGGCGCGGTCCATTCAGTAGCCCATGAAGGGCGCCAAATTACGCGACGCGACCTGGCGTGAAGGATGGACAAATGGCTGTCAAAAGCACCGAAGTTATATATAAATGTATGAAAATATGTATTTAAAACGCAAGGTATTAAGTCGTAAGCGAAGAGAGTAGTTGAATGTAGTGTGTTCAGGGAGTCATGAGCACAGAGAATATTCCCATCTACTTCCCATTATAAATAGCGATAATGAAAAAAATCAGGTCTGTATGTATGAATACAAATAGATTAGAAAATATATAAGTTAAGACAATATAAAAATGTCTACTACTTGAGGAATCCATTGCCTGGATAATTTCTTCCCATGTCTTGGTAATAACACCTCTGTTTAGACAGTGTTTGTTCTGTGTCAACTTAGCAACTGCTAAGGTCGTTGGTTCCATAAGTGTGGAGTATGTTTTCCTCGGGAAGAGGTGGTGATCTCCCACTGGATGGGGAGATCCGGCGCCGATTTATCTGTCGAATACCGGTGTTTTCCTCAACATGGTATCTCCCTCCAGCGGGCCACCGCCATATCCGGGACAAGCTCTAACGGTCTCCCGGTATATGTGGTTGTGTAGTGCATGTAAGAGTGTCGGTAAGTAAAGGGTGAGGATTGGGCGAGGAAGGGGAAGGAAAAAACGCGCGCAGCCTGTTCGCCTGGTGTTGATCGAAGAAACCAAGGAAAACTACCGATCAGAGCAGCCGGCCGCTAGAATTCTTCTCCAGACACAGACTGAACTCAACCTAGCTCTGGTGGTATCGAAAATCCTGCCGTTGGGAATCGAACCTAGGATCTCCCGGACAAGAATCGGTGGTGGTGGTGGTATAATTGAAATGCATTGGCAGCCCAATCCTGTAACGCACATCGAAGGAAGAGGGAAATATCGCAACCTCGCAATGGAAGGAAGATAGAAACGGAATGTCACAGTTTCGTAACAAATTGTAATTCTGAGGGCTATATCCAGAGCCTAGATGAAACGCATACGCGAGTTCTTAAACGCTTAACAGTCTTGATGTGAATGGTGTATGCCACCTGCAGAAGACAGCATTACTTTCACCGGAACATCAAAATGCCAAATGAAAGTCCAATCAGTATTAGCATAATGAAACAACCACAATTTATCAAAACTGCATATATATATATATATATATATATATATATATATATATATATATATATATATATATATATATATATAATACCATATCACGTTTTAACGGAATTAATTTCACACACAGAATCATCTAACGCGTTCGTTTCTGAAGAAAAGACGAGAGGATGACTCACCAGTGCCAACAACGCGACAGCAGCCCTCACTATTCAAAAGCCGCCGAAGATTCCAGTCGATTAATTCGTTTCAAAAGAGGAATGGCTCGTAAATTTAACGGGGCCCAGTAACGGAGGCCGGAAAGCGTCTATTGCAGGCTCATAAATTCGGCGTGGACCAGAGGCCCGAGATTCTGTGAACCACAGGACTCAGCGGTGGATTCGAGGTCCAGAGGCACGGGACCCTCTTCCAGCAACGCAGTCTTTTTTATACTTCCTGTTCACGTTTCATACGTAAATACTTTTGAACACGCCGTGTGCGAAACGCGGTTTCTCGTGTTGGTTTCCGTGTGCGAAACTGCTATTTTTTTTTCATTCTAACTAATAGTACAAGAAACACAGCTAAGCGTGTGCGAAATGTAATCTTTCGCAAGTATTTTTCATCATGACGTCTTTGTTTATTATTTACATACCACAGAGACACGATATTGACCCCAATCCATTTCATTCTGTAAAAGTAATTTTACAAATGAGTTCAGAAAGTAGGCTCACGGTTGGTTGAAAAATAGTGCACGTCTACGTATGAGCAAGGTGATTCCCCCCCCCTTTTGGCAAAATCTATAGCGCGCGAATCATCTTTTTCGCGCACTTGTTAGGTAACTTATTATTGTATATACCAGGGTAGTCCAACTGGCGTACCAATGTGATATTTTATCGGAGATTTAGTTTTAATATTCTCACATGTTTTACACCGTGATGGTGTCATTGATGGCCTGAGCTTTGCCATTAAAAGGTCTATTATTATTAATATTATTATTTTAAATAATGATAATAGTGACTACGACGGTGCTCAATTGTTTTAGAATTTATGAAACAAGTCGGTGGATTTTTTGTAAAGTCAAACGTGTCTCGTGCACTGAGAAAAAAATCTTTGCATCCATCAGAAACCTGTATGCTGCATACTCTGACAAAAGGCCAATTGGAAATTCTGATTTCTGAAGCACAGAATACATTCGTTTATTTATTTATTTTAATGTGTGGCATCTTTTTCGCAACATTTTTCTTAGTCTTTCTTGGGCCTTGGGCGTACATAAATCTGGAGTCTCCTCTTTCCTCACGTAACGCCGCAGTAAGTCAATGCCTTTTATCCTTTCGGCAAGGAACTCGGCGTCATTAGTAACCGGCGTGCCCGTCAGGAAACAGGTAACCGGCGTCTCGTCCAGGAATCCGTGGTGTCTTAAGTTGCTTAACTTTCGTGACATCATAGAGCGTAGTGAAGCAATTCAGTTAACGAAGCTGGTAGAGCGCCAGCATAGCTTCACTTATTACATAACACCACATTCAATTCACATCAGGAGTAGGTGCAATCTAATATTGCCCGTATTTCATCAAAGACGTTCATCACAACTACGATAACGTTGTTGGGAGTGTGGTGGTGCCGGTGGTGCAGGTGGTGCCGGTGGCTGGACTGGAGGCCCCGCGTGGGGGCGCCGCCTACGCCGCCGTCTACGCCACCCACACGCTGCTGGGTGGCTTGCACGTGCTCTACATCCCCGCCTGCGACGGCCTGCTCGCTGGCCTCATGCTGCACGCCTGCGAGCACCTCGCCCTCTTGCGCCGGCGTCTGCAGGTACACCTCCCCTCTCACCTGCACTCCTTTTGCTTCCTTCCCCCTCTCACTCTACGTCCTTCCCCTTCCCGCTCTACGCCCTTCCCCTTCCCACTCTACGCCGTTCCACTTCCCACTCTACGCCCTTCCACTTCTCACTCTACGTCCTTCCACTTCCCACTCTACGTTCTTCCACTTCCCACTCTACGTTCTTCCACTTCCCACTCTACGTTCTTCCACTTCACGTATGTAGGCTAAAGTCTTCAGTTTCCATCGCTAATGTCACTGTTTTTCAGTCGACAGACACGTTAATCCAAGCAATGGAGAACACGAAGTCTATTGTTCCGTGTTTGGCGGAAGCGATGAGATGGAAATTCTTTAGTATGATCAAAGTGTTCATGAGAGTAGTAGCAACAACGTACAGGAATAGAAATATTATGTTTCGCCACTATGTTTTTTTCTGATTGATGTAACTTTCAAAGTAACCAAATCGTGAAATTGTGAAACAAAACTGAACAAAGGATGTCAACTATTTAGGCGTGGTTAATTGGAAAATTCATGTCGAGCAAATTAAGAAAGTGCACAATCAAAGTAATTAAATTCGCGATAAAAGTGTGTTAGAAATGTTCATGTGAAGATCGATTGGGCAGTCTATAGAAATTCACTCATAAGCAATACAAAAAATTAAATCCGATATAACAAAATTACGCACAAAAGCAAAACACGGTGACTTTGGTGAGAATGTGCGTACTCCTTGCAGGCCTTGGGAAGGCGAACAGGAGATGAAGCCGGTGAGTGTGTGAATCCGCGAGAGCTGAAAGCGCAGACGGCGGATTGCGTTCGCCACCACCAGGACATCCTCGCGTGAGTTCCCACCTCAACAGATTTCTCTAAGAATTAGCCTATGAATGACATTCACAAATCATTTATTATTTCTTTTTTCACTCAACTGACTTCGCTAAGAATTTGCCTATGAATGACATTCACAAATCATTTATTATTTCTTTTTTCACTCAACTGACTTCGCTAAGAATTTGCCTATGAATGACATTCACAAATCATTTATTATTTCTTTCTTCACTCAACTGACTTCTCTAGGAATTTGCCTATGAATAACATTCACAAATCATTTATTTCTTTTTTCATTCAACTGACTTCTCTAGGAATTTGCCTACGAATGGCATTCACAAATCATTTATTATTTCTTTCTTCACTCAACTGACTTCTCTAGGAATTTGCCTATGAATGACATTCACAAATCATTTATTATTTCTTTCTTCACTCAACGGACTTCTCTAGGAATTTGCCTATGAATAACATTCACAAATCATTTATTTCTTTTTTCATTCAACTGACTTCTCTAGGAATTTGCCTCTGAATTACATTCACAAAATAGTTATTTATTATTCGAGAGGTAAAAGTGATCAGTTATTTTGCGAGTAGGAATGGTTGCGCTACGACGTGCGATCCTACGAGCAAAAAAATCACTTTTTCCACGTGTCTCATACACTAGTTTCTAGACAGCCTTACTGACATTCAGTTTAATGTTATTCAAGTATACAAATCTCTTAAGGTCAGTAGTAGCAGATGAGGTCACACGAAATATTCTCTTTTCTTTGTTGCATTCGCAGATTTATCTGAACAATTGAGCATTGTCCCACATTTATCACAAGTGCTAAAAATTGAACTATAACGCGCTCTGCGTGCCCTAAAAGAACTGATTTTACTAGTGACTCTAAAAAATTAATATTTCTTTCTTTCTATTTTAGAATGAATGGATTTCGGTTTTCAAATTACATTTTGTGAATTATATTTGTTTGAATTTGGAGCAGACGCAACATCATATTTGTGAGAAAAATCCAGTTAATAACACGGATTTAATACAGTGGACTCTTGTTATGTAACATGGAACAAATCTGAAAGAAGTCTCCTTTCAATTATCTATTGATGCAAATGTTTTAAAGAAGTTTAATTCCAATTTTTGAAGGCTAGTTTGGAACAATTTAAGCCAGGATCGTACATATTGCAAAGAAAATAACTAAGTTATGATTATTTGTTTCGTGCCTTAAAATCAGTTTAGTGTAACATGCAAATCTAATTAAACCAAAATTCGAAAACAAAAACATCTTTCATCGAATTTGGCAGTAGTTTTATCTGTATTGAATTAGTGATTTATATTTCTAACCAAGGACTATTAATTTATTTCAGTTTCATTATTATAATTCAGACTAGTTTTCAAATGATTAGTAAATTAATCTCGTTAGTTTTATGTTTGGGAAGTAATAGAAGCAAGCGTTGCATTTTACTAATTACATTCATTATTTTTATTCATGCAAGAATCACATTTCAATTAAATATATTTTTTAAAATATTGACCTTTTGTGAAAATTTGTAACTTTTTCCGAGTTTGCCTTGAAACTATCAGTAGGAATTCTTACAAAATGCGATAAAAGGCCAATAAATGTGAAAAATGAGACAAGAGCTAAATGCATCTACAAGGAATTTTCTGTCGAGTAGTACGATAGTATTTTATATTCAAGGGCTCAATTAATCAGTTTTTCTGGTCGACAGGTTCCTATCAGAACTAGACGCGCTGTGCAGCCCGCTGATGTTGTCGCAGTTTTTCAACAGTGCACTCTCGCTCTGCACTACTGCTTTCCATGTATTACAGGTGAATAAGTAACTAGATGTTACGCCTCCATACCGAATTATACCATTATTACTTTTCTAATCTGACTCACAAATTATGCAAACTTTATTTTACAACAAAAATTTACGCCGAAATAATTACCAAAATATCCACTCTAACAATTACAAAATTTCATGAATATTTCGCGCAAGGATACTCTTATAGAGAGAATACCGTCAGCTTATTGAAAAAATTCAATAAGTCCTTTTTCTATCTTTCTGTTTAAAGTACCTATGCGTTTCCTTACAACATAAACAATCATGCAAAACGCCTCGTAAGGGCATTAGAGAACTCTAAAAACCCACAAATTGGTATAGGTCCTTTTTCTTTAAATGCATATTGGACTGATTTTGTGGAGCAAAAATAGTTATAATGCTAAAATAGGTGTATTATACACCTACAACTAGCGAAGAAGAGTCAGCTCAGTATTCGGAATTTTCTTTCCCTTTGCCTACAAAAGACGAGAGGACGGTGTTCTTATTCTTAGGATCTGACCGCCACTAGACTGTTATACGAGTCTCGAATGAACATAAAAATGTAAAACAATTGCGGTCACATCTCCCAAACTACTTTTCTGGTCAGATCACGTAAAACACATGTTCTAATACTTTTTACAGCCAAAAAACACAGACCAGTTGCCATAAGTGTTACATAACACAGTTCTTATGAATTTCAGTTTTTGTCAATTTATTAGTCTAGTTAAGAACGTTTCTAACCTTCATTCTAGTCCGGCAGCGATGTCATGAAGACGCTGAGCCAAATTTGCTTTTTCCTCGGTTCCCTTGTGGAGTTCGGTGCCTTTTGTTTCTTTGCCGATCGCGTCAAGGAGGAGGTAAGTAGCGAGATCTTCAGCCTCTAATTTTCTTAAATCCAGGGCCGGATTTAGAGAGGTGGGAGCCAGTGGGCACATATTTGGTAGGGGCCCCTATGGTAGAGGTTCCTATTAAATAGCATTGAGTATACCATTGGTACATTACAAAATTATAATGCTATTTTAATATATATTATTTTTTACATATATTAATCATCTTAACAGAGGAACTTTCCACGCTTTTCTCATCGCAAAATCGTTAATCAAGTCGTCAAATTTTAACATTCTTAAAATATCGCTTTTGCTACTCAAAAGCGCAAGAAAATTGATGCGTTGTTGGGTCATTGACGTTCGCAATCTGTTTTTCACGAATTTTATTTTTGAAAATGATCTTTCAGCTGTGCAATTAGTGAGCATCAGAACAGATACATTTTCAAAATTGTCTCAACATTAGGAAAAGCGTCCTGAACCTGTTTTTCAACTATCGATGTGTACATTAAATGTTCACGGCTAAAATATTTGCCTTATTCTGCTGCAAATTCTGCGAATAGAATTGAATTCTAAAATTCTGCGAATTGAACAATCTCAATCCCAAGATTTTCGCTGAAATCGTCTTTGTAAATCTGATTTAACAGTCTTGCTTGTTCCATCAGTAGATCTGATACCAATCGCTCGAGTCTAGCCAGAAAATCAAAACGTTTTTCAACGCATACGCAGAAAGTCGGTGATCCAACGACGCTAAAACTAGTCAATCACGGGATGGTAATTTTCAACGTAAAATTTTTGAGACGGAGAAAGGCCCACTTTTGGTGCGTGTCCGTCGTCTAATGGGATTAGCGAACATTTCTGTGACGTATCCTGGAGATCTCGTAGTCTGAAGTCCCAGCTTTTTCCCTTCTGATTCCTCATAGTGTGGGAAAAATTGTCGCGCTTTTTCTCGATGAAAACTCTGAGTGACTTAAGAGCAGCAACTGCGGTATTCAAATAGAGCTTGGAATTTTGGAGCAATTTGTTTGTTGCGTTTACTCTGTTCAATGTGTCGTTCCAAAATACAGCATAGCTGCCAATTTCTAATTTGCACATTTGATTATGAAACACTTGACATTAGACTCGAGTTTTGGAATGTTGCTCACCATTTCAGATATCAACAGCAGTGTTTGTTTTATTTCGGAATACTATTTATATTATTAATATTTAACGATGTAATGTTATTTCAAAGAGTGCTAGAAACTCTCAAACTTGCTACAAGTAATGAAGGAAACGACACCAATAAATTTATAATTATTTGGTATTTTATATTTTTAATGAAGTATTAAATAAATTTATAGTCTAAAACTTATCTAAATATTCTGGAACCATATTTGTAAATGTTAACAGCTTCAAGTAATTTACAAATTTTAATTTATTAATATATTACTTTCTCGTTAAATTAAATTGAAATTATAATTATATGATTTACTGTTATAATTTATTATTCATATGTGAAATACTATTATATGACAAATTAAATGAAATAACAAAATAATTAATCAAACAAATTATAGTTCGATGTGATCCTGGAATTACTTCATACGGCCCTGAAATGCCATCGTGTTTTTATTTTTTTATTTTTAGCCTATGTTCTGTCTTTTGTTTTGCGTCGCCCTAAAGTAGAGAGGGAAGCCTCCACCGTTAATAGTCAAGGAAGATGATATTATGTAGTTTTAAAGCATTGACACCAGAAATAAATTATTTGAACTTCTATTTCACATTATATAAATATTAAATGTAAGTATACAACAAAATGACGAAAAAGCTATGACTTTTTTAGTATATTAAAAAACAATCGTAAGATTTTTGTTAAAAGACAAAATTTGTTTCAATATTGATGGGAGCCTGTGAGCTGCCGTCCACTCTGCCCACTCTTAAATCCGGCCCTGCTTAAATCTGTGGATTAATTTGAGACAAACAGCAAATTCAATGTCAAACAAATAGGGGAACAGTTATTACCTTCAAAATTGGCAAAATATATTAAAATTATGGAAAAAACAATATTTCGTTTTTCATCAAAGAGTTGCTATAAATAACCATAATAAAAGACTCAGGGCGACAAAAATATGTACTTATCCGGAGGATGGGTGAACATTAGCATGATGCTGCGAGAGAAAAAAAAGATAGTGAAGTCCTTACTTTGATTGCAATTATTATGCTACAAAGTCCGTCGGTGTATTTCTACATTTACAATTCTTCTAAAAAACATTTTTATTGAATTATTAAATATACTATGATGTTTTCCCCCCAAATTAACAAATTTCAATTGAATAAAAAATCGCCATCTTCAATATTATAACTGTAGGAGAACGGGAAAACATTTCAAACTTTCGCAATTTTCGTTAATCGGACCTATGCCATCTTGTTTGGACCTACGTCATCTTACCCTTCATTTTTACAAGAAATTAAAAGAATAAAGCAGCCATTTGTAAGAAAAGTTTGAAAATGTTCTCGGGGCTTCATGTAAAGAACCCCAAAATTGAAAAAAAAATATTTTCAAAATCACAGAGCTTCCAGTCAGGGCAGATCGATCGGGGAATATTTATTTTGAAGGAAAAAACTACGAATGCTTTAGCAGCTAGTTATGTTTAAGGGGATAGATACAGCTTAAAATAAAAAAAATCGATTTTTCCCTTTTTTGGTCACTTAATTTAGCTTTGATTTGCTAAACGAAATATTTAATTATCTACAGTAGTTTTAAAGTTACGATTTAATTTATGAAGTGCTGCGCGGTGTTGTTGCAGCTGTCAGTGGACAGTGCCACGCCCACTTTTATTATTTGGTGTTTTTAAATTTGTTTTGAACACGATCGTGTTTGTACGCGTAATTTCTCATAGTAATGGTGTTTGGAACGTATACTTCGATTTTCTTAACGTGGCGTCTCAAGGTCACCCACGAAGAAGGGAGAGGGATGGTATTTTCCAATGAGGAACTGCGTCACTACAGCTCCGATTTTTGCGGCTCCCTATTGGAATCTGCCTTCCCTCTCCCTCCTTCGTGCGTGATCCTGTGACGCCACGTTAAGAAAATCCAAGTATAAATTTCTCATACTTCCGCCATTTTAATTATTTTGTTCTGGTCAGAGAGTAAAAATGTTCTGGTTGCCTGTTACGAATTTTAAGCAACGTACTGTTCACGTGTTACTTCGCTGTCAGTAAGTTTTTGTTGTGAATTTTGTACGGCGAGAAGAAAAATGTCATAAGAAGTCAAGTTTACATGGAAATCAGCACACAAAAGCTTTAATAAAACTGGAGGTCAACTAGAACTGTAGTGCCTCCAAGAGGAAGCTAGGTTATAAGAGCCCTAATGTTATTGAATTTTACAGTGACTGTGTTGGTAATGCTATACTTGACATTGAAATAATGAGTAAGGAATTGATGAAATGTCTTCGTTGTATTTGTGGGAGAATTATTGAGATTAAACTGGACAATATATCAGGATTAGGTTGTAAGTTTTTAATTTTATGTAAACATTGTTTGGAAATTGGTTCATTTTCCAATTGTCCCATGGACATTCAAATAGGACAGACAATGAGTTGTGTATGCCATGAAATGTGTGGGTCAAGGACTAACAGGTCTTCAAGTTTTCTGTGGCATAATGAATGAGACCACCTGTAAAGAAGACAACTTATATAATTATTAATAACTGTATAAATGATGCTACTAAAGTGGTGAAGAAAGTGTGTTAAGTCAAATGCAGCTAAACAGGAGATAGATTTTAGTGGTGGCACAGATCTGACTGTTACAAGTGATAGAACATGGTTAACAAGAAGTTATACTTCATAACATGGGATTTGTATTGTTATTAGAAGTAAATCAGGTAAAGTAATTGATACCAAGGTTTTGTCGACCCCCTGTAAAGTTTGTGAAGCATGGAAAAATAAGGACGCTACAGCAAATGTTGAATGGTGGGAAGGCCATTTGTGTCCAATTAACTAGGGGACATCAGGGGGGATGGAAGTTGAAGGGATTACAAATATATATTCCTGCATTTCAGGCCATCACCATTACATAGGTGATGGTGACACACAATCATTTAAAGCAGTCGGAAATGCAACCCTATGGATCCAGTGTGCCCATCACTAACATTGAATGTATTGGTCATATTCAAAAGTGTATGGGCACAGAACTCAGAAACAAAAAAGCAGAGTACAAAGGCAAGAAACTTTCTGATGGTAAACCTTTTCAGAAAAGAATCAACGTACTGATTCTATTATAAATACTTTAACATGCTACTATGGCAATGGTATTAGAAGCAATTCAGAATCAGTAAGTGATATGAGAACTACTATTTGGGCCATATGACACCATAAAACCTGTGACACAAATCCTATGGACTACTTCTGTCTCAAAGGAGAAATTTCTTGGTATCCTTACCAGTGAGCAGTCAGTAATGGAACTGAGCTATAATTCAAGCACAAAAACACAATGCCTGCTGCAGTTATGGAAGCAATTCAACCAGTGTTTAAAAATTTAATTTCCACTGAACTTATTACAAGGTGCTTGGGATTACACAAAACACAAGCAAGTCACTTAATTCTAAGATATGGAAGATTTGCCTTAAAACTGGCTTCTGTGGGAAGGCAGTAGTGAAAATTGCAACAAATGATGCAGTTATAACATTTAATGATGGCAAGAGTAAAAGTTTTGAGTGAGATGGGAATTGGTCCAGGAGAATTTTGTAAACGTGCAATGCATCAGGTGGATTTCACTAAGTTAAAGTCTGCTGAGAAAAAAACATTACAGAGCACAAAAGAGGCAAGACAATGCAGAAAGAGACATCAACTAGAAGTGACCAAGAAATCAACAAAAGAGGGAACATCTTATGCTGCAGGGGATTCGTGGTTGCATTGATGGTCTCACAAGTATTGTAAGTAGTCGTGTATCTTCATTGCTCATTTCCTGAAATTTAATTTTTCAAAACCATTTTCTTAATAAAACAGAAACTATTGGTAATATTTAACTGAAATTTTTTGTTCATATTTCCTGCATCAGTTTTAAGATGACCACTTTTTATTTATTTTACGTCAAAAAAACAGTTAAAAACTGCGTATGACGTGCTATGGGGAAAAGTGAATTGTGTGCACATTTTCAAAATTCTGTGATCCCTACACTAAGTCATATACTACTTAAATTTTGAAAGGGAGAAAAAAAAAACAAAAAAAACTCCCATGTAATAAAATCTATTTTCAAGGATAAATAAGCAATAAATTTTGAATTTTGAAAGGGAGAAAAAAAACAAACAAAAAAAACTCCCATGTAATAAAATCTATTTTCAAGGATAAATAAGCAATAAATTTTGGCTCTTATTACTTCCTGCCGCGCCAGAATTATGCTTCTCTAATAAATTCTTTGCATAAAAAAAAATGTTAATGGGACATATACACTGAAAATGTGTACTATAAATTTAAGAAGTAGTTAAAAATATTTTTAAATTGTCTAGAATCTTGATTGTGGTCATATTAGTAGATGTGTTATGTAGCATATAAAAAAAATAGAACTTGAAAATCTTGGAAACTTTCTGAGTTATCAAGAAAACAAAGAGGTATTACACTGCGTATCAGTGTCATTATAAACAATTAAAATTTACCTTTGAATATTACTTCCTTGTTTAAAAGTAGATGTTTTGTATTCAGAAAGAATAGGTTTTTCAAGAATGTAAGTTGCAATTAAGTATACCTCTCCTATTGAGCGGAAAAAATTACCAAATATGACCACTTTTTCAGTATGTTAAGCTGTACCTATCCCCTTAAAGACTAACAGACATTTTGAAAACATTTTTTTTTTCTCTTTTGTTTCTTTCATAAGAGTCCAAACGTATTTCCACTGAAATCTAGAAATCGATTTTCCGTACATAATCCTATTTACCACATTTAAGTACATAATTCTAGTATACTATGTATCAGGCGCGGATCCAGAAAGTATATTTGGGGGGGAGGAAATTTTCTCTCACTCTTTTTCTCTAGTATATAATGTATATCCTAAACATGACAAATAATTTATTATATAATATAATATTCTAGCAAAATATTAGTGATTATTTAGTGAATTACTGTATGTTGTAAAAATATTAATGTAAAAATATTTATGTTTCAAATGCCTGTGACAAATTAAAATGAACATTGACAATTTTTTGGGGGGAGGGGGGGATTTCTCTTATCCCCCCCCCCCCCCGTGAATCCGCGCCTGTATGTATATTACTTGATATATAAGTACGTATATGAGAAAGTAAAATGTATTGATGGTAGCAACAATAGAATAAAATAAGTAAATAATGAAAAAATCATAAATAAATACTGACTAATGGCACGTGTACGAGACACTGATGCAATACAAATGTTGCGCAGAGCGAGGCGGTGGGGCGGGCGGCGTACGGCGGGCAGTGGGACGGCGCGGGCCGCGCTCACGCCTCCTCCCTGCGCCTCGTGGTGGCGCGCAGCCAGCGCGCGCAGCGCCTCACCGTGGGCGGCTTCGTCGACCTCTCCCTCGAGACCTACGCCGCGGTCAGCGCCACACTTGATTTATTTATTTATTTTACGTCAAAAAAAAAAGTTAAAACTGCGTATGACGTGCTATGGGGAAAAGTGAATTGTGTGCACATTTTCAAAATTCTGTGATCCCTACACTAAGTCATATACTACTTGGAAAAGAAAAAAAAAGCTCCCATGTAATAAAATCTATTTTCAAGGATAAATAAGCAATAAATTTTGGGCTTTTATCCATGTTGTCCTTCGGAATAATACTTCCTGCCGCGACAACATGGAAACGATAACTTGAATAATTGTATTTCCCACTGAATTCTAGAAGACGTGCACAGAAAACGAAGTTACATTTATGTCCAGAAGCAACACAAGGGGCCATCTCAGCATTTGCTCAATGCATCAGGGAAACTGGACGAAAAACATGATCGAGATGGGGGTCATTGACCTAGAAGCTGCGATACAATACTTGTTACATATTGTTTAGAATTGTAGTCCAATGATAAATAATACAATAAATATCACTGTTAAAATTAATGTTACTTTCCTTGTGATGCTCAGTATAGTCTCTAATTGTATTGAAACAGTTATGCAGCAGAAACGATTTCACATGGGATTTAAACTTTTCTATCGAATTTAATCGTTTAATGTCATCTGGCAAAGTGTTGTAAAATAATGTACATGTATTGTATGTGAATATTTTGTAATGAGCTGTTGATACTGTCACCTGATGAATATGATTTCTACGTCGAATGTTATAGTAATAGACATCGGCATTTTCTGAAAATATATTCCCGTCCTTAAGCAAGTCATTTTTGACAAAACCCACTGATTCGTAAATAAACAGACAAGGTAATGGTAAAATTCCTAGATTAATGAAGAGTGGCTTACATTAATTACACTTACATACACTTCAAATTATACTTGGGGTTTCTGTATCCTGGCTGATGACAGCTGGTCAGCTGTTACGGTTGCGTCCAATTGGGAGCTTAAACATTACCACAGTGACTTCACCGTAATGACGTTTTTGCTCTCCATTGCGTCACAGCAACAGCTGATGAAATGTCATCGGCCAGGTTAGAAAAACCGAAGTATATACTTGTTTGTTTTTTTAATGTGAAATCTGTGGGTAGTATCTCTAAGATGGAATTCGGCACGACTTTTTGCGTGTTTCTTGGTCCTGCTGCAAGATGTCGCATGATCGCGACCGTATCAAACAGTGCTGCAGATCAAGCGACTCTAGCGCTAGGACTAAGAATGACGCAAAAAGTCGTGCCGAATTCTATCTTAGAGATACTACCTACAGATTTCACTTTAAAAAAAAACAACACAAGTATAGTGATGCGATATCGATAACAAAACATCCATGTTAGCGAATATCTCAGTTCAAAATTAAAACATAGATGTTAAATTTTAGTTTTTCAACATCGATGTTTTTAGGCTGGTTTAGTAACCTCTAACATTAGATTCGTGTGCATTAAAATTTAATTTGACAGTGTTCGTGTTTATCAATTCGCCGAATACAAGGAAATACAAGGGCATGGAGGTCATCTCGGGCGAGATAGTTTGATCGATGAAGGTAGTACAAATAGCGTTCCTTTGGTTCCAACACAAGAACTAAGTGTTACCATCAATTATTATTTCATATTTTAACTTTAACATTATTGTGATCATGGGATTTTTCAATCAGAAACAAAACAGCGGAAAAAAACATCGATTCTCAAAACATCGACATCGATGTCGCATCCCTACTTCAAATTGTGCCTCTTTTGCTATAATGTTTAGCGAAACTTGTAATATAAAGGAGGTTGGCGAAATTAAAATATTTATTTTTACGCACTATTACGTAACGTTTACTTAATTTTTTGAAAACTACGGGGTTTTATTGAAATTTCTATTTAATTTTTCGACGCTTGAAATTATAGTAAATACCTGCAGTTACGTACATATCTGAGCCCTAATCATCAACAACAAAACGGTCTCGGGCCCGTACTGATTTGGAATTGGAGACGACCGTCCGGCTGCTCAATAGTTCCGTAAGTGTAGTGTATGTTTCTTATCGCGGGAGGTGGCTGTAATCTTCCCCGGTTGAATGGTGAGATCCGGCTTCCGCGTGCGGAGTGTTCCCCAACCAGGTAGCGCCCAGTCGGGACAAGCTCTCAGCTCCCGACTGGTCTCCCGAGATGTGTGGTAGTGCAATACAGAGGGCCCTAATGAGGTGCATCAGTTTCATCGGTCTACCTAGTACCAGTCTAGCTACAAAAGAAAAGTGAATTTATAATTTATTATTGTACGTTTTAATGCTTTATACCAGAAAACAAATGTATATGAAGTTCATTAATACTTTTTTTGTAATCAATAGCATCTTGATCTTTATTATACCATTCAGTCTCACCAGATCTTATTTGGGCCTAAGTCAACGCTTGGAACGTCATTGAATCCCCTCAAAATGTCATCTTATCGACCCCGTTGGGAACCTCTGATCTAAACGGTTCACGATAACGAAATGTAGTTTTCGCTTAACGACACTGACAGTGTATTCACAATAAATACACACACTAACACTATGCCTATCAACACATACACGCACTAAGTAGTGTGCTGCAGATCTATTATTCGTAATATTTTTAGTTTTGGAGAAATTTAAATATCTGAGTTTCTTTCTTGCCCTTACGAAGGTACTTCGGAAAACAAAGTTTCGTAATCGTGCTCCTGAAACCGGCAAATTATTTTAATTGATCTACCTTAATATTTGATAAATAACATTGGGTAAAAAAATTCTGATGCGTTATTCAATATTGTACGCCACCCCCTATTGAAAATTTGTTAGAGTAGCTGCGTACAAAATTCGCTGCCTTGCGGCAGGTGAACTTGTCCCGGCGATCGCAGTTGAGACCCATAGTTGGAAGGAGTGTCAAGGAGAGGTGTTTCTGGGAGAGATACGTTGCATTTTGCACCACAAGAGTGGCTGAATATCGAAGAGTCGGCGTAGTCGTAAAAACTCAAAATTTCTCAAAAATATTGTTGTATAACATATATTTTATACTCTATAGGATAATATGCATACGGATGAACTCATCTCTAAATAATAAGAAATAATAGGGTAATATGCATATGAATGAACTCATCCCTAATAAAGAAATCTGTAGTGTTCCATTTAAAAAATCAAAGTTGTGCTGATATCTCTAAAATTAAATGTGATATAGTTTAATATTATTCATCATATGCCCTCACATATATTCGTTTTAGTGAAAAAAGAAACTCAATAGTTGCAACGAATCAGGAAGTAATTTCAAGTGAACATCTTAAATGAATTATCTTGCTACATATAGGAAACAGAAAATAATGTCTGAATGTCAAAATACAATAGAATTAAAAAATACCGATTCTCTTATTTTCGGGGTAATTATTCCAAATCTTTGCTTTTGTCACACAATGTCGGTATTAAATAAAAACAGTAAATTCACACGCTGTACACACACAAATTTGCACAATTGTGCTTTTCCTCCATAAGTCATTGAACTTTTACATTAATCTCTTTGCAGTTTTCACTTTTTATGTTAAATAAATTCAGTAATATATAGGGCTAGGATAGTTATGTAATAACTTTTTTCTATTACATTTAAATGTATGCATATTGTAATAAGACCGCTGGACAATGTTTCTCCAGTGAGAAATTAAATTTGTATAGTGCATGTTTTTACGTAGTTTGGGAGTCTGTACTTTAATTGCATAATATTTATTTTCTCAGGAAAATGTCTAAAAATGCAATTATTAATTACTTTAATGATGTAGTTACTACTTTTTACTAGAAATAACATTAAGAATGTGTGTGCCACATTAAAAATAATGTGTGCCACTTGTCACAAATATAAATTTAATAAAAATATTTACTAACTTTAAACTGTGCCAGGAAAAATTCCAAAGATTGTAGTAGAAATTTTAACTACGTACTAGAAAAAAAATCCCGGTTACCGAACATTACAACAATATAATGTCCAGTAAAACGGAGAGCCAATTGTCAGACATTGAAGAAACATTGTCACTGAAAGAAAGAGCAAATTTTAAATATGCACCAGACGAGGTAGCTGAAAGTCATTTTTCTCAGTACAAATCAATTTTGAGAAGCAACAGAGAATCGTTTCTATTTTCAAACCTTAAAATGACGATTTATACACTATAATGGAAAAAATTAAGTGACCTTCAGCAACAGTTCCAGTCCATGACTCAGGTTAATTTTGTCATAATTTGCATTGTTTTGGTCTATTTGATCTATATGGCTTAGATCTTCAGTTATAAATATAATGGATGAAAAGAACAAATTATGATAATTTCATCATTTTTGTGAGGTTTTGTAGAGTACATATTTTCTGCATTTTAAATGCCTATATATCTGTTAAATCTCATAATTACATACATATTTTACATTTTTTAATGCATTACTATCCAAGCCCTAGTAATAAATAAATAAGATGCTGATTGTGCTAATGTTAGGCGACCCGCAAACCCAAAATAGAAGATTAATTGAAAATGAAAATATTAACTCTGAAAACCATCATAATCATCATCATCATCCCCACTATTTTCATTTAGACCTTTCAACCCTGAATAAACTACTAAAGAAACTTTAATATTTCCAGGTACTGAAAGGTTCCTTCACTTACTTCACGTTGCTTCGAGAGGTTACGGAGTGAGGCTGCTAGCAGATGAATTGTCACCACGTCAGCACCACAGCAAAGAAAATCACTACAAAAAGGATACTTAAGAGTCATACTGGCACCGATCAAGAATTGTGCTACATCATATAGTACTTACAATGCTTGTTTATTATGTCTTTAATGCTTAAGCAAATTTTATCATTTATTTTCTTCATTCATTATCTTAAATTATTTTAATGTGATTTCAGAAAATAACTAATGGAGCTACAAAAACCCATACTTTCTCGCATTATTTATAAATTTGCAATTTTCAAAAATTAAAGTGTACAGTGAACATGAGACCTGTCCTATTCATTTAAGCATCCCTTCTTCCCGTGGAAAAAAAAAATTAAAGAAAAAATTAGGAACTGTTTTTCAGAAAAAATTGTTAAAAAACCTATTTTGAATTGCCTATATTTCACGCCAAATTACTCATATTTTCAAAAACTTAAACATTAACTTATTTAAAGATCCATCTTTGAGGAACAGATTTCTTTAAGGAAAAATATATATAACTTCAATATTATAATTGTAGGAAGACACCCCCAAAAAAATTACCTTTTGCAATTTTCAAAAAAAAAAAGTGAAATTGAACGAACATTTTAAGCCTCCTTCTTGCCGTCTTAAGCGTCCTTTACGCTATCCAAAGAGAAAGTTTGAGAAAAAAAATTGTGATCCATTTTTGGGAAAAGTTTGAAAATGTTTTTGTGGTTTCATGTAAAGTACCCTCAAAAATCAAAATATCCATCTGAAACTCCCGAAGCCTCGAGTTCTTTCTTTCAGATCGATTAGGGAATATCAATTTTGAAGAAAATGGCCAAACGGGCTCAGGACGGACCGACAGATAGACACACAGAGACGGTGCAGACTCTTTGCAGGGCATTTCCAAGTTAGTGGAGAGGCTCCAGCTTTCGGCGATTTACATAAAACTACCTAAAGTCATGCAAAGCATTTTGTTCCAAATACTTCTCGCAAACACACAACGCCTCTCACTTGGATAACCATTTCACTTTAAATCAGCACCGGTAGCAAATACCGACATTAGCCCTATGAAGTTGGAAATGATCCATTCATCGTCTTTCACACACCTTTATCCAGACCGTCTAGCCAATGTGCAAATTAACCGACTAATCCTATTTCTTATAATACTTCGGACTCCCACCGGTAGAGTTAAGAAATACATTTGTTTGCTTTAGTATTCCTTTATCACAAAGGCACTTTGTTAATTGTCAGAATTTTATGATAGTGTAACTATGCAACGACTTTGTAAATTGTTTATTAGCCTATTCCTCAGAGCTTTTGTGACTGGGCAAATGGATAAGTGCTGACCACCTTGGGTTACGGAGGCAAGTGAAAGTCAATTTAAAGTATTTCGAGGGAAATTTGTGATTCCCTGTGACTAGAATAAACTGAGTTTTGGTTAGTACTTACCAGCTACTACTACTACTTCCCCACCAGTTCACTTTGCAGCAGCAAAAAATTATTTTTAACCTCGGTTTCCAGAGAATCAGTGTTTTCAAAAGAATTACGATAAGATTGTGCCTAATATTTGGTTACATCTACCTGCTGCTCTCTATAGCAACAACTATTTGACAACAACAAAATTCACCGCCATTCTTATTTTGTGACACACATGTGTCGAAATATATTGAAATCATAGATGTCATTTCTTCACGAACTTAACATTGATCATCTAGATCCTAGAACATCTCCATGCTCACGCACTCCACGAAAATTGACGGGGCGGATCCAATGGGTGGGGATGAGGAAAATTTCTCCTCTCCCTTAAAAGTAAAGAAAATTTTCCGTAGACTAACCAATAATATTGGCTTGACCCTGAAACTTAACAAACTAAGATATTTTAGTATAAAATATAAAGACTTTGGAAATCACAGAATGGATTAGATTTTTACGTTTCCTGGCAGGTTTTATCAACAGTCATTTACTTGATACCATTTATATGTAATTCAAAATCGATTTTAATTCGATTTATTTCGTCAAAAAACAGTGACATACTGGGGAGAAGTATAATCTGCAATATTTTCTTCACCCCCAGAACCCCTACCCCTGCCATTTACTTACATAGTTTGCATCTGATATTTTTGCACACAAACCAGCTGCAGTTATAACTTATAACACATTTGTGTGCACATTTTATTTTCTTCCCCCCCCCCCCTTTTTTTTTTGTTTCTTTTTTTTCTTCCCTCCATTTCTTATTTGCTTTCTTTTTACACTGGGTACAATTACCATGATATTGACATGTGCCCTGAATTATGTATGAACATAGGTGTGCGCAGCCTAAAACAAGAGGGGTACCAATTACATTTTTGGGCCCTCTTTTCCAATAACTTTTTTTACCTACTTATGACATTTAACTAAATAAATAAAACATACTACAAAGAGAGTGAAATTAGAACTGTAATGATACATTTAATAAATATAATAGATTCAATGTTGAACCATTTACAGAGTAGCTGGATGATTTTAGAGCCTCTTCTCCAAACGTCATATAACAGTTCTCCGAATTGAGAGGGTTAGAAAAAGGGAAGTTAGATACTTAAGAAAATAAAATGTTTACAATTACAGGAAAATGTCTATATAAGGATACAGTGCCCCTATCAAAATTTGCTGGGAGTCTAAACCGCCCTTGGCCCCTCCCGGATGCACGCATATGTAACTTGTCAAGCATAAAGAGATTCATTAACTGGAGTATCAATACAACAAATAGTTTTGGGGGAAACAAAGTTAATGAATCTTTAGTTAAAAACTATGTTGGTAACGAAACTGATCATCTTTACAAAACTTGCAACATTATAAGAGAAGGAACATTTTTCTTCACAATTTCCAGGCTGAAACTTATCACTGATTTGGTTCAATATCTTGGCAAAAATCTTGCTCAGATTTGCACCACACACTGAATAGAAAGGCATGATACTGTTCTGCATTCATGATCAGTTTATCATAAATTATAGTGGCCCTCACAAAAATATTCCAGTGGCAGCATAGGGAAATGAGTGAAAAGGCCTTTGTTTTTGCTAGTGAGTTGTGCACTTGTGAATTTATCATCAGACTTTTCTGCCTTCACTTACACTTGTACTCAGCATACTTCTTTATCAGAAAACTATTGATCTTGTGGAAAGCAATGAAAATCATGTAATACTTAGTTTGAACTTTGGATAATCATCAACAACACACAATTGAAGATGAGCACTTTAATATAATTGGAAATATGAAGTTGATTGCACATAAACCTTGATATTAACATGAAGACATCCCAAACATGTGGCCAGCCAATAAATCAGCAAAATTTTGGTGTAGATGACTGTGAGAATTAGTATCAAAGCATTTCTGCATACATCTCTCTACTCTTACTCATACTCAGACTCTTTAAGGTAAATTTTAAAAAAATTCAAAACTTTTTTGAAGATGTGTTAAATGTTTTTCAATTAACTTTGCTGCTTTTTGAAAATTCTGCAAACTAGCTTGAAATCTGAGGAAGTTAAAGAGAGACTTAAACCATCATCATAGAAAGATGTGGAAATTTACTGTAAAGAAGCAAAAATATGCAAACTTTGAAAATGACTGGGGAAGTCACACATTGACAAAATAAATGAAAACTGCAAAAAACATGGGTCATTACGTAGTAATGATTGATCATCTAGTCTCTGCTCTCAAAACTTTTGAAAGCTGTGATAATGATACATTGTTCAATGGCTGCAATTGTGGCACAACTCAAAAAATCAGGTGTGAGAGAAATGAGTTTGAAGTTTCATCCTTTAATTAGAAAGGCATCAATATTGCATTCATACTTTTGACATTTGTTGGTGGAATACTGTACTGAAAGTTATACTGCTGTTGCTGCAGGAAGATACACCAATCTGCAATTCTGGAGAGTGCATTAACTCAAAATTCTTTCATTTCTGCCACTATTGCAGCCTATGAGCGATATATCTAACTATTCAAAATTCTAACTAATCTCAAAAAGTTTTAGCTTAACCTGCTGCAATTTTTTTTTTTAATCTGATGGTAAAACTTCACATCCATCACAATGAAAGCCACAAGCAGTGGTGGAGAGATCTTCGTAAATAACAAATCATAGTATTCTGAAGAAGTATTAAACATCCTAAGTCAAAGCAAATCCAAAGAACATATCTTGTGGAGACACAGTTTTTTAAAATTAAAATTTGAATAGTAAATTAACTAATTAATCAATCCTTTTGTATTTAGCTATCACAATCTTTTATGAAAGTTTAATCATTAAATATTTTTAGTGTATTTTACCTTCTCTCAGAAACAGTGTTGCAAGAGAAACAAATTTGTAATCACCATACAAAATTTAATGTACTTCTAAGTATAATTTTCAGGAGTGAAAATGAAGAATAATCTTTCTGATAGTGAATGTGCAAAATAATCTGGTTGTCATGTGCAATCAAGATTTCAAAGTAAATATTGTTTCCTTTCACATAAGTGCAGATGTAAATTTTGGGAGTTCGAATACAAATTTAATTTTTTACAATAATTCCTTTTATATGGTGAGTTTTCATTGTTCACATAACTTTATGAACCTCTATTTCAGGCAGAAGAAATGCTTTTTTGCATGCCTAGTTTAATAAAAATAAATCCTTTATTGCCTGCCTATTTTAAGTGAAATACTTAAATACATCTAACTGGCCTCTAATGATTAATTTTTCAGAGAGAGAATTATATCATTAGTTTAAAATCCTTTTCTTACCTCCAGCTAAAAAGTACTGAACACAAAAGACACTGAAGGAACCACCAGTAAAAACAGCAGGCCTTTTGAAAACAAGTTTACAAATTTCTTTTATATTTATTGGTCACATTAACTTCAAATGTTTCTTCATATAGCTCAAGGAGCAGGTAACAATTTGCCGATTGATTAGCCATCCAAAAATTTTGAACAATATATTTTCTTTTTGATGGCGCTTTAAGTGTTTTATTCGACAATCCTCAAGAATGAGGAGAACGGACAGCGACGTTGAGTTAGTGAAAAGCAGCGGCAGGTGAAATACTGAAAATACTTGTACACACGATCGCGGCGCCTACGGAAGCATAAACTGTTGTGGAATATAAGTTAATTCAGCACCGGCAGCGAATACGCGACTCAGATAGTTAAGTTGCTACACATTACTACGCACATGGCACCACCTACATCACAGATATTTTAAATCTCAAAACATTAACATTTACTGACACGCTATGACATGTATTGATATCATGTTCATAACCTTCGCCACAGCCGAATCTTATCGCCTCCGCAACTTCCTGTAAGTTAGATGCGTGCGCCTGAGCGTCGCTGAACCCTGGTTGTCAGGGTTGCCAGATGCAATAACGTGAATTATGGAGTGGGGGGCATAAAATTATGGTACAATATGGTACAACGGAAATGTTTAAAATTATGGTATAATTATGGTACATTTTGTAGATTTATATGCTTTTGTATGATTCTACACTATAATAATAATATTTTACACTAATCAAATATATTGTTAGATGAAAAAATAGCTCTTAATTATTCCCTATATTGTGTTCAAAGCATAATCAGTTATAGCGTATTCTTAAAGTTACTTTGATATAGCGAAGCGGTTTGAAATCTTTTACTGGTGTGTTGAAAAACGAGTGATTAAGATGAACGTAGAAGTGAAACTCCTGAAAAGAAGAAAAAACTACGTGGCGAGTCAAATCAAAAAAATGAAAAACGAGTCCAAAAATATCGACCTGAATGGGAAGCAATTGAAGAACTGAAAAATTGGCTAAAACCTATTCCTGAAAAGCCAAATAAGGCAAAATGCGTCGTTTGCAACTCTGAAATGACAGCTGACATTTCGGTAATTAAAATGCACAGCAGTGGTAAGAAACATTTGGACGCTGTGAAAGGAATTGGCAATTTGGCAAGTGCCAATATTCAGAACACTTTTAAAACAGGTAGAATCTAAAGAACAGCTGAAACTGAAGGTGCAATCGGCAGAAGTGAAATTGTGCGGTCTACTTGCCGCAGAAAATCTATCGCTGAACTTAACAGATAAGTTGTCTTAACAGTCAAAGTTGTCAAAAAACATTAAAATCAGCTGCACCGGATTCTGAGATCCTGAACAATGTGAATCGTGGCAGAACGAAAGCTACAGGTGGTAACACTTATTTAAATAATAAATATTTAAATGACATTGTATTAGAGTTTGCGTAATTATTTTACATTTCTTTGGGAAAGAATATATATTTTCAAAAAATATGTATATAACTATGTAATTAATTACAGTATTTAAATACATAATCTACAAGTAATTAGTATTTTGTAATTAATTAAACTTTTTCAAGCAAATGCCCATCTTTGACAGATAAAAATTAAAAAAATAAATATTGCTTGTGTTAAACATCACTTAAATGAAATAATTTTTTTTTATAGCGATTGTCAAAAATGTGATCGGAAAGTGTCACTTCGAAGAACTAACAGAAAAACTAAAGACTCAAAAATTCAACGTTTTGATAGATGAAAGTACGGACATAGGCTCTATCAAAACTATGACCGTGAATGTAAGATTCCGGGATGATGATAAGAAGAAAATTGTTACTGAGTTCTGGTCGTTGGTTCAAATTTTTTCTAGTGCAAACTATGAAGCATGTAAAGGCGCAACTGCTGAGAAACTCTTTTCGGAGTTAACACAAGCGTTCAAAGAGGCTAGCATTCCTCTGGAGAACATTATCGGTAAATAATTAAAAAAAGTTCTTAATGCTTCGCTGGGCTAAGTTTAACACTGTCAAATTATATATCAGAATTAAAATAATGTCTTATATGCTTATCTTTTATATTAGGTTTTGGAAGTGACGGATGCAGCACGATGTTTGGTACGGATAATTCGGTAGTATCACGGCTCAAGGACATGTGCCCAGGAATATTTACAATGAAATGTATTTGCCACTCGCTGCATCTCTGTGTCAGCGCCGCTTGCAACGAGCTGCACAGAGTTTGTGAAGATGTAGCTCGAGGGACATACAACTTTTTTAATCATAGTAACAAACGGCATGCGGAGTTCGCCCATTTTCAGCGCATTTGGGAGTTGGAACCGCACAAGCTGCTTAAGCTATCCCAGACGAGATGGCTGTCTTTGACGGAAGTAAATATTTGGAAACGTTGAACACATTTTGTGAAACAAACAACTTTTTTTGCTTAAATTAAAATGAATTTTATCATTCTAGGTTACACACCGGATTCTGGAGCAGTGGGACGCGTTAGAGGATTTTTTTCAACAAAAATACAAAAATAAACGACTTCTCCCTGCAGAAACTTTGGCGCAGGCATACCAGGACCCTTTTATCAAAATGCAGTTCTTCGTCGACTGGATTTTGCCGAAATTCTCAAATGCGAATAAGTATTTTCAGAGTGACGATGTCCTTTTGACGTAAATTGATCGGGTTATGCGACAACTCCACGAGCTATTAAGTATTTATATCAAACCGGATATTCTCTCGCGAATGCCATTACATGAAATTGATCAGCGAATTCCACCTTTTTTAAACCTTTAACTGATATGCACTTCGGCATAAACGTTATGAGAGAGTTGCAAAAACGGGAAATTCACGAGATAAAAGAGCAAGTAACAGATTTCCACCACCGGTGCAGATTTTTTTTGATCAACGTGTATCAAGAGACTAAAAAAAGATACGACTTCCGAGAAGATACACTGCTGAAATGTTTCTCATGCTTCAATCCTCAGGTGGCGGCAAGCACGAAAGGAAGGAGACCTCAGTCGTTGTTGTCTATTCTCAGCCAAGCTCCCCGACTCATTGCTGAAGATGATGTTGCACTGATGCAAACAATTGACAACCAGTGGCAAGCACTTCAGTTTTTGGAAGTTCCTAAACATTGGACTCACGATCCTAACGGTAAAAACATTTGTTGAGTTTTGAATTGAAAAATTATACAAATATCATGGATGAAGCAGAGTTCAAGGAATTGGCGGATTTCGTACTGGATATTTTTCTTTACCCACTTTCGAGTGCCGCTTGCGAGCGAACATTCTCCAAGGTGAACCTTATTAAAACGAAGATAAGGAGTAAAATTAAGACGCCCTTGTTGAATGGTCTGGTGGCGAGCTCGCAAGCGGTTAAAAATGCCGGTGGACCAGACAAATTTGAGCCGTCTAAAAAGATGCTATCTTACATGACGAGTGCTAACCTGTACTCCAAAGCGGATGAATGTCATAATGACGGCAGTGATTCAGAATACGTTTAGATACGCTTTTTACGTGATATACTAATACACATGTTAGCATTTGAAATTTTAATACATCATAAGGATAATAATAAGTTGTTTTGCAGAGATCTGTTTATTTGACGTGACTTATAGTCTGTATCGCGTTTTTTGAATTAGATTTAGATACGATACATATATTGATATGTTTGTTTACAGAGATGTGTTAATTTTATTTGATATATAATCTCATAAAAATATAATCTATGGTGACTTTTTCGAAGTTTATTTATTTCCTTTAATATAGACAAAATGACAAAATCTGGCCATAAGTAAGTTACTTTGATAATTTCATTTGTTTTAATTAGTAAACTTTAAATAAATTTAGAGCATTGCGGTTTCTTTAAATGGCAGGAGTGGAATGACTATCTAGACTTTTTCTCTCTTTAGCCTGTTAAGATCACATGTAACTCTCTCTCTCTAAATTGTTATCGTAATTCCAATCCAGCAATGAATCACACTCATGAGAGAGAAGTGAGATCAATGGTTCACAAGTTAAAGTAAGAGAGAGCAATGCCAAATCTTACTCTTATGGCGTATTCGGAATCTATTATTTTTCTCGGAGAATGCACTTTTATCTCGCTCCAACTGAATCTTACTAACGAGAAAATAAAGGATAGATTCTTTTGTCTGAGAAAAATATTAGTTTCCGAATACCAGTAACATTTCATTTTTTTTTGATCTTCAAAAAAAATTATGGTACAATTATGGTATTATGGTACATTTATTTTTTGGGACGAAAATTATGGTACGATCTGGCAACCCTGTTTGATATTCTGAACCGAGAAACTTTTCTTTGGCGATTGTTTCAAAGTTATCAAATTCATTTCTCATGAAATGAAAACAATTGATCAATGATATCAGCTTTGAAGCAACATCCAATGAAAGATTTTCTTTTTGCAACGTTTTGTTCGTTTCATTGACTTTTAAATGTACAGCACTCCAGACTTCGGTTAAAATAATATTCTCTAATTTTTTCATTTTCTTAGCTATACTGTAGGATTCATTTCGCGTTTCTGCTTGGTTTTCTTTATTATTTTCAATAAATTCCAAAGCTAATATAATCTGAGAATAACCACATTTTAAAGCTGAGACTGCATCGTATCTAGCAGACCACCTAGTATCAGATTAACTTTTTACTACTTGATATTTTCCCAAGAATTTTTTTAATATATCCCAACAATGTGTTGAACCCGAAAAGAAGTAGTACAATTTTTGTACAAGTTGGAAATAACTCGTTGCTGTCATCACGCAACCAGCAGCTTTAGCCCCGACTAAATTCAGCGAATGTCCAGCACAAGGAATGAAAATAGCGTATTCACATAATTGACGCAATCTTGCTTGTATTTGTTAAATATTCGGAACCATGTTCTTGAAAAAGTTATGAACTCTAAAAACCGTTCAATCGGTGTGTTATATTTTACATATCGAATCGTAAATGTTAACTGATCAACATGGCTACAATCTGGAGTAGAATCAATACTAATTGAATAATACTTGGCCTGTTTCAACTCAGAAAGTATTTTTAGTTTTACTTGTTTACCCATAATCTCAATAAACTCATTGCAAATGTTCGCTGATAAATACGACACGAATCCTTTTCCTGGATTACCATATTTGTTCAAATGCTCTTTAAGAAATGGATCAAATTTGCTAATTAGTTCTAAACAACCCAAATAATTTCCATTCTGCTGAGAACCAATTATTTCATTATCACCACGAAACGGCAGTCCGCGGCCAGCAAGAAATTTGATTGTTTCAACAATTCTAATCAAAACACTTTTCCAATAACTGACTTCTTCATTGAATTGGACAAGTATTGATTCATTTACAGTACCCACTTTCTTACTTCAAACAATGTAATCCATAGTTGCATATCTATGCCGCAAACTGTTTTCATGTTCAGTAATTGCACGGTTCAAATTTTTCCAGTCGTGAAACCCGTCCGGAGAATTAAACGCCGAATCGGAAGATGCAAAAACGGCATGCAAAACAGTATAACGCATTTTTAGATGGCGAAAATAGAAGCCATGATCTACAGACAGTTTCACTGTTTTGCAATTTACGTGTAAACACAGATTTAGTAAGATGTCTAATTACAATTTTCCCATTTCCATCTTCGTACTTTCTCGCTGTTTTTGAAAAATCACAATCTTTATTTTGAAAAAACATAGGTCCTTTCTGAATCCAAAAACATCGATCTTCTTCACTTATCTTATTCCATTCGCCGGAATCGTTTGATGTGCACCTGGATACTTTTGAAGAAGTCAGAGCATCACCTATATTTTCTGATTTCAAAGAAACATTTCTCATGCAATGAAACATCTTCCAGATGAGAACTACCTTCGGAGGTACCTGATTCTGGCTCCATTTTCTGATTTTCTGATCGATTAATTTCATTCGGTATGTCCAAAAGAATTTCTGGTGTGTCATTTGAAGATATACATGGATTTACTGATTTTGTAAAGAAAGATGTCAATTTGGGTAATATTTTAATCCTTTCGTTCTCCTCAATCGCTTTTTTTTTCTCTTATATGCACCGCTTGGATATGTGCGTTTCGACATGGTACCAGTGAAATGAAATACCAATGAACTCTAGAAGAAAATACAATATACTGTTATACAAATTAGTTTATTTACAAATACTTTCTGCATGCGTCAAATTCACAGTTCACAAAAGCAAACATTTTCGGTGCTTTCAATTTTTTATAATGTCACTTTGCATGTTAAAAATTGGGTTGACATTTCTTAATCATATTGATTTTTTTTATTCATTTACACTTGTTATATGTTATCATATTTGTATTTAAAATAATATTTTTGTCTAAATGATTGATTCGTTAATATATAATTCTTAAATACTCTTAATTTTCAACCATGAAACTTTATTATACAAATTATAATATAATAAAATTATACACTTTTTAATATCCTTTAATCAATTTGTTTGTTGCTCTATTTTTAAATTCATTAATTATAGTGTTATAGTATTGTTATTTATTAGTTATAAAAATATAATTTTATTAAAATAAATAAACATTGTGGTTTACAAAATTATACATTAAAATGTAATTAAATGTATCTTAAACTTACATTTTTTAGTGTGTTCCGTCGTGGGTTCAAATGATATGATAAACCTTTCAGATGTTAATTATGTAAAGATGTATTTTATATTATACTTATAACACTTAACACTGCATTGCACTTGCTCTTCATTCGATTTAGGACTGCAAACTAAATTCATTTTCAATATTTGCCGATTGCTGCCAAGCAATACGAAGCTCGTTTGATAAGTGTGGTAAATTTCTATGAAAGAGCGCGCATTGTTGTTAAACATGTGCATTGTTAGAAAGAACGATTCTTTGTAGACAGCTGTTTGACTTGGCGACAGACTTCGAAAACTGAACTGATCAAATTATAAGTGACATATTTTATTAATCTCTCGACATTTGTACCATTGATGTTAGAAATATATAATATTACTTTAATCGTGAACATAAATTAATTCAGATGCAGTCTATATTGGTTCCACTCAATATATTTAAGTTAATCAATATATATGTAGTAAATATTACAATTTTTCAGTTTTGTTATATATAGGTGTTTCCACGTAAGAAAAGACCCTAAAAATTCAAGATGGCGGAGTTTCGGTACTGCCAACCTCATCGAAATAAAACGCGAAAGCGCCGACGCGACTTGTTTAAATGTAGTACGTAGTGGCCTTCAAAAATCCAGATATGCTGAAATGATTTGTTAATATTGTTTTACGACTTATAAATCGCAACAGGCATATGGTAAAATAATTTAATTTATAATTTATATATGAAATTTGTTTTTATTAATTAATTATAATATTAAATATACTTTTAATTAAATTACTTATAAATTTAAAAATATTTGAACTCTCAGAATTAATAAAATTTTATTGAAACTGAAGAATAAATGAAATAGTTATATGTTATTTTATTATACAATAGGAAAAAAAGGTATAAACAGGGGATTTATAGAGATGAAATGAAATACAAGACTCAAAATAATTTTAATTTTCCAACAGTACACAATGAAGTGAAATAAAACTATTCTTTACTGAACTAGAAATATTTGTATAATAATAGTTTTATGCACGTAATATCGACACATGACCACGATCAAAGCATATCTAAGGAATGAACAAATCTACTGTATGAAAATGACAATGTTTGAAATTTCATGAAAATTGAATTGATCAGATATATGATTTGATATAATGCGAAGGTTCAGTAAAGAATAAACTGATGCACCATGGGTGGTCAATTTTAATGACAAATTGCAAGGAGCAGTCATTAAAATTTCTTGAACACCGATGGTCCACAGCAATTTATTTTCACAAAAATTATTGAATTTTTACAACAATTTTAAAGCCTAATGCCCCTGGGCTTACAAACATTACAAAATATCCTGGCATTTACCTTAAGCGATCAGGGAAAACAAATTAGTATGCTACCATATATATAAAAAAATTGAATAAGAAAGTGAATTAATCCTCAATTGGATTGTAAAAATATTATCATTAAAAATCAACATTAAGAAATTTGGCTGACTTTACAAATTAATAAACTACTTTAAAATTTTACATATATTGATAGCATACCCATCCTTCCGATCAGGATGACGACTGAGGGCCGATTTCTAGCATGCATACAGAAACATAAGTCAAAATAATGGAGACATTTACAATACGTGAAATAATATACATAAAACATTCCATATTTATAAAATGAAAAATCCGGTAGACACAGCAACCCTGCAACATAGAACAATCAATGCAGTATCTATTGTCCAATCATGATAAATTCAATAAACAGACATGTTATTGTTATAGCACTCGTACATTTATTATTCAAAAAAGAATACTGCGAACAATGACTAGCACTCATAAGCTGGAGTCTTGCAAACCCTTGTTCAAAAAATTAAGGATTCTTCCACTACCGTGCATGTACATATTTGAAATAGTTGTCTTCACAAAGAAGATTCTCATGGAAAACAAAGACACTTTCACTCTAAATTCAGGTGTACACAACTATAACACTCGACAAAAGGATAACCTACATGTTCCCCATTCTGAAACTACACTTTATCAAAAAAGTACCCTAATAGAGGGCATTACACTTTACAACAAATTGAGCCACGATATTAAAGATATGAATACAATACATAGATTTAAAAGTAAATTGAAAGCTTTCCTGCTTAACAACATATTCTACAGTGTGAAGGAATACACAAATCACACCACTACCTCCCTTAAAAAACAAAAATAAAAATTCTAATCCCACTGATTCTCTGTTTCATGTTGACTGTTCAAGTTGAAGCAAAGAAAAAAGAACTGGCATATCCCATCCTGCCTGTGTTAAATTGCAGTTGGACTGATGTAGAAGGAGAATGCCAAACCAAAATTCTATTTCCTTCATCCTGAATTTGCTAAATGCACTAGGCATCATTAATATCGTTAAATCATTTCTGAATGAATAGTATTTTATTATTAGTATTGTTACTATTATAATTGATATTACTATTATTAGAATTGTTATTATTATTACTATTATTATTATTATTATTATTATTATTATTATTATTATTATTATTATTGAGTATTGTAAGATCAATGACCAACTTGATCAGGGTTTTTTGTCCAGTTTCCCTTGATCCTTTGAGCAAATGCTGAGATGGTTCCCCTTGTTTTGATTTCTGGACAGTAAATGTAACTTCACTCTGCCATATCTGACTCGTCATACACGATTGAAATTGTATCTGTGACTCAATAAATATTATTATTATTATTATTATTATTATTATTATTATTATTATTATTATTATTATAAGATCAAAACTTATTCCGAGGAAATTATGTTCTTGCAATGAAAAACAAAAAAATTAAAAAAGGACATTATCACATTTAAATAAAAAAAATTGCTACTTAACTTGCTAAAATATTACTTCAAACTCCAGTAACATATGAAAAACGAAATTGTCCAGAAGAAAAGTTGGCCCAAGAATTTTTGCTTCACATTACAGTATTCAATATAATATGTAACCAAAAAAAAAAAACCTACAAAACCAATAAAATTTACAAACATAAATAGAAAATCATTGAAAAATAACTTAAAATGAAATGTTAATTACCAAAAAGTAATATAGCACATCAGTAGTAAACATTAAATTTTACTCTATATCATGCCAAATAATATCATGAAATAAGTACTTACTAATTTCACTTAACAACTGATTACCATTTGAACAAATTATCTAAATAAAATGATGTATGTTCTGAACTCCATTATTGCATATCTGAAACATTTATTAATGTAATGTATGTTTCACACACATGCTAAATCTTTCAAGTGTATTCATTTATATCATTTAGCATCTGTACTTAAACAGAACACAAACTCAGAGGCATTGGCAGTAATGATTAATTGTATTACAGGGATAATGTAAAGGAAATTGATTAACTGTTAATTCATTGGGGTTAATTAATGTTAATGAAATGGTGCTCTTAACTAGTGTCTTTGATTGAATTGAGAAGGCAGGAGTTCACTCAGGATCTCACACTCATTAAAACTATTAATGCACACTCACTGCAATAACCACAATTCCATAATCGAGTTTATTCTAGCTATACCTTTTCTGGGGCACAGTGTAACCAAATTTGTTCTTAATCTTGACTTGGTGGTTGCTTTACGGGGGCAGGAGTTTTATAATTTGAGGCACATCTGAAATATTGAGTTACATATTTCACAAGAATATCACTTTTGTTCCAAACACTTTAATGCTTACTCACTGTTTTCACTTTTGCAACCCTACTCGATCCAAACACACAACTGAAGCACTGGCAGGAACAATTGACTGTAATGTAATAATATTAATGTAACAACTTGCAATAACCACAATTCCATAATGAGTACATTCTAGCTATACCTTTTCTGGGGCACAGCGTAACCAAATTTGTTCTTAATCTTGACTTGGTGGTTGCTTTACGGGGGCAGGAGTTTTATAATTTGAGGCACATCTGAAATATTGAGTTACATATTTTACAAGAATATCACTTTTATTCCGTCGTGTAATATATGAATATATTTCAATAAAATAATTATGATTCACACACACATGTTCATTGTGAAGACGTTCTTGAGGCATGCAATAAAAAGTCAATAATTATTATGACATTGATGGCTTACCCCCACAATTACAGCTACCTTTGCAATGACACTGCTCTCAGGAAGTTTCACTTCTTTACGAGAATTTTTCTCGCTCTTGTACTTATAAACATTAAGAAGGACCTGCCTTTCACCACTCGATAAAATCCACTTCCCCTTCTGCTTCACTGGAGAGTTATTTCTGGAATTACCTGACATTTCTAAAAATGTCAAGCCCAGCACACAATAAGATTTCCCTTAGGAAACAATTCGCGCACGCATGCGGCTCACTCGCATAAGCTCACAATCTCCACACAACGCTTTGCTGGTTGAAACCGTTGAAGTTGGCACAAATTCATTTCGCTCGCATGCATGCCAGTCTCCAACCAAAAAAAAAAAAAAGTCCCTGGCAGCTATACTTCCATTACGTGGGGAATTTACGTTGGGGTTGGCACCTACTTTCTCCAACCTAAATGGTAATCAAAAGTCCCTAAGTCAATGTAGTTTGTATGGCGGGTGGTTTACGGGAGGTTGGTATTGCCAAGCTCTCTGGGTCACATCTTACGTGAAATAAATCTTATTTTTGCCCGATGTTGACAACGAACCAGTCGGCTCATTCAAATTTTCAGGACATTTCTCTCGCGTAATTCTTTTTACTGTTGTCGGGCCTATTATCTGCAGTGCAGCCGCAACTTTACCCACAACATTGTTGAGAGGTAATAATGTCCCCCCGTTCGCCTTTTCTGCCTCGAAATATTCGCGTAAACGATAAATTCGCGAGCCTGGCTCTTCAATACAACTCCACGTTTGCGCGACGTGTGGGGTGCAGCCATCACGAAACTCACAGCCTCGAACCAATGCACTGAAGCGCTTGGAAGACACAGATAAACTGGTCTGGCGCGCATCGGCAGAGACATATTTCGCACTGATACTGATGATGACAGGAATCTGCGCGCTTCTCGAGCGACTTCGTGAGTCAGATTAGCGGCAACGCTGAACCCTGGCTGGGAAAAAGTAAACAAATCCTCGCTCGCTGATTGCTTCAGAGCAGGTCACATGACGTACCGCAGCACGTGGCGAGAGGACTGTCAGTCGCTTATACGCTGCCTCTACTGTATAGAACGATTTTCCCATGGTGGAAATAACCATGGTTATTTCCACCATGGATTTTCCTAAGGTTGAGCCAAAGTGACAGTTCGCGAAAACAAGTAAACATCACATTATTTCAGAGAAGTATCCCTCCGCTGCGACAGCTGTTCAGCCACGCCCTTTCGTAAAGTGCTAATGGCTCCTGTGGAAACATCCCTACACAGAAGTCTTAGAGTTTCGCTGTGGTATATGCACGTACGCGAGTCCGGGAAATATTTAAATTGTATTACGTATGGGGAAAATCTCTTAACATGCTCTCACAATTAATAAAAGGAAACTGCCACGAATGTAAATGGAAAGAAAAATGATTTTAAGCCGGAAACACGTGCACCGGTAAGCATCTCCATTCAAGTTTCGGTTTTAAAATAAACATAATATTTATCACACAAAAAGTAAATTCAATGTAATGTTTATAAAAAAAAAATATTTTTTACAGAAGAGCACATAACACTGCACTTCCTAAGTTCAATTATTTCTCGCGGCGCACTATATTTTTGTCGGACAATGACACCATTAAAGGAAGTGTCGAAGCCATTTACAAATTTGCCAACTTCAAACGAACGAATGAGGGAAGGGAGTCTAATGGGCTCAAGGGCACAACGACCACAGAACCTTCAGTTATATTGCCAGCAGTAGCTGTCACTTTGGTTCATCCTTAGGAAAATCGCTCTATAAACAAGAGCATCATATATATCGCTTATAAACAAGAACATCCTCCATTTTCCGCTGCATTCCAACATTCGAATTCCGACACACTTCCATCAAGTGCGGCTTAACCACCGATCCGTCTCGTAACTCGACTCGACTCTGTCTCGCAACTCGGTTGGACTCCGACTGAAGAAGTTATATCTTCTGACCGAGTTGTTTTAAAAACAAAGGACGACTTGTTCATTACAATGTTCTTTCGTTTTCTACTATTACTTACCTTAATTTCACTCAATAAACCTCGCGGTATTGTCAAAATTTCCACAAAATATTCCCAATTAATAACATTGCCCGTGGTTCATTTCAAAAACACTAGTTTCCTTTTATTTAATAAATAAATACAGTTTCTGTTTGTCACCTTTTTATAACATCTGACGGTCTTCTCTCGATGTATAATACTTCTTGTCATTACGAAATCTATTTCTTATTGAACGGTACAAATTGGTGACATGTTTTATCGTCAAAAATTGCCATAATTTTATTTGTGGCCGTCGCCATAGTCCATTTTAATCTTTGCTTTCGATAATGTGAATAATTACGATTTATTAATTTTCACTAATGTACCTTGATTTGTTTGTTCATGTTTTTGCATAGTAACTTAAGCATCCTTTTTCTAATAAAAAAAAATAAACGTGGGACGCGTCTTAATAGACCGTAACGCAAATACACGGACCCTAAAACGTGTATTTGCGTTGAAATCTCGAAAACGATATTCCGCAGTGTTACATAACTTTCTAAATACTACGTATATTACTCCGTATGTACGTACGTATACGAGAAAGTAACTAGTGGTGCTACAGAATGGCACAGACTTTCTCTCGTACTATTTAGTTATCTAATTTCTTTGGTCTGAACTAGCTTTTCGGACTTCTCACATACTCTTGCCAGCAGCCGTCTATCGCCACCCAAATTTCATTTTTTTGAAAATTTTCAATTGTTCTTATTCCTGATGGTAGAACCCACAGTCGACTCTGGTTATAGTGAACTCCCGGTTGTAGTGAATGTAAGTCACTGGTCCCGTTTCTCTTTCATTACAAATACAGAATTACAAATGAGAAGCTTCGGTTATTGTAAACACATTCTGGAAATTAATTTCCTCCTGGAAAAAATATATCGCCTCAGTGACACAAATTCCAACACTAGACAGATTGAAAAAAAATATTGTTGGTCGAAGATCATAATCGAAGTAGTCTCCCCTGAGGTGGACGTAGCGGACCCGGAATGTTTCATTCAGCGGTCAATTTCACTAGGCGCTTGCACAACCCCGCTGCCGATAGGAAGTATGATATTAGACGAGTTGACGAGCCTCCGGAGAGTTGAACGGTGTCCTGACAATGCACAAAGCATTGAACGGTATCAAGACGATACTTAGAGACAGTGGACAGAATCACGTATGGAGAGCGCATGAACTCGAGAAGGATCTGAAGAAATTACTAATGAAAAATGTACGAAGCAAACAATTGAAAATAATTGATTTTTAAGATAAAAAAATATTGAAATTTTCAGTTGGTGTTGTTAATGTACTTTGCTGAATCTTAAAATAATAAAATTAATCATTGCGGAAAATTCTATTTAATTTTGACATCATCGGATATAGTAAATCTCCGATATACTGAACCAAAAATGTTAGTCCCCAGACGTTCGCCATAACCGGAGTCGACCGTAGAAGAGATACGAAATTAATGAGAAAAAGTATAAATAAAGAACATGTAAATACTTAAATTGTTGCTAAAACTGTGACATTGGATGGGTTTTTGTAGGGAAGTGTGCTGTATTGTGATTTTCGCGGTAATGAATAAGAAATTATTTTGGGAATGGCATCTTTACTTCGTCTAAAAACAAAGATAAAATTATTTATCAAAATTATGTATCAGTTCCATTGCTTCAGCAGAAATGGAATTTTTTCAATTTCGGAATTTTTTTTCGTCACAAAAAATTTAAATGATCATATCCATATGTACAAAGAAGGTCAACAAACTCATTTGGAAAATGGAGCTGAAGTTCGTGCAAAGAGAGTGGTGACAGGAATAAGAAGGACCGAACGACACCCAAATGAACCTCCTGCATGCGTTATGAGAGAAGAAATACAGGGTATAGAACAGGAAGTACTCCTGCATTTACTGGAAAGAACTTCCTTAATCCGCAGTGTCAACTAATCAGATTACAGGTAGGCCTCCACTGCCTCAATCACTTTGAGTACACTCTTTAATATCACCGTACGACGTTATCTTAAGCGGAGAATCATTTTTATAACTCGATAGCAGACCGTAATAACAGTTGGGAATTGACTTATGTTTTATACAAAGGATGGGTTGAACCATAGATGTAGAAGCAGAACAATTTTTGGTGACGGTACGTTTGAAAGTGTTCCAAGATTATTTTATCAATTGTACACCAACATGGAAAAATACACGATTTGTTTGTTCCATTAATTTATTACTTGTGTACCAAAAAAGATGAAGGAACCTATATAATCATTGAACATCTTAAAAATGCAGCTGAAGCATTGAAGTGTATTTTTTACCTGACTTTGTAATGTTGGGCTTCTAAATCAGTGCTATTAACTCAGTAAGAACCGTTTTACCTAACAGCACAGTAAGTGGATGCCTATATCTTTCGCAAGCTATTTGGTGGCAAGTTGTAAACTTAAGAAAGGTACGTTTCACAGAAGAGGTCATAAGAAATGACATTCAGCGGCTGATGGGCCTTCCATTCGTACATCTCAAGTACATCGAAGAAGTCTTTAATTATTTGCCACAACGATGTACAAGACCTTATGACATACTTTGAACCAACATATCTGAAGGGACGACCTGCAAGAGGAAGGACGAGGACACTGTCGCCTCGATTGTCTCCGCAATTATGGAATGTATATGAGCGGGTGTTGAATCGAGCAGAAAGAACAAATAATTTTGTAGAGGGTTGGTACTCGAAATTTCAGAAGCTGATCGTGACACATCATGCAACAATATGGACATTTTTAGACTATATAAACAAAGATCAGAGGGAATCTTCTTATTACACCTTGCTGGTGGTCATAGGCAAATCAGACATCCCATTAAAAAATCGTATATTATAAATCAATGACAAATTGAAAGTATTGTAGACTGATATCAAGAATGTACCGAAAATAATAATATAGATTTATTATTATCGTAGCGTTAGCTACAGAATGAAACTGTATAATACTGAAGAGAGCGATGGAGAAGTATCAAATATTTAATTTATAATATTGTAACTCAATAAAATATGCATGTTCTCATAAAAGGGACTATAATTATTGTAGACTAAAATTTTCCAAAATGGACACTGTTAGTGGACATTACAATGTGATGGACGTGAAAGCTTACAATTAAACCATTCTTATAAGTAGACAAAAAAGTAGACGAAATTTTTATGGACATCCCATGTTTCTGGACTAAAATTAGAAATGCACAGTGAACGTAAATAATGTTGACAAAATGTTTCTGGACAATGTGTCTGGGAATCATATGAAGGCCACAAAATGCATAGACGCATGTAATAGTACATTATGAAACGATGATTTAAAGACGGGTATTAATACAAGAGTGTGATATTACGATACGAGTAAGTATCGTAAACTTCACACAAGTGTATTAATGCCCATTACATCCTGTTTCATACGGTACTTTTTCTACGACTTTTATAAGTTAAACTTTTACATTGAATCGTTTCGTGGCAGTCGACATGGATTCGGACAAGACCACCTAACCTTACGCCTGCCGCAGGTGGTTGTGGTCACCAGTCCGCCTGCGAGTGAGTACTGCGCTTGTCAAATAGAATCAAAGTGAAATTCCGATCCAATTTATTTTAAATAATATTCCACGAAAAAATTACTACTAATAAAAGAAATTAAAATCGACAAGTATAATATAATATCAAATGGAATTTTAATGTACAAAATCGAACGAACATTTACCAGAACGATTCTCAATGATTAATTGTCAATACTAAGTTTGTAAACTTCTCTGTGATTGATCAAGAACCTGTATCACAATGAAATCTGCATCGTAATGAGAATCATTATGCAACTGGTTGTAGCCAACAAATGACAGCATTATACAATGGGAGTAGAAAAATGTATTTTTATTCTTGTATTATAATTTCATAATGTGTGAAATAGGTCCGGTGGCCTGCGAGTGGTATATTTCACAGGGCAAAAGGGCCGAATGGCGAAGGGAAGAAAACGAGGAGGGGAATAGATATAATTTCTATCTAATAGATTGTGAAAAATTAACATCGGAGCAACGAGGAGCATTTCAGTTTTATATTAACTGATTAAAACATATCTTCAATAAAAAGTATAAATTTGATTGCACGTCAGGGGTTTTCACCTACACGCGAAGAAAGTGCAGTTACCGGAGTTCGTGCAATGCATCTTTACGCATAACTGCGCAATGCTATTTACACCAGGTGGAATAGATAGATGCCTATCAATAAACGATTGTGATAAATGTATGCCTGACCAATGCCGGTTTTCTTAAAACTAATGTATATTTAAAAAAAATATGAGTTGGACTCATTGAACTTTCTTTTGAAAGCGCCGCGACGGGAAGGGGTTTGTGCCTAAGGCCTAAGAGGTGGAATATGCAGCTTATTAAACTAAGGACGTGATTTCGAATCTTTGCTTGAGCAAAATTCTGCAGGGTGTAAACACTTTCACGTTTTCAAGTAGTATTATAACGTAGTAACCTTTAAAAATATTGAATGAAAGCGTGTGTTGTTGTAGCTCCACTAGTTTATTTATGATTGACAAGTCAGTTCACATCTAATTGAGTGACACCCTTATTTGCGGGTGTTTTGGTAAACTTCATTTGAAAGCTGAATCGACATTTCCAGATTACCAGAAGAATTTAGTAGAAAATTGTCCGAGTTATTCAAGTGACGAAACAATTGGATGAAGGGCCATAAAATCGTTTCATATTATTAGCACCGAAAAACCGAGAGTGGTAGCTCAGTGCATCAACTGATGTCACTGCAGCGCCTCTGACCGGGAGGTCCAAGGTTCGAGTCCTGACGGTGGCAGGATTTTCAACACTAGTTTTTCAGCTAGGTCGAATTCAGTCGCTGTCAGGAGGAGAATTCTAGCGGCCGGCTGATCTGATTGGTAGTTTTTCGTGGTTTCTCCGATTAACACCAGACGAAAACCGGAGCATTACCCTAACAAACGGGCCACGGGCCGCGCGCGATCTTTCCTTCCTCTTTGTCGTGTCCCTTACACACATACACACACACTAACATGCACTACACTACCACATATTCCGGGAGACTGGTCGGGAGCTTAGAGTTTTTCCCAGCTGGGACGGTGCCCCGCTGGTGAGAGAGTCCTGGTTAGGTGAAAACTCCGCTAGCCGACGGTAGGTCGGCGCCGGATCTCGCCATCCAGCGGGGGAAGATCACAGACATCTCCTGAGGGGGAAACATGCACTACACTTACGGGACTAATTACCTAAAATGACGCGCCCAAAGTCACTAAGCAAGCAAGCAACCAACCAAACAGCGCGAAGGAGAGAAACTAACTTTCCTCTTTGAATGTAATATATTGAAACAAACTGTTTCAAATTTAATTTTTTAAAATTAATATCTCCTCTGCCCTTCTAATATTATTACATATTAATTCAACGTTACCCGTTCTAAATTTATATAAGAATATGGGCGCCAGGAAAAGATTACGTTAATTCTATTATTTAAATTAATCTTCAACTGCTATTTCCAATAAATTAATATCCGGCTAACTGGGTCGATGGGTCTTATAAGAAATAATCGCTATTGCCTACTAATAGCCGATTATTCGATCTGCCATCTGTACAGAGTGGCCGAGGAATCTGAAAAGCAAATATACATTTCTAGCTACTCATTTGCTGGAATTGGCTAAATGAAAATCATCTTTTCTATTCACAGAAACTTGTAAGTTTATTCAATGTCCATGAAATTTTAACGTGGTAACAATACGAGACGTACTTTCGGTCATGACCAGTTTCAAACCTTATACTGCAGTACCCGTCTTCGCGCGCTCTTGGCCGATGTCACCGTGTAGAACCATTTTCAATTTTTCCCGGTGTCGATGGCTCCAGGTCCAAATACTATCTTCTTTTCTTCCGTTCTGGCACAAGTGTGCTCAAGTCACTGATCCTCACCGCCTCATAAGTTGATGTAAGTCTTAATTAATTTTCCTTTTAAAAGTTCCCAGTTCCTTCTACGCGTATGCTTAAAATATTAAAGTTCAGTAAACTATTATCGGCTTCAAATACTCCCAGTCCTGTTGCCGACAAATTCACCTAAGTTCACAATTCTAGCTGCTGCACTCGAAATATTTCCAAGTTCCAATTTCCGCACATTACATCAATATTCAAAGTCCGACAACCATACGCTCCAAAGTAGACGTTCACAATTCCCAAACTCCCAACATCAATTATCTACACGCGATCCGCCCAGCACCACGGCATAAGTCGGAATGCATCCATATTTCCCTCTTTCAGCCCTTCAAAACTTGGTCCATACTTTCTACTGTTTCTTGTCATAAAAAATTCGACCCACTTCCGTCGAAATACATTGTCACTCCAGTCCTTAAATTACTTACAAATTCAATTATCCGCGCCCCAGACTGTCATTGCTTTCTCGGCCAATCCCCAAACAGTTTACTTTATCAACTAGCCGCGCCCCGTGGTTCAAAGCAATGAAGTTTGTTGACCTTGACAATAATTCGTCTACCGTTGCTAGGCCGCCATATTTACATATGTCTATCCTTACCATTCACCCTGTTTACAATAAATGTGACGCAATACAATGTCCCACATATTGGTAAGTCACAATATTTTCTAAGATAATCTTCAAGTGTCAGGCCGCTTTGAGATCGTGGGCTCAAATGGTAACTTAAATGAATACTCGGTGAGATATGTATTCTGACAAGCTACCCACACTGCAAATGGAGATCAGTGATTAAATATACTAATGTCGTACAAGTAGGTATTTAACGAGTTCTTATTGACATGAGCACGCACGTCAGTTTAAGAGTGCGTATTGAGGCAATTTTACATATAACTAGATCTTACATACACGTCTTTGAAGGCTAAAACTGCAAACTATTAGGACTCGGATATTGTCATTTTTTTCTTAGTGTTATGTCAATGGAAATTATAAGTTAAGTATGATTTGGTATACAATGACTAAAATTATACAGTTTTCAAGTGTCATATATACTCATATTTTGGCTTTTTAAACCCTTTTGTCATTTTCCATTAATGGTCATATTTCCCATGAATTTTAGTATTTTTGTCACTTTTTCTCTATAATTTTTTTGGCGTACTTGCTTGCAGTCGTCTCCATGAGATTTTTCACATTGTCTGTAATTTCTTACGGATAACATTTTTTTAAATTTATTGCTTCTCGTTCGACAATTATGTTTTTCGAGGGTTTTGTGGTACATAATCTTATGGCTTCTTAGGATATGGTCGTCCTTAAGTTGCGGTTGGTTTCTGAACTGTACTGGAGGGTTTTGACTTTTGTTCTGTGATTAAAGGATAGTATACTGGTGGAAAGGTACGAGGGAGAAGCCAAGTTAAGGTTTAAATTTATCTTTCGAGAATGATACAATTCGCGGTCAGCTATTGTTTCTTCCTATGTTGAATATTGTAGTGCAGGGAGCATTTGGTAGGTGGTTGTAGAAAGTGCTGGTAAGATTGTTTACTACTTCTTCTTGAATTCTGGTATGTCTAATTCCCGTCGGATTTGGGTATGAACCAGATTTGATTTGAACCGGATTTGGGTGCGTTGTGAGTTATTCTCAGATACTTATTTGGGAGAACACTATGTCTGTTAATAGTGCTTGATGCAACACTACCCCATTTGGGCATGCGTAAGTCATTGTTGGTAATAAAACTGACTTAAAGATTAATAGTCTGTATTTTAACCTGAGAGGAGTACGGAGTTTATGGGGTTTATGAGTACGGCATTGACATTGGGTTTCCAGGTGATTCTTTTGAATTTCCACCATGGTTTGTCATACCAGAATGGCATAGTCGAGGTTATAATGTTCGTGTTTTGTGCGGCACGTTGTAGTTTGTTAACATGTTTCTCACGTGTAAAGTGACCACCCAAATTGATGTCATTCTATCCTCCTATGATGATGACTGAATCCCGTTTGGTGAGAGTTTTTTGTGTGGGTGTCCAACTCACTGGTCACGTCGGCAAACGTCGGCTCGTTAGGTGACACCCGTGACAGAGAAATTGAATGGGAGTTTCCCACTGAGCAGGGAGGACATTTGCCGTCCATAGCTATCTACTAAAATGAGTGCCTTTTTCATGGGCTCAGTGGGAATGTCCTTGTTTACTTGTGGGCCAGGTGGCGAAGTCTTTGTTTCTTTGCGCTTATTAGCCTGTTTGCGTTGGTTTGTGGGAGGACGTATCGATGACGGAAGGGGGTAGTGAGGATTGGGAAGGCAAGGAAACTCATTGTCATAATCTTTTTTTAAAATTTTATTACTTCTTATTCGGTATTTCTGCCTTTCAAGGGTGTTTATACATGATTTCATTAACTATAGGATTAACCAAGTCTAAATGTCAATATAATAAAAATAAAAAAGAGCTTGGCAAGTTATGTTTTGTCTGTGTGTGTGTGTGTGTGTGTGTGTGTGTGAGAGAGAGAGAGAGAGAGAGAGAGAGAGAGAGTGAGAGGGGGAGAGAGAGACAAAGATTATATTTTTTGTTATTTAAGGAGGATTGAAAATGTTCTTAGAATAGCGTGAGTAGATTCTCTGTGGTTGACTGTACTTCTTCCCTAGATTGTAAGCTGCCGATCTCACTAAGGGTCTTCAGGCACAAAATTCAAAAACAGACAGTTCGCCCAAAATTTTAGACACAATGTTCGTTTCCGAAACTTCTTCCTATGAAATTCTCAAAATAATCGGTAAACTAAAAAATAAATATTCGTCCGGTTTAGATGAATTCCCAGATTCTTTGTTAAAGACTTGTGCGTATGCCATTATACACCCGTTAACTCACATATTTAATGCATCTTTATACACTGGAACGTTTCCAGATATTTTCAAAACAGTTAAAATTAAGCCGCTCTTCAAAAAAGGCAACAAAAATGAAATTCAAAATTATCGGCCCATTTCTCTTCTATCAGTTTGTTTCAAAAATATTAGAGAGACTTTTTTACGTACGAATGGAAACCTTTTCACTAAACACGATGCGCTTTCAGATTGCCAACATGGATTTAGAAAATCAAAATCAACGGAAACAGCTATATTTTCTTTTCTTAAAGATGTCGCCTCATCATTAGATCAAAACGAGGCACCTATTGGATTATTTTTAGATCTCTCAAAAGCTTTTGACATCATTGATCATGACATTTTACTTTCAAAATTACCTTCATATGGAATCCGTGGTATTGCTCTAGATTGGTTATGTTCGTACCTTAAACAACGATCTCAGAAAGTTGAAATACCTTACTGGAATGATGGAACATTACGTACACACCTTTCCGACTCTTTGCCCGTTGCATGTGGAGTTCCTCAAGGATCGATTTTAGGCCCTATTCTGTTCCTACTTTACGTAAACGATATGCCCTCGACGATTCGAAACGGAAGAACGGTTCTCTTTGCGGATGATACGAACATCCTTTGCAATAAAGAAACCGTAAATAGTACAATATCAGATGTTTCAAATTGGTTCCGAAATAACAAATTAATAGTAAACGAAAAGAAAACGGTTTTAATGCAGTTTTCCATTTCAAATAAACAATTCTGTGCTCCATTGAAAATGAACAGTGTACCATTGACTGATGTTAAGGCAACAAAATTTTTAGGTCTCTCAATTCAGTCAAACCTTAAATGGAACGTCCATTTAAATGAATTGAACACAAAATTAAGTTCATTATGCTACGCGTTCAGAATTCTTTCAAATTCAGTCAGCCTTCATATTGCTCGTGTATATTTCGCGAATGTTCATTCCCGCCTGAGATATGGCATAATATTCTGGGGAAATACATCTTATAACTCCCAGACTTTTAGATTACAAAAACGAATTGTACGAATAATAACCAAATCCCACCCACGTGATTCATGTAAGCCTCTCTTCATTAATCTAGGAATTCTACCATTAACGTGTCTTTTTATTTACGAATCAGTGGTTTTTGTAAAAAATGACTTGCTTAAGGGGGAATATATTTTCAGAAAATGCCGAAGTCTATTACTATAACACTCGACGTAGAAATCATATTCATCAGGTGACAGTATCAACAGCTCATTACAAAAAATTCACATACAATACATGTACATTATTTTACAACACTTTGGCAGATGACATTAAACGATTAAATTCAATAGAAAAGTTTAAATCCCAAGTGAAATCGTTTCTGCTGCATAACTGTTTCTATACAATTAGAGACTACACTGAGCATCACAAGAAAAGTAACATTAATTTTAACAATGATACATAATGCATCGTAGGCTTTCAAGACCGGAGTCAATATTAGTAAAAGTTTCCGGGCTGGTAGGCCGTGGTCCAGTTGGCATTGAAGTACCAAACGTTTCGTCCACAGCTGCGGTGGACATCTTCAGTGGCGGCAGCGTCGTGGGGGTAGTCTCCGGGTCGGCGGCTGTCCAGCGACTGACGCCGCGTTCTGCGTGGCGACGGCTTTTATAGTCGGCGTGAGGGGGGCGCTGCGGTGGAAATTTCGCGCGCTAGCTTGCGATTGGTCGATGGTTCGCGGGCTGGCTCCTGATTGGCTGTCGATTGCGTTGTGGCTAGTTTGGGAAACTCTGTCCTTATATGGTTTTGTTTTGGTGTTGCGGAGTACGGGATACCAGCTAGAATTGAGTTTGAGACCTTCTTCTTTCCTGTTGAAGTTATTGGGATGCTTGAAAATCTCAATAGCTTCCCGTTGTAATCTGGCGTGGTAGTGGTTGGTGGTGGATAGTATATCGGTGTCTTCAAACAGGATGTCGTGTTCCCTTCCCGAGAGGGCATGCTCAGCCACAGCAGATTTGTCTGTGTATCCTAAGCGGCAATTCCGTTTGTGTTCGGTGAGGCGCGTGTTGACAGAACGTTGTGTAGTGCCAATGTACACTGAGCCGCAGGAGCAATGTATCCTGTAGACGCCTGCTGTCGTTAGCGGGTCCCTGTGGTCCTTGACTGATCTGAAGAGATTGCGGAGCTGAGTGGTGGGGGTGAACATGGTTTTAATATTGTGTTGTTTGAGAATCTTGCCAATACGGTCCGTGATGTTTTTGATATATGGCAGCGACACCTTGTAGGTGGTTTCTTCGGGGGGACTGCGTGTGGTGTTACTTGGGCGTAGTGCTCGCTTCACCTCTTGAATTGAATATCCATTGGCCTTTAGGGCATTCTCCAAATGACCAAGTTCTTGGTGAATATTGTTGTCTTCGCATAAGCGTGTAGCGCGGTGGACGAGTGTTTTCATCATAGCTCTCTTGTGGCTGGGATGGTGGTTTGACAGTTTGTTAAGATATCGGTCCGTATGGGTGGGTTTTCGAAATACAGTGTGGCTAAGGGAACCATCTTGCTTTTTGTTTACCAGTACATCAAGAAAAGATATTTTTCCTTCGTGTTCCTTCTCAATTGTGAACTGTATGCGTGGATGAATGCTGTTCAGATGTTGAAGAAAATCCTTCAGCGTATCCTCCCCGTGGCTCCAGATGACGAACGTGTCATCGACGTAACGTAACCAACAATTCGGTTTAAGAGGTGCAGTATTTAGTGCTGTGGCCTCGAAGCTCTCCATGTATAGGTTCGCTACAACCGGGCTCAGCGGGTTACCCATAGCTACTCCATCCTTCTGTTCATAAAATTCACCATCCCAGACAAAAATGTAGTGGTAAGAACGTGATGGAAGAGTTATGTGATGTCCTCCGGGAATAACCCTCGCAGCAAAGCTAATGTCTCGGTAACGGGAACCATGGTGAATAATGACACGACGTCGAAACTGACAAGCAGATCATCCGGTTGTAGTACCAGAGTCTTCAGTTTTTCGACGAAATGTGCTGAGTCTTTAATGTAGGAGTCGGTCTTGCCTATGTGAGGTTGGAGCAAGTTGCATAAATACTTGGCAACAGAGTACGTGGGAGAACCAATAGCGCTGACAATGGGCCGCAATGGAACTTCGGGTTTGTGAATTTTTGGTAGCCCGTATAGTCTGGGTGCAGCTGCTTCCGATTTCTTGATGGAACGTTGCGTTTCAGCAGGAATACTAGAATCTTTGAGCAGCTGGTGAGTGCGGCGGAGTATACGTGAAGTAGGGTCACGTGGGAGCTTACGGTAAATGTCAGGGTCCAGGACGTCCTTTATCTTGTTTTCGTAGTCTATTTTGTTCAAGACCACAGTCGCATTGCCTTTATCCGCTGCCAGAATGACGAAATTATTATTGCTATTTAAATTCCTTAAAGCTGCTCTCTCCGCGCCGGGAAGGTTGCTCTTAGGCGGTTGTGCCTTTTGCAGAATTCTGGAAGATTCTCTCCAAATTTCTTCTACTATATCTGTGGGCAGTGTTCGAATTCGGAGAGAATCTTCCAGAATGGACGAAACGTTTGGTACTTCAATGCCAACTGGACCACGGCCTACCAGCCCGGAAACTTTTACTATTACTGATACATAATGCATTAATTACCATTTGGACTGTATAAATGAGTATAAACAACCTGTAACAACTATTGTAACACAGCTTCCGGGTCAATGACCCCCATCTCGATCAGGTTTTTCGTCCAGTTTCCCTGATCCATTGAGCAAATGCTGAGATGGCCCCTTGTTTTGCTTCTGGACATAAATGTAACTTCATTTTCTGTGCACGTCTTCTAGAATTCAGTGGGAAATACAATTATTCAAATTATCGTTTCCATGTTGTCGCGGCAGGAAGTAATAAGAGCCAAAATTTATTGCTTATTTATCCTTGAAAATAGATTTTATTACATGGGAGTTTTTTTTGTTTGCTTTTTTCTCCCTTTCAAAATTCAAAATTTATTGCTTATTTATCCTTGAAAATAGATTTTATTACATGGGAGTTTTTTTTGTTTTTTTTCTCCCTTTCAAAATTCAAAATTTAAGTAGTATATGACTTAGTGTAGGGATCACAGAATTTTGAAAATGTACACACAATTCACTTTTCCCCATAGCACGTCATACGCAGTTTTTTAACTGTTTTTTTGACGTAAAATAAATAAATAAATAAATAAAAAATAAATAAAAGGTATGTGTGATTGTCTGAAGTAGGGTTAGGTGTGAATGTGCTTTTGTAATGTTCAGCTATTGCCTCGGCTTTGTCGGAGTCGGTGAGTTGATTTGAGCCGTTGTATTTTAAGGTTGGTATGATAGATTTCTCTTTACAGTTTTTTAATTGTGGTCCATAATGGTCTGTTTGGATGAATTTGTTTGATTATTTTTTTAAATTCGTTGATTTTGTAGTCTTGTAATTTTAGTTTAATTATTTTTGAAATTTTATTTAGCTTGGTTTTAATGTATGGACTTCTTGTGTTTTGCCACAAACGTCTAAGATTGTGCTTAGTTTTAATTAAGTTTAGTATTCTAATGGGAATGCATTTGTGGTTTTTTGTAATTAATACTCTATAAGGTATAGTTGATAGCTTAATTGAATTTTGTATAGACTGAACGAGAGTTTGTATTTGGTTGTCTAAATCTGCAGATGTTTTAATGGTTTTAGGAAATATAAGATTTAAATCCATTTGTTCTTTTAATTTTTGTCAGTTCACACGACCTTCATAAGTGATTTCGGAATGTTTATTGGTGGTTTTAGAATTTGTTCCTATATATAAGATTACGGGATTGTGGTCTGAGTCAAGTTCAGGCAGAACAATTTGATTAATTGGTTGATTGAAGTTTTTCGTTATTGTTATGTCTAAGATGTCTGGGACTATGTTGCTGTTGTAGGAGTAATGGGTTGGCTCCCGTGGTGAAATTATTTGGAGATCATTATCAGTGGCGAATGTCTGTAATTTATTACCTTGTGGTGTTGAGTTACATCCTCAAGCTGAATTTTTAAATTTAATTAAATTCTGAATTAAATTTAATTAATTTAAATCTCCTATTAGTAAAATTGGATTATTATTGTTGGTGTTAAATATTTCCTGATAAGATTTTAGTGGAAAGGGTTTTTTTTGGCGGTTTATATGCGCTAATTATATGGTGTACTTTGTTAAATATTATGATGCTTATTGCAGTTGTTTCGAGTTTGGGCTTTCAATTGGTGTGCGTTTGATTTTAGTGATATTAGTATGGCAACACCACCTGCTGCCGTTTCCGAGGGTCTGTCATTTCGATATATTTTGTATCCTGGTATGTAAAACTTTTCATTGATTATTAAATGCGTTTCAGTTATGCATGCTATGCCTATTTGGTTTTGTTGTAGAAATAATTCAAATGTTAATTTTTGTCTCTTGAGGGTATTTGCATTCCAGTTCAAAAGTTTAAGAGAATTTCGATTATTTGACATTCTGATTTTAGTTCGATAGGATGGTTTGAATTAGATGTTGAATCTGATTTTGTATTTGCGGCATGATGGTTGCGATTACTTGGGAGACTATAGTAGTTACTAGTTGTGATATATCCAATGGATGATGTATTTGGGGTGAATATTGGTTAGGTGATTGCAATGGTATTGACCAAGCTGAAGCTTGGTGGTAGTGGAGGGTAGTTTTTATTATTATTGACAGGATTTTGTACGTTGATTGTTTGTTTGTTTATTCTTGGCGATTGTTATTAATAAAGTGGCTTTGTGTTTGGGCTCGAGCTGCGTCCTCGTAAGCTTGACAGCCGCGATAATTGGCAGTGTGCGGTGGTCAACACAAATCGGAGCGCTGTCTTTTGGTTTGGTGCATTGTGAGTAGCGATGAGCTGCATTACATTTAACACATCTAGGTAAAATTGACAGTCTGAGTATGATTGAACCTTTGACAGTTTTTGCACTGTATAGGTGCATTTAATTTGATTCTAGGTTGTACCTGAACTATACAATGCATAAATCTAATTTAAATATTGATGTAGGGTCGTTTGTGTTTTGATCGTTAATATCTTTAAGGTCAAACTCACAAGTTTGTAGGGGCTCTCTAGCTTTGTTATATAGTCTAACTACCTTGATGACAGGGTATTTTAAATTAATTAGTTCATCCCTATTTCACTTTCACTTAACACTTTTGGAATGCCTTTGCATACTACTGAGAATGGTTTGCTAGTTGAGTCACGGTAAGAGTAATATTGCACTTTTTCTTTTTCACAATACGTTTTGAAACTTATGAAGTGTTCTATGGTAGTAAATACAATTTTTGTTTAGTTTTTAATCACTTTAGTTGTGAAGTATTTTTTTTTCTTTTTGATTTGTCCAATGAGTTGGGGATATTGTTCAAGTATTGGTTTCATTATTTAGTTCACTAAAACGTGAAGTTACTTCTACGTTGTACGTGTAGTCAACGTCGCTGATGTTTTGTTCCACTCGTAACTAAATTGGGTGGTGAACTTACTGTTGAAGGAGTATTTTGATTTGGTACTGTATGTTGATTGGGTTGACTGCTTAGAGGGTTTATTGGATTGTTGATTACGGGTCGTTCTCCGAATATGTCACTGAAATGTTGTACTGCTGTGTATTGCTGTGGGTTGATTTCGTTGACGGTTCCTGACAATTATTGTAATTGCAAGGGCTGACCTGTTTGTTGTTGATGAAGTTGTTGGATTTGAAAATGCAGGTTTGGCTATATTGATTGGTGCGTTTCATTTAATGATATAATTTGCATCTCTTCACTGGTATTCTCCTGAGTCTGGGTTGCTTGTAGTGTCTGATGTTGAATCAACGGTTGTCCTTGATGAGTAGATGGTTGTAGTTGTTGTTGTTGTTGTTGTTGTTGTTGTTGAAGTAGTAGTTGCTGGTGCTGCTGAAGAAATTGTAATTGTTGCTGCTGATCTTGTAATATATGTATTTGTGTATTGCAAAGTAGCCCCGATTCGAGGCTACTTTGTTCATTTTAACTACTCACGGTCACTGGTTGCTATTGCACTCACTATTGAAAATATTTAAATAAAATGTTGTAAATATAAACTGTTAATTATATTGTTGTAGAAATATTTTCAATATAGACATAAGTTTCGATATAGACACAATCATACTCAGTCTAGACACATTCAAGGAGCTGAGGTTCCCGTTGTGTTCGGCGCGGTTTTTCGGAGCAATCGGAACAGAGATCTAATTAAATCTCTTGGTGTACAATCACCATTCGTTGATCTTCACACTTAAAAACACTTGCTTATCTTCTGTCAGAAGATATTTCCGCATTGGAGTTTCTGAGATCATGAAATTTACGTCAATACTTCATTCAGTCAGGGTTATTAGTGATGTCAGTTATCACAATAATCAACAACGTTCTACTGTACTGGGTCGTTTGGAACTACATTTAATTAACACTTTCTTTCGATAAAAATATGGAAAGGAATATTCCTATAAAAACATTCAAAAGTTCTCCTTATGAAATTTTGCATCCGCTGAAATTCGTCCGCCCCCAAAATTTGCGCGCCCCAGGCTGCAGCCTACTCAGCTTGTTGGGTCATCTGGCACTGACTGATTTTAGGGTCTTGCCCCATCCTCTTGCCAGCTGCCAACTATCACCGCCTAAAGTACATTTTTCTGACATTTTCTCAATTTTTCGGCTTCCTAATAGTGCAGTTGATAGGGCGCCAGTTTTTTGTTTTGTTTATATTGTTATTAGTAAGCAAATCCTAAGTTTTCTACCTAGAAATCTTTCGGGAAAAGGTTGGGTAGCCAAAAATGTTTTCAAAAATTTCGGTCGTTTTTTGGTATTTGCGTAATAACTTTTTAATGGTTGGTGTTAGCTCAAAAGTAGTTATATACAATTTTAAAGGTCCTAAAGTTCTCTAGAAATTTGATTTATAAGTTATTTCTCTCAAGCAAATAGAGATTTTAAAATTTCACCAAATTTTCACTTTTATTCTGAAGTTGCCCAATATTACTTATGGTCTCTCTAATGTGGTGTTTTTGAATTCTTAAGGTCATTATAAATAAAGAGCGATTAAATAATAGTTTTTAACACTTACTAAGTTAAAATTCACGTTTGAAAGTTTGGGTAAGAGTGACAATTCGTCCTGGCAAGTAACACGATTTACTTACTTCAACGCATTTCAATAGAATACAAAGACGTTCGAAATTTTCTTCTTCTACCTATTATTGTTATCGTTATTATTATTATTATTATTATTATTATTATTATTATTATTATTATTATTATTATTATTATTCCATTTTCCCACAAATTATTAGTCTTAAACTGCTACCATACAGATACAACATCAAAGCATGGTAACTGATTTGTTGAACCTTTACATTCTATAATTAATATAGTACAATAAAAAGTATCAAACTTAAAATTACAAAATATCAGCTGAATAAAAAGTATCAGAATCCCATATGTCCTCCCATGAACCTCCTGACCAATGAGCACGTACTGACGATGACTGATTTTTGAAGAGTGATGATGATACTCTTGTCCAAACGTAGGTCGTCTAACAATCTACGAGGAAGTTTTGGTACACTCCAGGTGCTGATGGGACAATTGGAACAGTTTTAACATCTGCAACATGGCAGTGTTCTCCCACTGTATATGCTAGCTCTCGGTATTTATCGATTTTTGTCTGATATGTAGTGAACGTATTGACAAGTGCAAAATCGATAAACCAATCTCATATCGAAATCTGACGGTTGGGATCAACACATACGCTCTTCCCATTATCACGTTTTTGATGGGTATTTTCAAATGGTCAACAGTTCTAGAGGAAATGGAAAGACCGGCGCGAGTCCAAATGTCACGTGTTGGGTGCCACCACCCAAGAAGCGCTATTCAGAGGATGACACTACCGCGACGAATGGGAGGTCGTGGTATCGTAAAGTTGACAAACCACCACACTAAGCAGATAATAGACATTTGAAAGCATTTTGCAGGGAAAGCGAATACTTCTCAACTCCACAAGATGGTCGTACAAGCAGATGACAACTATACACCCTAAATCTAAAACAAAATATATCAATCCAAAAGTAATCTTTTCAACAAGAGATGGATTCCTGGAAACAAAAAGCCCTCCACGGTGCATATCCTATTATCCGCGCACGTTTTCTTGAGCCCTCGCTAACCTGTTTGCGAGAGGAGTGGGACGTTTAGTTCTTTTGACAAAAGGAACTTTATTTCAAATTTGTAGTTCGTTTTCCGATGCAAAAGAGTTTCTATTACAAGGGAGCAAACATTTCTGGTTATCAGATTTGTCTACAACGCTCGTTTCTATCATTTATTCTTAATTCAACTATGTTAGCCAAGGAGTGGGGGGAGGTATTCCGGGGTTCAAGAAAACTGCGCGTATGCTGTAGTTGCCAACCCAAATGTCGACGGAGAAATGTCATACAAATGGCTTAGGTAAGTGACATTGGCTTCCAGAGCAGATACTATCTCTCCACTTATAGTCCCTTCATTGACGAGTTTGCCTTTCTGTATTAGTTAAATTTTACATTTATCAATACCCAACTGCATTTATTATTTGTTTTGAGGTGGGGAAATGCTTTATGAGTCGAAAGGTTTTGAAACCCCGTGTGTGACCCCTCTAGTTGGTCTACAAACTAAAACCCCCTCCGTTCCAGCCAGAATGTCTTAGCAAGGAATCGCAGCTGTGACATTTCATCTCGCCAGACTGGCTTGGGTCCTAGGGTCCTTCTAATCCGATACCCTGAGGGCTTCTTCTTTCTTCTCCATAACTCTTTTCACGGAGTTATGAATTTTTGCCCAATTTTCTTCTGTATTTAGCATTTCTTGTACTATGTTGTTTGGTGAGATCTCCTTTCCAATGCGCAAGTTGGTTATTTCTCTGTCAACTTCAAAATCTCGGCAGCAAAATAACACATGTTCTCCTTCATCTTGTGTTCCGCAGGTGGTACATCTGTTGTCCTCTTTCTTTTTGAAGCGGTATAAGTAGCTTCTGAAGCTTCCTTGGACTGCGATGCTTGTGTCAGGTAGTAATCAGTCTCACCGTGCTTTAGTTCTACCCATTTCTTAATTTCTTATTTTAGACTATAAGTCCATCTACCTGTCGTTTCTTTTCTCCTTCGGCCTTGCCACAACTGAAAGAGCTCAGATCTTGCTTCCCTCTTCACCCTTTCTTTCTGCTTCTCTCTTTCTGGAGTCTGCATTTCTTTCAGGTTTTCGTAGACGGATGTTCTTTCCTTCAACAGAAGGTCGACAGGGTACGCTTGCTTAGCACAAGGGCGGCACTTTCAGAGACTGTTCGGTAGGCAGAGATGATCCTCTGTGCTTCCCCTCTCTGTACTGTCAACAGCCTTCTCCCATACTTTTCTACTTTCATCGCGCCCGCCCATGCCGGAACTACGTATATCATTATGAACAGGGCTGAACCTGCTACCAGTCGTCTTTTCTTTTCCTTCGGGACCTCAACATTCGGAATTAGTCGTGTTTGGTTTCCTCCTGCTTCCATTGCCTTCATCGCATGCGGTCCAAAAATCAAGCAATTGTCAATTTCTACTCAGAAATAAATGTTTCTTCCATTGTATTTTGTTGCCTCCCAACTATTCTCGCTTCCTAAAGCGAGAATCCCTTCCCTTCTCTTGGTGACCAGAACTGCCTCTGGTTTCTCTGTCGGCACGTCTAATTTTTGTTTATTCAACCATATTTTTTTGCTCTACGCAGGCTTTCATTCGCTTGCATCTCAAGAATGTCTTCGTTTTCTGGTTCGATTACAATCAAGGCGTCGTCCGAAAATCCTATAATCTTTATTTCCCTTGGGAGTGGCATCTTTAAAAAGTCATCGTAAACCAGATTCCATAGCATTGGACCTAGACAAGATCCTTGGGGGCCACCACACGTCATTTCGTCTTTATTCTCCAATTATCTCCTTCTTATATCTCACTTATCTCCTAAAAGATTATCATCATTTCTCTCACTTATCTCCTAAAAGATTCGTCACGTAGACTAGGATATTCCGTCTTTCTAATGCCTCTTTTACATCTTCCCAAACGAACGAGTTGAATGCGTTCCGAATGTCTATTGCTGCAAAAGCCTGTCTTCCTGTCGCTACCTTCTCTTGCCATTTTTGCCAGTTCGACTGCGTCCGTGATAGCGTCGATCGTCGATCTGCCTTTACGGAACCCGTACTGGTTATGAGCCAAGCTGCTTTGCCTGATCATGTGCTTCTCCAAGCGCTGAAGAATCAGGCCGTCCAGCATTTTGCTCATGGTATCCAGACGGCAGATGGGCCTGTCAGATCATACACTATCCACCAGCTTCTATCCCTTCCTTAATAGTACAATCTTCTGACGCTTCCAGTCTTTGACAAGACCTCCATATTTCATACACTCATTGAAGAATTCCAATAGAAGGTCCGGATATTCTGTTATGACTACTTTTAGTACCTCGTTCGGTATCCCGGCCAACCCAGGTGCCTTGCCTGCTTTGATATTTTCCAACTTCTTGTTCACGAGTCGTGAACATGTCTGCCTCTACCGCCTTGTCATAGCTGTTCCTTTTCCTTTTGGGGCGTTTGGGAAATACATGCCTAATTATTTCTTCGACCCTCGTTTTATCATTTAGAGCAGGGATATTCCGCCTCCTATTCAACTTCCTCACAACAATTGTATGAGGTATATTCCACGGATCGTTTCCTACTTCTAATAGCAGCTTTCTCCAGCACATGTCCTTGCTTCTTATTGCGCGGTTGAGTTCCTTCCTCTTCAGCTTGTAATCCCTTCTCAGATGTTCCTCTTTGACCTCGAACATCATCTTCTGGCTGCTACACAATCACTCCTTAGGAGAGCTTTTTCCTGTGTCCACCAATATTTATCTCCCCCACGATAACTGCTGACTATCTTTAGGGGCATCGATGTATTGCAGGCCCTATGGGTTACCTTTCGAGCCCTGTCTGCCATACTGTCTCTTGTTTGGTGTTGAACTCCGTACCTTAGTCCTTGAATGTGCGTAGATTCTGTCAGGGATCTTTTTAGGTTCTCTTCGTTAAGTTTTCGAGCATTCCATACCCGCTTTGGACAGTTTTCACACCCTCTATAAGAAGTTTGAAGAACTGACTTCCTACAATCCTAAAGGATATATAGTTATGGTCACTTAAGGACTCCTTCTCTAGGACTCCCCATTCTTCAATGAGAGCTCCTAACTGCTGGTTTGCAATAGTCAGGTCAATTATTGACTTGACGTCTCCCATATTAAGCGTTGGTTTAAGTCCTCAATTTATTACAACCATGTGCTTTGGGGCTATCATTTCACTTAATAGAGTCCCTCTTCTGTCCATTCTTTCTTCGCCCCACTTGTGGATTTCTCATAGATGTTTCATTTGGATTCGCATATGTTTTCTTCTAGTACCTCAAGTTTACCCATAAGTTGTTGCTATCGTTTGGGGAGAAATAACTACTGTATATCCTAAGGGTTTCTGTTTCCACTCACCAAAGCCGTGGCTAGTTGACTTGCACACGCTCACCTTGATTCGCGGGTTACATATGATAGTCACTCTCCCTGTACTATTCTGGTACCATTCAGCCAGGTCCTGTTGCCAGTTAGGTCCGCTAAGAAGTAGCATGTCAATATTATTCTGAATTGCTGTCTGCATCAGTAAATTTTTAGCTCCCTGGCTTCTATCCAGATTTATCTCCAGAAATTTTAGTTCCATTTGTCCTTTGTTTTACTCGTACAAGGGCTTCTCTGTATAAGGGACATTTACCGCCTCCAGCAGCATGTTCATCTTCAACTCCTTTGTCTTCGCAAGCTACGCAGCATTCTTTATCCGTACATTCTTTCCTAGTATGCCCTACTTTACCACATTTCCAACAGCAGTTTCTTCTGTCGGGTCCCCTACATCCTCTGGCCACGTGATCATTGCCCAAACATAGGAAGCAACAACCAACTTGGATTCTTTCTCTCACCTTACAGTTCACTAGCCCTATTCTAATTTTTCCTATCTTGAGAATCTCGTTGGCCATCTTCTCTGATACCCTTATTAATGCTGTTTGCATTCCGGCATAACCTTTCAGTAGTACACATTCGATCGCAATTCTAGACGCATTCCTTTCCAGTACCTTCTCCACCTTCGCTATGACTTCCTCTTTGGTTGTCACTTTGTTGATATCCTTTACCTCTAGCGTACCTTTGGTCTCAGAGGTTGTAAGTCAGCAAGTTAGCTCACTGTTTTAGCCATTTTTTTTGAATAAAGGTATCTGTGCTCTTTTTTTCCATCTCGATCAAGAGTTCTTTCCTCCTTGTTCTCCTCACTCTTAGGACCTCATCGTTCCCTTTCATATCTTCTGAGGTGCTAAATTTCTTTATGATGTCAGCATATGAAACCCCTTGTCTTGCTGTAACCTTTAGAGTCTCATTTCTTTTAATTGCAGGTCTAGCCTCTTTCCTCTTTTCGTCTTTCGTTTTCTTCTTTTGTTGGATTTCCCATTGCTTCTCATCCTGAGACTCTTCTATTTCGAGTGATTTACTCTTCTCGCTAAATTGGGATTCGGGTACCAGGTATTTTATGTGTAAGGGACATTGAAAAGGCGTAATTAAAGATCATTGTTTTATTCGTATTACATATGGACAAAACAGTACGCGTAATACTTGTACTCTTACGGGCTAACAACTTTCAAAATAATCCCCCAAGGCGTCCACACATCGTTGCCAACGATGAAAGCGCTGAATACTTCCAGATGTGTGTGATACGTCTATGCGCGACTCCTCGCGGAATCACCCAAATTGATACGGCATGTCTCGTGTGTAGTTCACATTTGCACCTCAGTGGCACCCACTTTGCCCAAACCTTGAGCATCTTCAATCATTCAGTAAAAGGCGGAAAACTGTCAGAGCAGGCATATCAGTATAGGTGGTTAATTCCACTAGTCCAACGCCTTTCACCTGCTAAACAGTCTCTTGCATCTCCGTGTGAGCAGACACTGGGTATTCTATGGAAGTTGTAGTGCATTTGGTAGCGCGTAGATCATCTGTCATTGCTCTTTGTCTCCTCGGCGGGAGAGACGGGGCTGTGTAGGATCCGTTTCCGCTGCTGCCTCTCTAACCGTCATGTCCATTAGTTCGATTCCTGGCGATGGCAGAGTTTTACACTAGCTAGTCGAATTCAGCCGCTGTCTGAAGGAGAATTCTAACGGCTTGCTCCTTTTATCCATAGTTTTCCGTGCTTTCTCTGATCCGTACTAGTAGAATGCCTGAGCAATACCTAAAGAGAAGAGGCCGCGCGAGCCATCTTTTTTCCTCATCCTTGGCCCCTCCTATCCCTTCACAAAAACGCTCAAATGAACTACATACTACTTCACGTGTCTAGAGCTTAGAGCTTGTCCCAACTGGAGTGGTGTCCCGGTTGTCAACATGCGAAGGAGAAAAACTGCCACTTCATATGCACTACTCTCACGGAAGGTCCAACCAGAGTAGTTGATGCACCCGTAAACACAAAATACTCTCTGAGACTTTCCAAAACTTTGATTGTCTCAAAAACAGCTATAATTTGTTCTTTAAACTTTTGATGCGGAGAGTGATAAATGCACTCTTTATAGAGTTAGTCATAGTCATCTTATGACGTTATAAACGCCATGTTGCTTTGTTCTTTTATTTTTTCAAGAGTTACAAACATTTTTTGATTTGTCTCACACATCTTTTATATTTACATTAGCGGTAATTTGTTCACATTGTTGCCTTTATGAGTATATGTGCTTTTAATAATGTCATATAAAATTTCTCGAAAACTCAAAAATTTTCTGTTAAAATGAACACAAAATTCCATATTTTCAGGAACGCTCAAACGCCATTTTCTCTCGAATTGCACTGTTAAAAGTGACATTAAATTCATTTGCTGTATTAATACAAATGTATTCTTTTAAATACTTCTCACGTCGTTAATAAGCACATTTCCATCAGTCTGTAATCACTATTGCATTTGCGAGTTAATGTACCTCAAAAGACTTCATTTTATGTTTTTCGAGAACTCAAAAATTTTCTGTGAAAAAGACCTTCAAATTTTTTGCGAAAAGAGCTGCATTTACATTAACGCTTAAACGACATTTTCTTAAAAACAGCTTTCAATTTTACAATGAAAATTGCTATTTCGGACAAGGTTTTACTCTTCTTTAATATTCTTATATAATATTTCAGTTCTACTATTAGCAAACCGAAAAGTTGAGAAGATTAAAAAACAATCTTTAGTGGCGATAGATGGCAGATGGCAAGAGGATGGGGCAAGATCGTAAGCCAGTCCACGCCAAGAAAATTAGAAAACTTTACTCCGAGAAAGTCTATGCCATTCTGCAGCACCACTAGTGTTCATCTGTTCTGAAAGACCCTTTCTTTCCATTCACCATGTCCTAGCTGGTTCGGATTTCTCTTGTTTCCAAATTGTGGTCCGCGTTCGTGAAGTCTTTAGGCTGGAGAACTGCCATTGATGAGATAGCTATTCCCTCGGAAATAGGTTTCCCTCAATCCATTTCATGTCCCAGAAATGTTACAAAAAATCTCACGAGAAATTCTATCAGCAAACCATTAGTGACCTATGAATTGAAGCGGAAGTGAGGCGAAAGTTCCCCCCGAAAATGTAATTTACTACATTCACTGTTATCATTGTTGAGAGTTCACTGTAACCGAATCTTCTAGTTATTTGTAAGGAAGGTGTATCGGGACCAGAAACTTCAGTTCACTATGACCGAACGTTTCTTACTCTGAGCTCACTCTACCCAGAGTGGACTTTACTCACTCACTGAGTGGAGCATGTTGTTTGCCCTGCAGGAGATGCACCCCCAGCCGGCGCTGCCCGTGCCGCCGGGCCCCTCGCTGGAGGAGAGCCTGCAGAACTGCCCGCGGCTCAAGAGTGAGGACGTGCAGCACCTGCAGGAGTGGCTAAGCAAGCAACCGCACCTGCCGAGCATGAGCGGTGAGTAGTCGGTTCCTCCGAAAGGGGCAACTGCTGGTGGCCTGTTGTAGAATCATTGTGCCAGCTCTACCGATCAAAATTGAGTATCTATACTCAGGTTTCTATAACGTAGCTGATGACAGCTGATTAGCTGTTACGATTTCGACCAATCGGGAGCTTAAACGTCACCACAGTGAGGTCACCGTGATGTTTTATCTCTCGATTGGATGACATCGTAACAGCTGATGAAGTGTCATCGGCCAGGTTAAAAATAACAGTATACAGAATGTATTGCTATTACTCAGCAGAATCCGAGGACACAAATTTAAAACAGGAAATACATATAATTATACATGGATAATTGAACATAATGGACAAATATATTAAATTGTAATGAAGCAACTGTTTTTTCTCGTCAAAATGTTTGATTCTTATGAGCACCGTGGTACATGAAATTGAAATTATGAGAAAATTACTAAGATTGACATTCTGTGAGAAAGCACATAAATAAAAAACAATTCACTTGTACTGAAAGAAAGGACACAGTTCATCTGTTCTGAAAGAAAAAACATGACATATAGTAATCTACGATATCTGCTACGTGATCTTGACGTGACGTGATCTTGCTATGCGAGTTCTGCTACGTGAGTTGACGTGATCTTGTATGTGCTGTAAGGTGTGCTTTGACGAAGCAGAGCCAGGGTAGGAGGCCAGTGCGTGAGCCTCGCGTGCAAGCATGTGCACGCGCATCGTTGATTCCATTTCCGACAATTATTGCCAGTACATGTTTGGAAATACAGAAATTAATCACGGGACATCAGTAGGATCGCTGAAAGTAACAGCGAGAGAAAAAACAAATCAATCAACCGCTTGCTGTATATGAGGTTGCAATTGATTGATTTTTTTTGTTTCCGGGCGCGTCAAAGGCTTTGGTCATTAGTCCCGTAAGTGTAGTGTATGTTTTTTTGCGCTGGAGATGACGGTGATCTTCCCCCGTTGGATGGTGAGATCCGGTGCCGACCTACCATCGGCTGGAGGGGTTTCCCCCTAACCAGGACTCTCCCACGAGCGGGGCACCGCCCCAACCGGGACAAGCTCTAAGCTCGCGACCGGTCTCCCGGAATATGTGGTAGTGTACTGCATGTTAGTGTAAGTGTGTGTGTAAGGAGAGGATAGGACAAGGAAGAGGAAGGAAAAATTGCGCGCGGTCCGTGGCCCGTTTGTTAGGGTACTGCTCCGGCATTCGCCAGGTGTTGATCGGAGAAACCACGGATAACTACCGATAAGAACAGCCGGTCTCTAGAATTCTCCTCCAGACAGCGACTGAATTCGACCTAGCAGAAAAGCTAGTGTCGAAAATCCTGCTGCCGCCGGGACTCGAACCTAGGATCTCCCGGTCAGAGGCGCTGCAATGACATCAGATGATGCACTGAGCTACCGCTTCCGGTATGAGGCTGCAAAATGACACATTTTTCGGAAAAATTGGAATTGGAATACGAAATGTTAATGACACATTTGGAGAATACAATACCAATGTACTCCAGGGTTGCTCAAAAGAATACGGTGCAGACAGCTCGTGGGGGAGGGGGCGCTACAGTTGTCCGTGTGCCACTGACCTTTCATTAGACTAGAGGCGATCGCGTTCGAGCGCCTCTCCTCTCCCCTCTCCCTCCTTCGGGCAGACTCAAGTGGTGGTCCACACCGGCTCTGCAAGCGCTGGGATATGGCACCATGCACGCTGGTCCCTTGAGCAGCCCTGTTGAAGTACACTTCATCGCCGACAGGGCTGAAAGCGCCACCCTGAGGGAGTAGATCGTAGTGTAACGTCGTAGACTCTCTCATCGGTTTATGAGAGACGGTGCTGCCTGACGACCATGACAACACATTACCATGGTGCATATCAATATATGAAGGTTGTTATTAGAATCATCATCTGTTTTCCGCAAACGACGCGGATGATATATGCTCATATATGCTCTGTTCAAATATTAAGTTATCCGTGTATATCATGTACAAAGTAAATTTACTTATTTGAGAATCCTGTCGTCTTTACTCATCACGACGCTACACTAGTTTAGTGTTTAGCATCCAAAAGTGTTACAGGTACTGAAGCAACATATTATTAATCATACAGGAGCATCTTTCACTTTTTGATTTATGGAATAGTTGAACTATCAAGGCCGCGAAGAGATACGTTTTCGAGCAAGATTAGTACTAGGGAATGGTATGGTGTGGTGCTTGAGAGAATTTGGCGATGGGAATTTTTCTGAAGATGACCTGAATATTAGTGTATTATTTAGAATATAATGATTGTAATGATACGTAACTGTTCTAAATAAGACGAGAAAGTCTATTATGTTGAAGTACTACTTCAATTATGTCGAAGCACGTTTCAATTGCAAGGGCTGTTGGAGCAGTACTTTAAACACTCAAAGAAGACTCCGGCAATATCGAGAGTTAGCGGGTTGTTGTCGTTTGGTATTAGTAAATGATACACATCATGATGTCATCCAGTAAGAACAGGAGTTTATTCTCGCACAAAGTATACACTTCGTAATATTCCCGACTCCTCTATGCATAACACAACATGTATTTAGTTACCAGTTATCACCTTCAACTGTCAATTCCCCCTTTTCGTTCGCAGAATTTTTATTAATAAAAAATAACAATTCTCGAACGAAACTTTATATAAAAAATAATATTCATTTAATTAAATTAAGAGATTGGATGCGTTTCCACAAAGTGGTCCGATCTGGGTGCTTGGTAAAAATGTCTGATTCCAGGTCCGCTGACTTCACGTGCTCTAACTGAATTTTGCCGTTCAACAAGTTCTCTTTTAGAAAATTAAGCCTCCGAATCATGTGTCTGTTACGGTTGGTTATTTTCAAGTTCTGTGACCAATCTATCACCGCCTTACTGTCTGTGCACAATGTGATTGGTCGTTTAGCTAAATTTCCAAAACCTAAATCTTCCAGTAGCGATACAATCCAATTTTGTTGGCAAATACCGTCTTGAATTACAGTTAACTCAGCCTCCATGGTAGCTAAGGCTACGATTCCCTGCTTTCTGCATTTCCACCCTATCAGAGAATTTCCATGTTTGACAACGTAGCCAGCAAACGCCTTACTAACCTTGATAGTATTCTAACTTGCGTCGGAGCTCATGTTCAACATTCCCATCGTACCATCTATTTTTAATTTCAGATCCATTGTACCCTTTAAGTATCTCAATATCGTTTTCAACCCTTGCCAATGAACATTTTTGGGTTTTGCGAGTACTGTGACAGGCTGCTGTAAGAATATGCCAAATCCGGACGTGTAGCAGTTACTAAGTAGTTCAAACAACCTAATAACTCTTTGTACATGGTTTGATTAACGCTTTCGGTATCATCACAATTGTCACCATTTTGTCCAACTACTCCTAGGGTATACTCAGGATGACACGATCCATGTTATATTTTCTTAGAATTTCTCTTATGTACTCCGTTTGATCCAATGATCCGTTTGAGCAATATCCAATGATGATCCGTTTGAGCATTTCTTTATTCTAATTCCAAGAAAGTTTTCGGTGTCAGTCCCATCTATTTCTTTGATTGTAAGTTTCATTTTAAGCTTGCAAATTAAATCGTCAATTAAATGATGTTTTTGACCAACGATTAAACAATCGTCTACGTAAAAACTAATTCCAACAAATTCGTTAGGATTTTCATTTGTAAAGACGTACGGATCACTCTCACAGGATTAAAGTCCGCATTCATGTCACAAAACATTTTGAGCCAACACCTGTCAGCTTCTGGCAGACCATAAAGACTTTTACGCAATTTGAGCACCTTATCTTCGGGAACATTTATGCCATCCGGTATCTTCATGAATACGTTTCGTTCAACTTCGCCGTTTAAGTATGCAGTCTCTACATCTAATATAGCGTACGATGTATTTATTCATAGCAGCAATACTTAACAACGTTCTAAATGTATCCATCAGCATAACAGGACTATATGCCGAATCGTAGTCTAAGCCGCAAGTCTGTCGTGAACCATCTACCACAAGTCGCGCTTTATATTTAACTTCACCATCTGTGAGTTTTCTCTTGAATACCCATTTATTATTCAAGAGTCTGCGATCACCTAACACGGAAGCATCCACTATTTCCCCAGTATTATATATTTTCAAGCAATTTAATTCACGTAAAATTGCACTTTTCCACTTTTCACCTTCGTCGGATGTAATAGCTTCTCTGTAGTTACGAGGCAATTGTTTGTTACAAACATTCGATTCGCAAGCGACGGTCGCTTGGTAGGTATTCTATTTCTTGTAGATCTTCGAATTTTAACATCTTCTTTATCAAATTTCGAAGTAAAACAATAAATCACGGGTTCTTCTATCGATATTTCCTTTTCAGTGACCATCTCGTCGGTTCCGTCAAGTAAAACAGATCCAAGATCCGTGAACGTACCTTGTAGACAGTAATCACAGGATACACAACGAAGATCTGCATTTTCCAGTCCACGTACAAGTCCATTTTTTTCATGATGTCCATGTAATTATAATTGGCGTGACGCCTTTTTAGATCATCTGAACAGCGCCCATCCTAAAATGAAGTTTACCATGGAGGTGGAAAAGGATGGCCGATTACCCTTCCTCGACGTTTTGGTCATCAGACGTGACGACGGCAGTCTAGGACACGCGGTGTACAGGAAACAGACGCACACCAACCGCTACCTTCATGCTACCTAGGTACGAATTTTTCTCGAGCGCGCGAAGACCCACGAATGAATAACAAGTTTTATAACTATTGTAATATAGAGAAACTGGTCATAACCAAAGAATGATTCATTTTCATTTCATATCATTATAATAAATTCTAATTTGTTAAGTTGAGAGAAAGCTTATTATCATTGTTCATTACGTGCAATCCAGCATTTTAATAAGATTTTCAGATTTCTCGCCACTCCGTACGGATGGCAGATTTAATATTTGGTTGCAGAGTAAGTAGCAACAATTATGAACTTCGAACACCAATTAACTTAGCTAGCACAGCATAATTTTGGAAGGAGAGATATTTAAATTCAAAATTCAAAACTTAAGTAGTATATGATTTAGTGTAGGGATCACAGAATTTTGAAAATGTGCACACAATTCACTTTTCCCCATAGCCCGTCATACGCAGTTTTTTAACTGTTTTTTGACGTAAAATAAATAAATAAATAAAAAAATAAAATAAAATAAATTACGTAGAAATCATTAGGTTTCAAGTGTAACCTTTTCATGGCGCCCAAATTACATTTATCAGAAATAATTATGGTTCAAAATGTCCCTCCAAGTGGGGCTTATTTTTAAATAGAAATAGATTTGTTTCAAATTGGCCTCAGTCAACGTCGGGCATGTTTCATCGTATTAAGCAGAACAATAAGCACTATCCATTAGAACATTTTGAAGATACAATTTGGAGCAATTGTTGAGAAAATGGAGCCTGAGCGTTTCTAAAAATGCGAGATTTTGAGCTTATTTTCACAGAAACTGTTGTGTTTTTCAGAAACTTTATTTGACATTATTTAAAGCACATGTACTCCTAAATATAATACTGTGAAGAAATTGCCTCTAAAGTAAGTATTACAAACGTGAGACTCAAGTCAAAAAATTAAATTTTTGTAGTTTTTGAAAACAACAACAACAAAAGAATAGAGCAAAATATGGTATCGTATAGGTTTCGTTTAGCAGTAATCGTATTACATAATTAAAGAAAATAATTGGAGCCGTTTTCGAGAAAATAATGTTTAGGTAATTTGTTAAAATTGCAAATATTTGACGCACGAAAACTACTAAAATTTACAAAAAAATCTACATGACCTTAATGAAAGAAATATTTATGGACAACAAATTTCATTTTAAAGAAAAGTCTCGTAAAGACACTATCTTTGATAGTGTAGTTGTAAGAAGTTACAATGAAAAAATGCATACTTTTACAATTTCCGAAAATTTATAGTTAATCCTGAAAATCGAACCTATGCCACCTTTACAAGTGTATTCTTACAAGAAATTTACAGAAAAAACTTGGAGCCGTTTTTGAGAAAACTTTTAAAATGTTCCTAGAGCTTCACATAAAGTGTCCCCAAAAATTCATTTTTCGAAATCGCAGAGCTTCAGCCCACGCAGAAAACGACAGGGGATTTTTCAATTGGGAAAAAAATCTACGCACGGTTTAGGCGCTCGGTTGGTAAGGTGCTACGACCGACTGACAGACTGACGGACTCACGGACGGATGAATGGACGGACGATTTGCTTTCAGTTGAGTTTTCGCCATCAAGGATCCACAAAACAGGGATTCTAACTACACTACGTGTTAGAGGTTTTTTTTCTTAATGCAAATGGATTTATCTACTTTTTAGCTATCAGGGCCCGACAATGAATTTTTTCTGCTGAAAATCCGCCGTGTTTTCGTGCAGCATTACACAACTTTCACTATACTACGTATATTACTCCGTATATATGTATCTATACGAGAAAGTAAAAACAGACCATACACCGGAAAATTGGATATAATCGGTGTTGTCCGCTGTTTCCTTACTCTTGTTTCATTCCATAATACTCTATTTCTTTTTTAACCTGAAGTTTGCATTTACAAACATCAGAAGAAATGAAAGAGGTCATCTTCGTCAACATACTAGCTTTATTAAGATAGCCGGCTTTCGACGGCTTTGCCGTCATCGTCAGTCTACAAGATACAGAAAGATATAACAAAATTATAAATAAATACACAATAAGATAGAAAATTAAATAACAATTAATGGATACATAGCAGTTCAAAATTAACATAAAAAAGGATAATCAATAAAGAAAGACACATTATATGATTGCAAAAGATAAGGAACATATAGCAGATAAAATTGCAAAAATGAATTGCGACGGGGGGGGGGAATTAATACAGATAATAGCAGTTCAAATTTCAGATTATAAATATATGTGAAGAAATATACATTCTCATATTCAAAAGAAAGAAATACAAAATTAATTAAATTAATTAATTAAGCGCAAAGGCGTCTTCAGTGATGTCTGTTTTCTTAATACACTCTTCTTCAAAATGTTGTGCACACACCACAGAATGTTTAGATGGCACAATGTCCTTCCTCCTAATATTTCTTAACCATTCTTTATTTCTTCATCTTTGAGGAATTTAAAAACGGATATATATTGTTTCTTCTTCTTGTAATTAGTTCTGCAGCCGGGCGGAACATTTATAAACTGCGGTTTTTACAAAGCTGCCTCTCAAGGCCCGTCACTACGGTGGCATTATGGCACGATTTTTCGCGTCTTTCTCAGTCGTGCCGCTTCATCTGCAGCACTGTTTGATACGGTCGCAAGCATGCGACACCTAGCGGCAGGGAAATGATCTCAATAAGTGATCTGTTATATTTCAGAATTATGTCATAACTGGTGAAATGAATTACACTTACTTTGCAATCAAACGTTTCTGTCGTGGAAGCAGGCTGTTATTAATGTCCCTAACCAGTACGCATTTCCAGGGAGCTGTGGATCATATATATGTATACTATATTATAAGGGTCTAAGAATTTCAATATCACGAAACAAAAAACCTAGACATTTATATGTATCAATACATATTTTCCAGTTTATCACAGTACATGTAGCATCAATTATCAGACACTTAAATTTCTCAGAAATGTATTTTGTTAGGTGAACTATTAATCTAACTGACCAATATTTGCAATTACTTTTATTGTTTTTCATTAACGGTTAAAACGACATACTGTAGCTTAGTAGGATGCAACATATCTTAGCACAAAGTTTCCCTTTAAATAACCAAACACTTCCCCAATTGGCCTGCATGGGCAAACTTAGTTTTCTAGTTCAAGTTATGTTAAATGTTATATATTATCAAATGAATGGCGTTGAATTTCACTTATCCTTGGAATGAATTATTCCTTTTGTAAAGAAAATACCAGGTTCAAATCTCAGTCTTTTCACCAATTATTAGAGCACGTAACCGTACACATCACACACTACAACACCCGAACACAGAATAAACCACGGAGACAATCGTGAACGCGGGCTTCACCCAGGGACCATGAAACACTGTCAAATATTCGAGACATGGCCTGCTATCTAGAGACGGCTTTTTTTCCGCCAGTGGGCCTGGTTTATTACCATGATTGTGGTACATGCACTGCAGCTCGTTGGCTTTTGCGGCAGAGAAGAGGGCAATGCTCACTTACTAACTTAATACTAACTGAACCTATGGATCAAGCTGGCGCTTTGGCCGGCAACCTAAGGTAACATTCGTACTTTTATAGTCTTTTAATGTTTCTTATTTGTAAAGTCTTGATAATTTTTATTTCCATTCACTCACTCATTCATACTTTACACTTATTTACAAGCCAGGCACACGCACATTCATACGATATTATGTACACTATTTACACTAGCACTTCACTTTGCGCCACGGCGCCGTTGTGCTCGAAGCGTCCGTGGCGGTTAGGCACTGTGCACCCTGGCGATGGTAGGCGACGGCTCCACGGGCCCCGCGTCATCTTCGGCCGCCGGTGCTTCGCTCGTCTCGCATGCGGCCTCTCGCCGCAGTTCGCAGAGCTCTGCGAGGAGGTGCGGCGGCAGCGCCCGGCACGTGAAGGCCACGTGTTTGGGCCCTGCTGGGGCAAAATAGGCCCTGTGAACCTCACAGTTCACCGCCCGGCCAGTTTCGCGCAGGAGCCGCGGAACTTTCGGGTCCAGCGCCCGCGCGAGCGCCGTGCGTGCCCTCAGGCGGATTTCCTGGCAGCTGGCGGCTTACGCCCAGTGCCCCATAGGTTACATTGTTCCTATGGTGGCGATTGGGAGGAGGGAGAGGAAGATGCGGCCGCGTTGCGGTGCGTACCGCTCGGTTCTCGGCCGTCCAAATCGGGCATAAGGTAGAGACCGGCGCTGCCGCGAAGGGTTCGCAAGCATACGCCCATAAGCTGCGTATGCAGACGGTAAAGAGGAGTCGCTTCTGTGGGAGTAACAGGTCCGGGGAGCTGAGGAGGGGACGTAGAAGGGAGGTCCTGGCAAGTATTTTGTGGCGAAGGTCCTTGGCGTGCTTGTGCCAGTAGAGGCCACGGTCTAGAGTCACGCCAAGGTACTTCGCGCTTGGGGACCAGGGGAGATGCGCGCCCGCCAACAGCACCGTTTCCTCGGGGTCTTCCCTCTGACGTGTGAAGTTAACGGCAACGCATTTTGTAAGGTTTAAGGTCAGTCATTTCTGGCGGAGCCAGATGGGTAAGGCGGCGAGGCATTCATTCAGATATCTCACTGCTTGCCTGCTGTTCGCCGACTTCGCGAAATACGCAAAGTCGTCCGCGAAAATCAGGAGCCCGCAACGCTGGATTCCAGTTCTCCTTTCTGCTAGCAGGGGCGCGTCATTGACGTACAAGCTGAAGATGGTGAGGGAAAGCACGCTTCCCTGTGGAACCCCCGCCCCGGCGCGTCTGAGGGACGATTGTTCGCCATTGACACGCAACGTTCTCTCTGTGAGAAAGCTACCGATCAACCTGGTGTAGCAGTCGCTTATCCCTGACTCGATGAGACATAAGAGAGCCCCCTCATGCCACACCGTGTCGAAAGCCGACCGCATGTCCAGGAAGGCGGTAGGCAGAGTTTGCCGCCGCTCGAGAGAGAGGCCAATCTCGGTGCACAGGCGCGTCAGCTGCTGGGCGGAGCTGTGACCCGTTCTGAATCCGAATTGTTCGTCTCGGAGGAGACCTAAACGCCGTACTTCCTGCTGCAAACGCACCAGTACTAGGCGTTCTAGGGTCTTTCCTAGGAGCGAGAGTAGACTAATGGGTCTGTAACTACTCGGCAGGAAGAGGCTTTTGCCGCATTTGGGTATTAAGCAGATGTTCGCAGTTTCCCGCGGTCGCGGGAAATAACCTTGCGCTAGGCAGGCGCCGGAAGAAAATCCATCCCTTTGTCACCAACAGCTCTCAGCTGCGCGACTGTGTTACCAACAGGGCCGCAAGACTTTTTGGGGTTGAGGCGGCGGAGCACTCCGCGGAGTTCCCCGTCCGTCACGCGACGGGCTGAGGTGTTCGGTGCGACGGACAGGTGGTGCCGTAGTCGCTCCGCAGTCAAGCGGGCATCGCTAGCTCCAGTGTCGTTGATTTGGAACTGCCGCTCGAGCGAGGCAGCAAAGACTTCGCTTTTAGCTGCGGCGTCCCACACATATTCCGGTGCTGGAGGAGGTTGACCGGGGAGCCTTGGGGCGTCCGCGTGGGTCTGTACGGGGTGGTTTACTCCTGGTTGCCGTCCAAGCGCTTTGGATAAGTCTCATAGGCGTTTATCATGGAGGTTGTATTTTTCCACCGAGCGTTTCTCTCGCCTCTCAGAGACGCACGGAATTCTCGGCTCAGCGCTCTCGCCCGCTCCCCGTCCGCGGGATCACCAAATCGGCGATGAAGCTTTACTGCTCTGCGGAGCGCTTGCGTCTTTAATCGTCTGTGAGCTCGGGACGAGAATCTGGCACGCGCCTCACTTTCGTGACCTTTTTGTACACGGACATGACCGTGTCAGTGAACAAGTTAACTGCAGATTCTATGTCCGTGTTGGTCACTAGCGGTCTCTGCTCGAGCAAATCGCTCACTTGAGCTATCAAAGCCGACCCAGTCAGTGATGCGCGTAGTTCGCATTTTTTGCTGGCGTGCTGCGTTAAGAGATGCCACCACACATATTACCGGATTGTGATTGGAATCCAGTTCGGGAAGTGACGGCGGTACATTGCCATCAACTCCCTTCGCGATCGCAAAATCGATAATACCCGGTCGCTTGCGCGTTCCGCGCTGGGCTGTCTGGAAGTATGTGGGACGTTTCGGTGCGCATACATATACGCCCCGTCTCATCGCTGCTAGAGTGGCGAGATTTGTGCCGTTCCTGTTGGAACTTAAACATCCCCACGACCGGTGCCTTGCATTGAAATCACCAAGTAGCAGAACCTTGGTGTCGAGCGCGAGGATAGCTTCGATTTCTGAGACGTTTATAGTTTGATCTGGGCAGTAGACAGACGCGGCAAGGAGTTGGCTGGTTCCCACCCAAATGTGCGCTCCAACCGCTTCCAGAAATGTCAGCATTTGGGTCGGGAGGTTTGCTTTGAGCTGAGGGATGTCGCGACGAATGTTCAATGCGACACCGCCTCCCAATCTGCCTCGCTCCCAATCTGCTCCGGTATGTAGCGAATCCTTGAATTCGGAAGTCACCCCGGGCGTTGAACCACGTCTCTTGTATCGCCATGATATCGAGTTTATACATTTCAATAAACTCGCCTATTTGCTGGGCTTTGTGCAGTCCTGAGCGGTATTTGCCTCTGCTAAGCTTTGTACCACCGCTGACCAGGATGTCCCGTTACCTTCCTGCCGGGCTGCACATCCCTGGCTTCGGGCATATGCGCCTTGGTTTGGCCGCCCGGCGTTTTCCTCGGCATCGTCTGAGGGACGACCGGGGAGACTAAAGTAGCTGCAGCCGGAGTATGAAGGTACGTGGCGTCCGCCGCAGTTGCAGCATTCAGGCGGGATATTAAAGTTTCCCCGTTTGAGGCAGTGCGCTGTGCCCTTAAACTCCGGCTTGTTCTGCTCCGTAGGGTGGCCATTTCCCTTGCAGAGCTTACAGCGGTAGTTATAGGCGCAATTGGCCGAGTGGTGACCCCATCTGCAGCACCGGGCGCAAAAGAGGTCCGTGCCCTCTTTTCGCGCTCTACGATCACGTCAAAGTTATCCAACTGACGGATCGAGTAAATTTTTACGCGAGGCAGGTGTGTCACGTAGAGTGACCATGAATGTCCTCGTGTGCAGTTTACTGCGCTGCCATTCATTTAGTGAGGGTTCGCCTTCCAGTGCGAGTCCGGCGACCGCAGATTCTTTTAGGCGCCAGTGTTGCCTGACGCCCAGGGGATCTTGCGCTACTTTACCCTCCGTGAACCTTCTCGGGAGCCCCATTATTGCCACACGGAGGGTCTTTTCATGACCATCGCGTGGTGGCGGGTGCGCGAATAGAAATATGCCATTCATTTCCGCGTAAGACTCCGCCTCTAAATATGCCACCTTGTCGGTGGTGTGAATGGCGTAGAGGCGGCCGTAGTCCGATTTTCAGTGTTAATTCTGAATTTTCGAAAATTTCAAAAGTTTGAAATCTTTTAGGCTTGTTTTGAACATCGGTTTTTATTTGAGAATTAAAACATATAGGTTATTAAATTTTATAGTGACTAGAATTTCTAATATAAATATTTTTTTAGTTTTTTTTACTTTCTCCCATACGTATGTGTATATGTTGTATAGAAAAAGTTATGTAATGCTGCAGCAAAATTACTTCTAAATTTCAACGGAAATACACGTGTTGGTGGTTTTGGTAGAGATAGTGATAAATGCACTCTACAAGATGATAATCGCCATATTTCTCTATTATTTTGTTTTCTCAAAAATTTTAAAAATGTAATTTTCTTGATTATCTTCTCACGTCGTTAATATTTATTTACATTAGCGGCAATTTGTTCCAGTTATTGTACTACATACAAGTACATGCGCTTTAAATAAAGTCTTATAAAGTTTCTCGAAAACTCAACAGTTTGCTGTTAAAATGACCTCAAATTTCCGCATTTTCAGAAACGCTCAATCGCCAGTTTCTCAAAAATGGATCCACATTTTTCCTTCAAACTTTTCCAACGGATGCTGCTAATTGCACTGACTTATTTTATTTTGGGATAGTCTTTTGTTTTTTAAAAATTACACAAATGTAATTTTTCAATTATTTCTCAGGTCTTTAATATACACATTTCCAGCGATTTGTGTACTGTATTGAATTTGCGAGTGTAAGTGCTTCAAATGAAATTTTTCGAAAACTCAAGAAAAGTCTGTGAAAATGAGCAACATATTTTGCATTTACAGTAACGCTTAAACGCCATTTTCTTAAAAACGGCTCCATATTTTACAATGAACATTACTATTTAGGACGTGCTCTACTTTAATATTCTTAAAGTAATATTTCGGTTCTACTATTAGAAACCGAAAAGTCGAAAAAAATGTCAAAAAATTGTACTTTGCCATAATCCAGATTCTTCGTACAAACATGCGCCGTCAGATGGCTGTAAATCCGCCCAATAAGAAAAATTCGTCTTTCGAAGCGGGAAATTTGAATTTGCATTAAAATAATGAATTTTAAGTTTTTTTTTAGGTAGTGAACCTATGAAATGCTTGATTCATTTTATTTTCTGTTTATAAGCATTGTAATTAATAATTTATGTAAAAATTTATACTTTTCGTAATAAGTTATATCTTAATATTTAACAATTAATTATAACTATTCTTATGACTACAGTAGATGGATTACTGTAAGGGATAAAATAATTGTTTATAAAGGAGATCATTTTATTTATCACATTTGAATGTTTATTGAATAATTATAGTTAAGCGTGAACGAAAGATGCATTGGTAGAGTCCATCTTCTTACCTTTAAAATCCTCCTTGTGTCCCAATTTTTTATTATAATGTTTTTAATACTTCTTCCTCTTTCCCATTTTCACACTCCTTGCTTATCTTAAATGTCCGCACTTAAAAGGATTACCACAGAAATGCTTACATTTGCAAGCTTATTTCCTATGTCTGACAGTGCTGACAGTGACACCGTACTTCCAAAAGATGACTCATTTTAACCGGCGCGGTGTGTTCAAAAATTAACTATAAATACTGCCGACGTGGTGACATTACATACTCGTTGTGCACGACAAAAACGCTATGGCTTTTAGAACACATCCTATATTAGAGATCAAAAAACTAACCTTACTCACTTCTCAAAGTATATTTGAACGAATTAACAAATGATTAATCAAATACCATGTATAGAGGAAAGACCAAAATTAAACTCGCTATCAATACCGTTGGAGCTGTTCTTTGAATATTTCGTCGTAATTAGAAATCCCTCCAAAAACCGCACGTTTTGATGGATTTCCGCCCACTGCGCGATATTCTGCAAAGTCAGTTTTTGTCCCGCGAGCCAGAGTCTGCCAGCCCCAAAAGTGGAATTCCCCCCAATCAGACAAAGATTTGCGGCGTCGAAAATGCGCTACCTTTGGAAACACTGTTGCGGTACCTCGGAAACAGGAAAAACAAAGAAAAACGGAGGGCAAACCCTTGGCAACATTAATTTTTACATATTTTGGAAATCAGGTACATATTTTGAAAATATTAGTAGTTGGCGCATTAATGTGTTCAATAGATGAAATTTTAAAAAAAATAACACAACCAAGATTTTCTCGAAATGGGATAAATTTTATTTTTAACTGCGCTCTATAAGATGACAACCGCTCTATTTTGTTACAAAAATTACAAAAAAATAATGACGTGTCTCTTACGTCGTAAATATTTACATTTACAATTTTTTTACATTATTATATTTATGAGAAAATGTTCTTTAAATAATGTCATTTAAAATTTCTCGAAAACTCAACAGTTTTTGTGAAAATGAACTCAAAAATCCGCATTTTCAGAAACGCTCAAATACCATTTTCTCAAAAATGGCTCAAAATTTTATAGTCTCTTCCAGCGGATAGTGCTAATTGCACTGTTTAATATGACGTAAAGTTCATTTTAGTGTATTCTTTTGTTTTGTCAAAAATTACACAAATGTGATTTTTTTAAAAATATATCTCACGCCGTTAATATGCACATTTTCGTCGTTTAGTATACAATATTTAATTGCGAGTGAACGTGCGAACGACGTCAAATGAAGTTTTTCGAAAAGAATAGATTCGTGTGAAATAAGCTTCAAATTTCCAATTTACACTACAACTTAAACGTCATTTTCTTAAAAACGCCTCTAAATGTTTCAATGAAAAGTGCCGTTTACGACGAGGTATTACTCTTCCATAATATTCGTAAATAATATTTCAGTTCTGCTATTAGAAAACCGAAAAGTTGAGAAAATTTGTAAAACAATGTATTTTATGCGGCGATAGAAGGCAGCTGGCAAGAGGAAGGTGGCAGGACCGTGAAGCCAGTCCAACCAAACAAATTAGAAAACTTTGCTACGATAGTCTGGGTCATTCTTTAGCCCCACTAGTTAATTTTTGGAAGTTAAAAATTAATTTTTTAATGAGTAAACGTATATACCAAATGATTCAATTAAATATTTTTTACGTTTCAGAACTAATAATATACGAATTATAAAAACACGACAATAATTTTCTGGATATTTGTGTTAAAATATTTTGAGTTTTCGAGGTGTGACATGGGCGTATACATTTTGACTTACATTTACATGTACTACACTCTTGACGGGAGACCAGTCGGGAACATAGAGCTTGTCCCCGCTGTGGTGTGGTACGCTAGTGGGATATACCTGGTTAGAGAAATCTCTGCGTGTATGTCGGCGCCGGATCTCGTCAACCAGCGGGTAAATATAATGTCCATCTCCCGCGATGAAATAATCACTTTCGTGATTAATGAACTTAGGTGTTGTCGCCCCCGGCACACTAATTAATGATCAGCGAATGAGCCGATGGCATGTGTTGCAGCGGAGGAGCTAGTGCCGTTCCTGCACCGCGCCGCCTACAGCCTGGAGCGCGCCAAGGCCGGGGTGGACGCCTTCTGGACGCTGCGTGCGCAGGCACCGGAGGTGTTCTCGGACCGCGACCCGGCGCTGCCCGCCAACCGCCACGCGCTGCACTTTTTGTGAGTCTCGGACTCGCGTACTCGCGCTTCGCGACGTATGTTAAACTTGGCGGAACAGACGTTAAACGCCGTCCAATGCGCGTTACTCCTTCACGTATATTGTAGCTTTAACAGGCAAGGTTTGGTTGTTGATGTTAAGAAGCCCACGGCCTTCGCCCGCGATAGTGACAAATGTTGTTTATTTCTGTTGTTCTGTTATAACTGTTGTTTCGCCTACCTCTGCCATATTGTCTTCCCCTTCTACCTGTGTTTCCTCTAAAGTTTGGTAAACTCCTCGTCGGGAACCAAAATTTTTCCGAGTCTGATTAGTTTGTTAAATGTTTTATCACTACGAGTCTCCGTGCTGTTATACATTTTTCAAATTTATTTTATCACAGCCCGCCTAACTCGTCAAATATCTATTTTCAATTTCGTTCTCTGTCCTACTCCCGTGATAAACCTATATCTTAGCCTCACGTTGGGCGACATCTACATTACCTTTCCCGTACAATATTCTTTTGTTCAACTTCGCCCCAACGCTAGGCAATGTCACCTACAATAGTACCTCAATATTCTATTCGATAAATTTTCTTATCAACAAAAAAACTAATATCCTTTTTTCCTCCTGGTATTTTTATAAACACAAATGGCCTAGCATGTGCTGTAAAATACTGAAATGTTGTGGAAAATTTATTTGAATCGTAAGGTCGGATCACCTTCTATACAGAAAAAAAGAAAATCTATCATCATCATAGGATTCATACACAAAATTGCCCCCTGTTTATCCCAATTTTAAAGAAAAGCGCAAAATCAAATCTTTTGACAACTGTCACTGCCAAAATGTAGGTGTCATAAATATTTACTCACATTCACATTTAAATATATTTCAAAACCTCATTCATACGATGCGCACTGTTTTCCCATGGCCATGGTTTACTAAATTGGAATTTTCCCCCCATGAATAAAATTATAATTATTGGCCTTGAAACTTGCGAGTGTTGAATCCGAAAATCAGCAAATGAAATGTTTAAAATGGCCACTTTCCTTTCGGAGTCTTTCACTGCTTACTGCACTTCCCATTCGCCAGCTCCATTCCATTCCATTCCATTAGAAAAATCATATTTTCATTTCATTCCATATTCATATTTGTACCTCCCGCAAAATTTCAACGACCGTAATTTGCACCGTGTAACGAGTTAACCACGAGCTTCACTACCTGTTACCTCGGCCGACTTTCAGCTGTCTCCCGTCAGCGTTTTTTCGCCTGGACAAAGTTTTTACAAAACAAAAACGCCATAGTTCGCTTTCATTTGTCGCGGACCTATTTCCCACAAACTTTTTTGCTTATTATTTAAACGTTTACAGTTTGAAAATCAAACTACGGAAATTCTTGTAATTCTGCAAAGTTCAATAATCTCTTTTACAATTGTTTTCCTCAAAATTCAATAAAATTCTATTCACACTTATCTCAGCTGTCCATGCTCATTTGTTTCCTCAGTAGGTAAATTGCAGTTTCATTAAATTTTCTATCACAAACGAATCGTACACTCATTTTCTTCATTCCTACTTATTCTCTCCTATTTACTTCTACGAGCTTGAGTTTATTTTTCAAGTTTATTGATTCAAGAGGACTGAAATAAATAAAATGTTCGCCGCACGCGACCAGTCAATTGTTTATATAGGTTTATGCTTTCACTGGCCACTTTATTCAAACAACGTATATTTAAGGGGTGCCTCTGAACCGTCACAGTGTATGACCTGCGTTGCGACGGACATTAGCTAAACGCGAATCGAAGAGCAATCGAAATTTGATTAGAATTGGTAAGAAATCAAAGTAGAGAAAAAAATCATCACCGTCTTTTTGCACTTGACCAAAGATTTGAAATGTGGAATACAGAATATGAATAACGTTCATTTTTCATGGGATGAAACCACCACCTCCATTTTCTCTATTTTAGAAGTTTAACACGTAATCTATAATTTGGGTTTCCAGGCCATCCGTGTTTGTTCAATATTTATCCACAATTCCTTGCAAACGAGGCAGGCTGTGGCGTGTCATGTACCCATAAACAACACAAACAATACTTGTTGGCGACGCACCGCTCACCTTAAAGCACTTTTTTACACGTGCATGTTTTCCACGCGCATTTTACACGTCATTGTCCACCCTTTTCAATTTTGTGGTTAGGGTAGGTGCCATTCGTGAGATTTTGTGTGTAAGTGTGGCTTATTCGAGTTCTCAGATTTTCGGATGAGTTTATTTTACTGCCTCTCGCATATGTTATGTTACAGAATCTCACTTCTGCAGAAAACTCTTCATTCAGAGCGTTTTTTCTGCGCAACCGCAACCACAGCCGTGTTTGTAGAGACATTGTTGACGGCATTCCCGTTTTTGTCTCCCCATGTTTCATTTTTTAAAAACATAAATAAAGTAGCTTGCAATGCACGTATTCAAAATGTCGCGAAAACCTGCATAAAACATGCCGACAGTGTTAACACAACTTTTGGTTCTCGTAGTTCTAGTATGGGACCTTGTAGTTTTTTTTGTTTTTTTTAAATTTATTTCTTCTCGTTCGACAAAATTGTCTTTCGAGGAGGTTAAATTATGAAATACACAGTTTTTAACTTTTTGGGAATGGCTATCCATAAGCAGTGGTTTTTATTACTCGGAATAACGTAAACATTGGGCTAAGGTAAATGAAGCGAGGTTGAAGTTTCAGTTTGTTTCAGTCTGTTTCAGTTTGATCTATTGACAGTTATGGGGGATTACGGTGGTTTGAATCGGTCTTTGGGATACCTAGATTTAATACGTGAGTATGCAGCATTGCGACCTAGGCTGAAGATTAAGGAGCATGGGGAAGTGTGAAGGTTTAAATTTTGAGCTATTTGAGTTATGTGATCGCTTAATGAAGGCACTTTCAATTCTCTGCGAATCTGGGTGTTCGGAATGAACCAGGGGGCATTTAGAGTTCTTAGAATTACATTCTGAATGGCTGTTAATTTTTGGAGATTGCTAGTCGCTGCACAACCCCAAACTGGACATGCATAAGTCATGGTTGGTAGAATTAAGGACTTAAATAGTAGCAATCGGCATTCGACTTTCAGTGAAGAATATGCATTGATTAGAGGGAAGAGTTTAGATATTTTTGCAGATACTTTGTTAGCTATTGCATTTATGTGTGGTTTCCATGTTAATCTTTTGTCCAGCGACACTTCTAAGTATTTTATCGGTGAGGAGGTCCACGGAATATATGTATTGTGAAGGTTTAATTCAGTAGGATTTTTTGGGCGGCGCAAGGTGAATATTTTTGCTTGACATTTTAACGGGTTTATTTTGATTCTCCATTTTTGAGTCCAGTTAACATACTCGTTTAATGTGTTTTGAATATAGTCCTTGGCTACGGCAATGTCGCTGTGCGTTGCGAAGAGAGCGACATCATCTGCATACAGCGCTAACTTGGAGTCACCCTCAGTGGGGATATCGAAGCTAAAAATGTTAAACAGAATGGGAGAGAGTGCCGATCCTTGTGGCACTCCTGCATCAATGGTGCGCGGGTAAGAGGTTGAAGAGTTGATTTTTACAATAAACGATCTTTTAGAGAGGAAACTTTCGATAACCTTTTGTAAATACTCCGGGACTCCTAGTTGTCGCGTTTTATAAATTAGGCCCGAGTGCCAGACTCTGTCGTACTCCTGACTTATATCCAGAAATACTGATGCTGTATGTCCCTTTAGGTGATAGCCTTTAGCTATTTCTTCAGTGAGTCGTAGTAGTTGGTGCGTTGTTGAGTGATTGGTCCTGAACCTGAATTGAATCGACGGAATAGCGTTGGTGGAATTGAGGAATTTAATAAGTCTAGATAGTATTAGTCTTTCAAATATTTTAGATATGGTTGGCAATAGACTAATAGGTCTGTAGCTTTCAACGTATCTCGGGTCTTTTCCAACTTTACAGAAATGAATTATTACTGCTTTTTTCCACGCTGCAGGAAAATAGTGAAACCTTAAAGCCGCGTTGAATATTGCCATCAGGGCTGCAAAAGATCGCCTGTTCAGCATTTTCATGCACACGGTATTTATGCCGTCAATTCCAGGTGCTTTCTTAATTTTCAAACGCTTGATTTCAAAGGCTGTCTCAGAAGGAGTAATGAATTTAAGTGGTGCGGCAGTTGAAAAAGTAGAGTTGACGAAGTTTTCGATTTTGGAGTTAAATAATGCGTTGGTCACGGGGTGCGGTTTGAAGGTAGTTTCAAGGTGTTCCGCCATTACCGATGACTTATCCTCGTCTGAGTGTACTCGGTTACTTCCTATTTTCAAGGGTAGAATGTTTGATTTTTCTTTGGTCAGGCGCTTGACCGATGACCAGAGGTGACTCGAATTTGGATGAATTTCGCCTATATACTTATTGAAACTTGAAAAACGTAGTTTAGCAAGTTTGGTTTTTCCCTGCCTTGTTAACTTATTTACTTTCGTTTTTACGTCTGGTCTTCGAGTAAATTTGCCAGTACCGTCTCATATTATTTTTTGATTTAATTAAATTTCGAATGTTTACTGGGATCGGTTTAGCATTTGGCGTACGGCGAGGTCGTGTCGACTGTTTGATGGCATTAATAATTGCTTTGGAGAATTTATTAACTTCATCGTCGATGTCGCGCGTATTACTTATACTTTTCGGATATGAGTAAAAGGATAACATTAGATTAGTATACTTATTCCATTTTACGATTCCTCTTACTTCCCTATCGATTTGTGCCGATAAGGATATTGGTATCGGGCAGTGGTCAGAGTCGAGTTCCGGTAATACTTTTTGATGAATGGGACAATTAACATTTTTGGTGAGTACAATATCTAAGACATCTGGAATGATGTTTGGATTGGACGCGTATCTTGTTGGTTCATTTGGAGCTAATATGCTGAGCCGTTGCAAAATCTGATAACTTCTGTCCTTGCCACGATGTCGTGTTACAGCCCCACGCTATATTTTTACAATTGAAGTCACCGAGTAATAGTATCGGATTGTTATCACTGTATATACGTCTGTATGAGTTTTCCGGAAAGGTTCTGTTAGGGGCTTTATATCCTGATATAATACTTAAAGATTTGCCATTACTTTCAATTCGCACTCTGACCAGGTTTCTTGACGTAGGTGTCGGAACTTGCGCGTGTTTAGAGTTCTTCGATATAAAAATAGCTACACCGCCTGACGCTATATGTGTTTCTCTGTCATTACGATACGAGATGAAACACGGAATATTGAATCTTTCACCCGGAATTAAGTGGGTTTCCGTGATACAGGCAATATTAATACCGTGGTGTTTCAGGGAATATCGGAAACTATTTTCCTGTCTTTTTAGACCGTTAGCGTTCCAGTTTAATATCTTATTTACCTCTAGAATAGTTCCCATTATTTAATACTGATGTAACTATTTTCTCTACCATACTTTGGATTTTAGGGACGTTAGCAGATACATCTTGGGAAACTATTGTTGGAATAATATTTGGCCAGTTAGTAGGCTGGGCAGTAAATATTGTTTGGCTGCTTGAACTTGGCTGCCGTGCGAGGAGAGGTGGGAAATGTTTACTGGATTGTGGGGGCGGGTTAGGAGAAAATGTGGATTGTAAAGTACGTTGGTTGTTCGATGTACTGTCATTTGCTTTTTGGGAAGTTTTGATAAAGGACTCAATGTATTTTGTATAATTGCTACAACCTCTATAATTAGCTGCGTGAAATTCAAAACAGTTCGCACACTGTGGTGCGGCGTCTTTATACTTTTTGCATTCCGAATAATGATGGTTTCCCACGCATTTTACGCACCTGGGATGATAGTCACAGTTTGCTGGTGAATGACCATATCTCTGACATTTTTTACACATTATTACTCTGGAATTTAACCTTTGTTGTACTTTGATTACACAACGAATAAACCTGTTTAAAGAATATATCTTTCGAGCTTCGGTATTGTTTTCTAAATCTACTGCACATACTGGAATGGGCTTTCTTTCCTTATTATAGAGTCTGCAAACTTTTATCACTGGAAGATTAAAACGAATAAGTTCATCTTTAATGTCTTTTCCTGAGTAGCTTGTAGGTATGTCCTTCATTATCACTGAGAGGGGCTTTTGTGTTGGATCTCTGAACGAGTAGTACTCAATGTTTTGTTCATCACAAAATTTTCTAAAACTGCGTTAGTCTTCAATAGAAGGGAGCATTATTTTGACTGAATTTTTGTTAGGTTTAGTAGTAAAGTCTGCTTGGGCTATATTTTTTAAGTCTGATATTAACTTGTTATAATCATCTACTTCGTGAACGTAAATGGGAGGGATTTTCACTTGCACTGGTTCTATCTGACTATGATCCATGGAATCACTTACAGTATTTTCTAACATCTTATATCTAGATGAAACTGGAATACTATAACTGATTTCACTGCACACTTCACTTCACGTGATTGTTACTTTCACTACGCTGGGAGAATCTGCGCTTCTTACTGTCCGATCTGCTATCGGCGTTAACATCACTTACTTGTGAACTTTGCAAGGTAGTAGAACCAGCAGTACATACGCCACTTTGTTGGTCTCCTTCTGCTGTAGCTTTTGGTCCTGGTTGAGATATTAGCGGAGGCTGACCATGAGGCTGTTGAGGCGCTCCCATTAGCTGCGACTGAGTTTGTCCTTGTTGCGCGAGCTGCAGCTGTGTTTGCAACTGATGAAGATGCTGTTGATACATCTGCTGCTGTTATTGAAGTTGTTGTAAATGAGCTATCATGTTAATATCTGACTGGGAGTTCACATGATCACATTCACTATCCACTTTATTCAAAGTGTCCATGGCACTTCTGATAAGTTGCCCCGTTGAGGGGCCTAAGTTTACTGACATTCACAATAGCTCGGCACTTAACTGATGCAAGAAAGTCACCAAAAACAATGTTTTAAATAAACTTAGCCCGTTACGGGTTCCGTATCCGACGATCACCACCTAACGCTTATCTTTATTTTCCACTACTGAGGCGAAGGCAAGCGCTGCCGTGCAGCGAGACGTGCGTATGACTGCTGGGCCGAGACTGTAGACCTTGTAATTTCTCTATGAGAATCTGGATGAAAACTGTACCATGGAAAAAAGCCTTTAGAGGTTGTCCTGAGGCACAATGCAAGCCAGCCTTTTTGCTCTTCCGTGAAACTTAGCTCGTACTTTTTACTTTCTCGCTACCGTTACCGCGGTACAGGAAAAGTTATGTAATGCTGCGAAAAAAACAGCGAAATTTCGGCAGAAAAACTCTTATTACCGAGACCTGGGAACGAAAAGGTGGATAAATTCAGATGCTAAATTAAAAAGAAACAAAAAACCTTCTGACACATGGTGAAGCCAGAATTTTTGTGGCTCCTTGATACTGAAAAAGCGATTGACTGCAAAATGTCTGTCTGTGAACAACGCTAGCAGCTAAACCGTTCAGCCGACTTTCTCCGAAATTGATATTCTGTAATCGATCTGGCTAATGTCAGGGCCCCTTCAATTTAAAACCGATACTTGAATTCTAGGGGATACTTTACACAAAGCCCCTGGGACATTTTCAAAATTTAAAAAAATGGCTCCATCGTTTTTTATTAAATTTGGTTGTTTGATAGTGTAAAGGACGTTTAAGAGAACGGCGCAGGTCTAACTTCGTTAATTTTTCGAAAATTGCAAGAATTCAACATTTTTTTGGCGTCTTCTTAGAAATGTAATTAAGCAAATAGAGATTTCTCTTTTAATAAAATCTGATCCTTAAAGATAGATTTTGAAATAAGATCATGTACAATTTTTCGAAATTTTTCGAAATTTTCGCGTAATTTTGCGTGGAATATAGGCAATTTTTAATTTTATTAAAACATTTTTTCTCAAATACGGCTCCATCATTTTCGATTAAACTTTGATATTAGATAGTCTGGAGAACGTTTAGGAGAACGGTGTGAGTTTCATGTTAGTTAAAAGTCCTGATTTTTCGAAAATTGAAAAACTTCAAATATTTTTGCGGGTCTTCCTACGAATCTACAATTATGAAGATAAACATTTTTATTAATGAACTGGATTCACGGAAAACATCTAAAAATAATTTCATGTCCAATTTTTTGAAAACGAGTATGTTGTGCGAAATTTTGTGTCAAACAAAGGCAATTTTATTTTCTTTAAACCATTTTTTCTTAAAAAGGGCACCATTTTTTAAAATTAAAATTGGACGTTAGATAGCGTAAAGAATGCTTAAGAGAATGAAGCTGGTCTCATGTTCGTTGAAATTACTACTAATTTTACGAAATTTTGAAAAAAACTCGGCGTCTTTCTTCAATTGTGAAGATATAATTTTTTACAAAAATGAAATGTATTTATGAAAAACACATCTTAAATTAAGGTCATGTTCAATGTTTTGAAAATATGAGAATTTTTCTGTAATTTGGAGACAAAATAATCGCTCGCCCCGAATTTACTGCGCTTCGTGATCGTAATTCCCGCAGTTGGATGTTTTGTAAGTTAGAATTTTTATATTTCATATTTCTGGTTTCTTACATTCGACCTCTTTTATACATTTGCACATTAATCTTTTAGAAATTATTTAAGACCCTTTGAAATATATGAAATAAAAATTGCTAGCATTCAGGTAATATCAAATTGGAAAGCAACAATGACAATCCGCGCCGTTAATTGGCAGTAGAATTTCTGTGAATTACGTCTCATTGTTGGAATATGATGTAGCATTATGAAAAACAGTTATAATTGTCAAATGTTTGTTGATATTTGTTTGAAAATGTTTAGTTTTTCACCGAATATTGGACGATTTGTAACGAGTTTTGCAAAAAATGATGACTGCGATGTGATCATTCAGGAAGAAAGTATGGGATAAAGATTATAATAATACTAAATGCGAGAAAGTACTTGCTGTTTTTTAAAATGTTTTAGCTCAGCTAGTTCGATCTGTACGTTTATTTTAATAAATGACGCCGCAAGCAGGGCCGTTTAAACAGCTTTGGGGGCCTTTGGGCCTATGTAAATTTGGGGGCCCCCATACTTATTTTCACTGATCCCCCTCCCCACAATTGAAACACAAGTTTTGTTAAAAAAAAACAACTAAATTACTCAACACTGTGTGACATTCTCATATCAACCACAACACTCCATATTATAAATATTATCCCTGGGGGGCCCTGGGCCCAACAGCTTTAGGTACACATTCTTCTTCGTTAGCGCCCTTCATTTCTGGGGTATATCACTCTAGCCGTGGCTAGAGTCCAGAGGTATTGGGCTCACGTCTATGGGTACTTACCTTTTAACTTATTAATGTCAAAGAGGACACAGAACATCGGTAAAGCGGGTTTCAGCCCCCTCCAAAAATTTTGGGCTCTCTCCCAACACCCCGAAATTAAGATTATAAATAGAGGCTGGTAAAGCTAGCATCCCCACTTACTCAAATCTCAAAAATTTTTGTACGGTCGAATTTAGTGAATTTTGTACTTCCGAGCGCCACATTTCAAAATTTCTAAAATTACCCCTAAATAAGAAAACAAAAAAAATCATCCCCCCAATTTCTCAAAATTCAAACATTCTAGCGCCATAATTTTGGGCTCTTCAATGACACCGAAAACTTTTTTTGGTACCACACTACCCCCCGAAATTAAGGTTTCAAAATAAGGAGTGGTTTAGCCCCCCCTTACTCAAAATTCAATTTTTTTAACGATCGAAACAAGTGAATTTTGAGCTCCCGAACGCCACTTCTTAACATTTGGAAACTCACCCCTAAATAAGAAAATAAAAAATAAAAACCACCCCAATTTCTCAAAACTCAAAAATACTTTAACAATAATTTTGGGCTCCTCAGTTACACCAAAAACATTATTTTTGGTACTGCATCCCCCCTCAAATTAAGGTTTCAAAATAAGGGGTGGTAAGCGCGCCCGCCCCCACTTACTCAAAATTCAATTCTTTTAACGATCGAAACAAAAGAATTTTGTGCTCCCGAACGCCACTTTTCAACATTTCGAAACTCACTCGTAAATAAGAAAACAAAAATCAAAACCACTCCAATTTCTCAAAATTAAAAAAACTCTTGCACAATAATTTTGGGCTCCTCACACCAAAAACATTATTTTTGGTCCCGCACAACTCCCCGTAATTAAGGTTTCTAAATAGGGGGTGGTAAAGTTAGCACCCCCTGTTTTCAAAATTCAAAATTTTTTGCACGGTCGAAACAATTAAATTTTGGGCTCCCATAGGCTACTATTCACAATTTCGAAACACACACCAAAATAAGAAAACAAAAAAAACCCAGTCCGATTTCTCATAACTTAATAATTCTTACGCATTAATTTTGGGGTAATTGTGGGCTCTTCAGTGACACCAAAACATTACTTTTGCTTCCCTCCATCCTCCCGAAATTAAGATTACAAAATAGTGGGTGGTAAAGTTAGCACCCCCACTTCCTCAAAATTCAAAATGTTTTGCTTGGTCGAAACAATTGAATTTTGGGCTTCTGTTGGTTACTATTCAAAATTTTTAAACTCACCCCTCTCTACAAGAAGAAATGAGAACCATCCCAATATTTCTAATCTATCTAAAAAAAATCATGTGCCATTATTTTGAGTCCTTAATGACACACATTTTGTTCTCCTACATTACAAAGCCCTGAATTCTACTTTGCAAACTTGGGGATGGACAAACCCCACTTGCTGAAAACTAGAGATCCGAAGAAATCTCACGCATACTCTGGATGGATTATCCCCTACACGTGTATTTCCTATAGTAAAAAATGAATTTATTTAGAGTATGCCTATCTATATTTTACAGTTACGTCGCAGATCAATAAATAATATAATTAATTTAAAGTAAAATAAATTAAAATCATTAATTTGATACTTTCCTCTATTAACTTTTCGAATACAGACTTATCTTAAGAAAGTAAGATTTTTCATCACGGAAAATTTCCCTCCAAAAAAGATGTGAAAAAAAGAAGAAGGATAAAGTAGTTATTTAAGCATACGTTGGCAATGTCAGTATCACATTAAAAATATATAAAAACTAAAATGGAAACAGAATAATCCACGTATAAAATCGAAACAACATGGCATATATTCTAAACAACCTATTACAAACTAAAGCACATAGACGAGATTACGAGAGAAAAAATATTGACACAATACCATCCATTAGAAGCAGTGGCAAAATCTTAGTTAATGATAGAAATATTGTATATTTTAATATTCTTCTACATACAAAATCCAAGATATAAAACGGGTTTTTCTTGTTTAGGGGTGATTTTCGAAATTTTGAAATGCGCTCGGAAGCCCAAAATTCCCTTAATTTGGCCGTACAAAAATTTTGAGATTTAAGTAAGTGGAGGTGCTAGCTTTACCAGCTTCAATTTGATATCTTAATTTCGGGGAGTTGGGAGGGAGCCCAAAATTTTTGCAGGGGAGCTGAAATTAGCCCAAAATTATGGCGCAAGAAGTTTTCAGTTTTTGGAAAGGGGGGTGCTAGCTTTACCGACGTACAATATTCCGACTTGTAACTATAGTATCACAGTTTCAAACTATCAAAGCATTGGTTTCACTAACACAACGCACAACTTCTGCCACGGAGCAGCGGAGCGCAGCACTGCGTCGAGGCCCAAACAGAACTCAATAGTATTCACTGTGATATTTGTATTAAAAAGATACGGTAATCCTTAATCGCCGTTTTCTTAAAGACGGCTTCAAATTTTTCAATGAAAATTCCTGTTTAGGACGAGGCTTTACTCCTCTTTAATATTATTGAAGTAATCTTTCGATTCTACTACTAGGAAACCGAAGAGTTGAGAAAATCTCAAAAAAATGTACTTTGGGTGACGATAGATGGCACCTGGCAAAAGAATGAGACAACACCGTAAAGCCTGTCCACGCCAAGGAAATCAGAAATCTTTACTACCAGAAAGTCTGTGCCAGTCTACAGCACTTAAGTTCTTACACACAGTTCTTAAGAGAACCTCTAGTTATTTAATTCTTGTAAAGAATTAAAGAACAAGAAATTCTTGTAAAGAATAGTGCTAATATAATCCAAACCTAGCCAATTCAATCGAAGAGCCTGTGGTGCATACTTGCGTAATTTCGATTGCCAGGAACAGCATTTCTAACTCTTACAAACGAAACATACTATAATCAGTGATCAAACTTTCTTGAAGGGAAGTAAGAGAAGTGTTAGTCCTAAGTTAAATTTATTACCTTCCTTCAATCTACTTTCTTTTATAAGAATAGAAAATTTAATATGATCTTATTTGAAGATCTGTTTTGATGAACACATTTCATCAAGAAAATGAAATTGTATCTTCCCAATTTTAGTTGTAGGCTGACACCGAAAAAACTTTTTTATCATTTTCAAAAAATCAGTAATTTTAGCAATCATGAGTACTGAACCATTCTCTTATTCGTTGTTTACTTTAAGGACAAAATTTAATAGAAAATTTAATTTTATGAAAAAATGGTTTTAAGAAAATTGTATCTTCACGATTGCCTACGTATGATATAAAATTTTGCAGACAAATACTCATATTTAAAAAAATCTGTTTGTGATGAACACTTCTTTAAGTACTCAAATTTTCGAAATATTGTATATAACCTTATTTCAAAATATATCTTTAAGGAACAGATTTCATTAAGGGGAAAATCTCTATCTTTAATATTTTAGTTGTAGGAAGACGCCAAAAAAATTTTGAATTTTTGGAATTTTCGAAAAATCAGCTTCTATTTCACCTCATTCCCTTAAATGTCCTTAACACTTCCCAATAACAAAAGTAAATCAAAATTGTTAGAGCAATTTTTTATGAAAATTTTCGAGATGTCGCAGGGCTTCCTGTAACATATGCCCCAAAATTAACATTTCATGTAAGCAACCCCCCAAAAATTACAATATTGGTTTCAAATTCAAGAGGTCGCGAGATCAGCCCGATTGATAGGAAAATGTCAATTTTGCAGAAAAATCAACTGAACGGTTTAGCCGCTAGCGTTGTTCAGACGGACGGAAGATCGGACGGACAGGGAGACGTTTGAGGTCAATCGATTTTTCGGCATCAAGGACCCACAAAACGAATTCCAGTTACACCACAGATTTCCCCCCCTAAATTTAGCAACTAGATTTATCCACTTTTTCGGTACCTGGGCCAGGCAATAAGTTTTTCTGCCGATAAATCGCCGCTTTTTCCCGCAGCATTACATAACTTTCTCTCTACTGCGGTAGCGGTAGCGAGAAAGAACCAATCCAATCTACCATGCAGTCAGCCCAGTCATTATACAGTGCCAAGTCAAAATACTCCTTCAACCATAAGTTCACTACCCAATTTGGTTACCCGTGGGACAATACTTCAATGACGTTCAAATGACTTAGTTTACGCGTACAACGTAGAAATGACTTCTCGTTTCAGTGATCTAAATTGTGAAATTATTACTGACGAAACATCTACACCGAAAAAAACATCCAACCTCCAATGTCGGAAGTGTATTTTTGACACTTAGATCTGAGGATGATTCAGCCTATAAAGTTTTATAGGATTTTGTGTCAACACACTTGAAAGTACGAAATGCCGAGCAAGAAGAAATAAAATTAAAAAACAAAGTTCGTGGTTTTTGTCAACGTCTTTGCACCACCGGGAGAGTGTACAGTCGTTATAATAAAAAATATACAAGAACGAATTGCCATGGAGTCGCTCACTATTGATGTGTTTTAATCTGTTAATATGAAACCGAAGATCCCTGCGTCACTCGGATATTCTTTTATCATCATTTATTACAGAAGAACAGGAATTGTATCATTTCCCGCTGTTCCGCCTATTTCTATGGTTTCTAATGTATCCTTAGGTCGGCCCATCCCGCCCCACCCTGCCTTGCCTGTTCCTAGTCTCAAACTCTCGGTCTTCTTCACTCACTTTCTAAGATAAATATGAAATTCGCGATACCCCCCTCAATTAGCATTTAATTGGTTCTGTACCTTCTAAAACCTCCTTCGTCTTGCTTTACAAACAACTCTCGACTTTTCCTATGGCAGAGAACATTGTTCTCTTTTTATTGCAGAGTCCCAGTATTTTGTCTTTATAGTAACCCAGTATTAATAATATTAAGGCCATTCTTGTAACACTGGGATGTTATGAAATCACCACTACTTGTGTTTGATAACGCGCACGACTCTGTGTGTGTTATGCCATGACGTAATAGAACGTAGAAAAACTTTTGAAACAGTCCTACGGTAACCTCACATGACGTGCAGTATCCGAAACCTTTCTTTCACACGTGACTTTTCCCTCTGATTTGAAGGCAACTCGTCTATCTCTGACGTTTGGTAAGTATAAGAAATCTCGTATGCGTCAGAACGTGAGTCTGCACATTATCAATCAGGGGAAAATATATTCACATATGCAATGCTTTTTGGTAAAAAACAGCTTAGGTGGCTTAGGACATCAACTGATGTCACTGCAGTACATCTGTCCTGAAGGTCCTAAGGTTGAAGTCTCGACGCAATTGTAGCTGTCGGCTACTTTGATTGGTAGTTTTCCTTGGTTTCTCCGATCGACACCAGGTGAAAGTCTCAAGCGCGCTATCGTTCCTTTATTTTTCTTGTCCTATCGTCATCCCTTATACTTCACTACCACACATGTCTGGAGCTCAGTCGGGAGCTTACCGCTTGCCGCAGGTGGGGCTATGCACCACTGTTGGGAGATGCTAATCGACGTGTAGGTCGGCGCCGGATCTTACCATCCAGTGGTCCTATGACATTAAACAACGCAGGTTCTTTTGAACTCATTATTTATTATCTGCAACTTTTCATCCGTTTGTTGATAACATAATTCACAGGTATAGACATTTTTATCTACTTTCCAAGATCATTCGTATCGAAACTTGCATTCTTTTTAATCGGATGATATCGCAACTTGTGAATAAAACGATGTTCTCGGACAACAGTTGCTGTCCGAGTTACCGCCAGAGATGTGTCCTCCTTTCTTCGAACCGAGGGCAGACAAAGAAAACGTGTTTTGCAGCCTCCGATACTGTGGAGTAGTGAGGGCACGCTGGGTCTACGGTCTGGTGGAAGCAGAAGAGATATCCTCGGAAACAGCCGTGTCCAGTCAACAGCTGCGTGAGATGGAAGTCCACCTCGCCGTAGCTCAGCTCTTCCCATACTTCAAATACATTTCGTAAGAGTGCAAAGATCGATTTTCAATTTAATGTGACTTAAAGCTTATTCACGTTACTCACATAAACATACAAAATAGTAACCTTTTAATTCTTAAATATATTTGCCTACAAAACACAAATCAGACTGAGTTTGTGGACTTTTAAAATCTTAAAAAATTAGAGAACAAAAATGTGGATGTGTGAAGTAATTCAGGAGAGTCCAATGTAATTGTAGACGCGTTCGTGTAAGAATTTTACGAACTTATTGAGAATGATCTTATAATAGGAATAGAGAATAACGCAGGAGAACAGGTTTCAGGTGATTTACGTTCATATTAGAAAACAAAATGTAAAAATATACCTGTGCTAAATTCTAGTTATTCACATTATTTATTCCTGCAAGTATTTTTTTACGGTCATTATAATTTTGGAATTGTAATATTACCAATTCATATCCCTTATGGAGTACTGGGGAGTACAAGTAATATAAGGCCATTGGGATTCATTGATAAGTTCAATGCCAGATACTGTAAGAACATATTTGAACAAAGGTAGGCATGAAAGAAAGTATGAAAGAAATATGAAAGAAAGTATGAAATAAATTTTCAACACATAATATTACTTTAAAAACGGTTTACAGTGTCGGCGACCCCACATTCAACTAGTATAGCAGGATCGAAGTGGTGACATTTGACAGCAGTCGCTTCCGCTTCTGCCTCGGTCCTCCAACATTAGGCATTAGCCTCGTCAAGGCCATCATCGCTTTTGCCACCTTATCGCTGGCGTACTATAGGTGATCTCTAAATCTTAGCCTCGCGTCAATCATGATTCCTAAGAACTTCAGATACGGACTCGAATAAATGTTTTGTCTCCCACTGAAAAAGTGATGGATTTTCTGTGTGGCGAGAATTGCCTGTTTGTACTAGGTTTGAATTACGATACAGTCATTTTAAGGTGGCGGCGGACGGTTCACGATAACCATACCACCAAGCGCGTCACCATCACCGTAAAAAATGTGAAATCAAACAATCGTTTGTGCCTCCTTTGTACAGGATTATTCCACCAAAATATTTCTTTAAAAAAATTAGATACCGTAAACCATCCAAACTTTCCTTCGTGATGCAACTTTGCACCTACATGACAAAGAAGTTCTAGGCAAAATAAGAGAATAATCATATTTTCAAGGAGAGATATTTTAGCATTATTCGAATGATCTGGTAACACGAAGACGTTATTAACAACAACACACAACTTTTACAACCTTTACGGTTATTTCTTTGCCAGTATAACCACGTCGCAAACGTCCCTTTCATACAATTATCGATTTCATCTTAAAAGAAACACTTGATCTGGTAGTTTTCATATACTTTTCATGGAATATTTATCCTAGATTAAAATATCTGTTCATTTTGTGTTCAGATTTAACGCCTAAAGCCTCAGTGTAAAAAAGGATTAAAAGTTACCTAGTGGTTAATGAATCAGAAATGACAGCACAATCACAATTTTGGTACAGTACTGGAAACAAAAATTGAATGGGGCCGTCTGCGGCTAAGTTCAGCTTTTGCACGGCTTGGGCAGCCCTTGTCATGACGAAAGGTCGCAGGCAGAACCTCACAAACCATCGTAGCCAATCTCAACGCAGGGGGGAGTGCCCTAACAAAATTACGTCGTAGAAAATGGCGGGCGTTGCTAGTTCAGATGTGAAAGTACTTTAAAATAAAAAATACATCAAAGAAACAATTGCACGAACATGAAAGTAACCCCTGTTAACACAATTCTTTTTGAAGAAATTACATTGATAACAGATAAAATAACACTGATGTTAGACCAATTAATTTCTTATACACATTTTAATTTCAATATTATTGTCCATACACAATTCATGCTCTTTATTAAATGTCCAATTTACTAAAGCAAGCAACGCTTATCATTGGCTCTTCTAGTAATTCAAGTGGCCTATCCTCGGAAGTTTTCCCCGTTCTCCTCACCTTAAAATGCATAAGAGGCGGAGTCTGTAGAATGTGGCACCAATCAAATAACACTTCCCTCCCCTGGAGAATGCTTCGTTACTCCCTTTTGTGGGAACACGTTCTTGTGGTGTATTAAATTGTGAAAAATAATTTTAATTCAATATAATAAGCGAATAATAGTTTTGTATACATTGTAATGCTACACACATTTAAATATAGAAATAAGACGTGCAACTAAACCGTATACACATGTTTTAGGAAGACGAAAGTTCTTTCTTATTATAACACTCACTTGTATACTTTTCAGACAGAATATTGAGAAGTACACCATCAATCTGATGATATGTTGATGTTAAGACATGTAATGACAGAAACTTCTAATGTATGGTATGGGAAATTCAGTACGAGTTCAGTTAATTGTAATGAGAGAGCAATTTTACGATCAAAATGTTTTTTTTAAATGCATATATTCCAAATCCATATACTTCCTTACATTAATTAACGTTGTTTCCATTTCCATTGAATGGAAGCACGTAACATCCCTCACGCCATGTTTTGAAATGACCCTCAGAGAAGTCACTTGCTCGGGACGCCTTGTTATTGAATCAAACACTTGAAATGTTCTGTTCTTACAGTAGTTTCCGAAACACGTTAATTCCAACAGTCCATCTTAAACTTATAAGTAGTCGCACCCTACTTTCAAATATTAGTAGACACCGCGGACTGTGAGACCGCACGTAAAGTTTTAAACAAACTTCATTCTCGTGCATGAGCATGAAGCACTCATGATTCGTGTAAGAATTTCTGTTCAACTTTTGAAAAAATGAATTTCTGTTCAACTTTTGAATGTTCAAAAAATCTGTTCAACTTTTTTGTGTTGGAGGGGCTGTGATTCTTGGGGAGATAATAGTATAGCGGACATGGTAACAACTCTGTGAACCTAAGCGAGTTCGTTTCCTAACGTGGACAAACGTTTTGGGGATTGGAAACCCTTCTGCGGGCTTCATGAAGTATTATAATATTGCGATTACTAAGTAGTGCGTTCTGTTATCACTATTAGTACGTCCTGTTATCACTATTAGTTTTAATTCAATTTTTTGCCTTTCATTTTGTTTGCATTTTAATCAGTTTTCTGTTTCTTATATAATTTTGTTAATGTACTTTAGGAATGATGTTTAACTGATGTCAATGATATTCATTTGAGCTAGATTGCTGTTTCCAAGTACTCACGGTGTTTCCAAGTAGTCACGTCTTATTGCGATCGGAAAGCTGAAGACTGCATTAAGAGTTGACTGACAATATGCCAAGCTTCAGAAAAAAAATTCCAGAATATCGAAGGGAATATTGATGACTAAAATAAGAGATTGTAAAATGTCGCGATGGTAATAGTTGTGGCTGTCAATCAAATAATTTACTAGCAGAATCTATAGCAAGGACGGCCAGTTTTGCCCGCATGGGCATTCGTGTTCCTATTTATGTCTCGCGGGCGCTGCCACTCAAAATCGTCGCTGCAGCGGGCAACGAAGGAAATTTGAGCGCAGAAACATTCCTGGGAGATAGGTAACTGAATTACAAAAAGGAAGAATGTTTTAATAAGGTTTCTATTAAATAAAACATTAATTGGAAAATAGAAAAATTCGTAATGAAAATTTTCTGTGAATAGAATTATACAGAGTCCCACCAAGTACGGCCCACCTCATAACTTCTAAACCGTTCCCGATGTCGAAATGCAGTTTTCGCTTAACAATGCTGAATCGTGGGGGACGTAATATGCGGTAGAGATATAATTCAAAATATTTTTAGTTTTCGGGAAATTTAATTATCTTTGAATTTTCAAATAAAACCATGTCGTTTTTTCACTAGTGGTAGATAATCATAAATAGACGAATGCACTGATGTAACGTACGTTAATGTTTTGATAGTTTTTTGAGTATAAAATTATACTTTCAGATTTGTGATTTTAAACTAAATGCACGAGAGTTCCTTTTCATTTTTCATTTAATATTTATTTACCATTCGGATGTACATAGTTCAATAACATTACTTTTTCATATGTATTGATGACTTACAGCTATTCTTATTACCTAAACTTAAAAACTAACTAACTAACTACTGGAAGGGGTAGGAAGCTACACTCAGCACCTACTGTTCGCAATTGGAAAATAAGTTTAGGAAGGCGTTAAAAGGGTGACGGTTTTTTATGCGTGTTGGAGTATGGTCTGTTGAGGCCAGGTTGTAGTGGATGGCGTGTGGTATTGAGCTGATATTTGAATAGAATGTATTGGATAGATGGGCTATGTGTTTGGAGACGGAAGTTATATTCAATTCTTTGTGTATTTGTTTGTAAACCTGATGTGAGGTGAGGTGAGCTGATGTGAGGTGGAAACTTGGTTAATGAAGCCAAACTGATGTTTTGGTATGTTTTGTGTTTTGTCCAGATAATTTTTTAATCTTTTAAGAATTAGCTTCTCTAAAACTTTTGACAGAGTTGGTAATAAGCTGATTGGTCTATAACTTTCTGGGGCACTGTGATTTTTGTTTGGCTTGGGGACAGGAATAATTTTTAAGTTTTTCCAAAGTATTGGGTAGTACCCAATTCTTAATATTGAGTTGTAGATATTATTTATGAAGGCTATTGTTGGTGTGGGTAGGTTTTTTAGAATTTTATTGTTGATATTGTCGTGTCCAGGGGCTTTTCTGAGGGGGAGATTCTTTATTATATTCTTAAGTTCATTTGGTGAGATGTATTTTATTTTTTGTTGGACATTATAGTTCGGAGCGGAAACAGAATTTTCAATTTTTATATGTTCTGGGTGAGCAGGAGTGTTATTAAGTGTGAAGGTACTTTCAAAGTAATCAGCTAATACTTCGGCTTTGTCAATAGGGGAAAATGTTTTGCCAGCGGGTGTGTTTATTGGAGGGATGGTGTTGTGCTTTCTTAAAAATTTTTTTGTAAATTTCCAAAGTGAGTTGTTGGTTGTGCTTAGTGATTTGATTAAGGAGTTGTAGGACGAGTGGCGGTGTTCCTTAATTACTTTTTTGGTTATGGCGTTTAATCTGTTAAGTTCTTTTTTATTTGGGGATTCCTATTGTTGTTCCAAAGTCTTCTTGTTCTGTTTCTGGTTTTTATTATGGTTAATATGGGGTCTGGTAACTTAGAATGTGTTTTTGATTTATTATGTACTATATTATTTGGTTGTTGAACGATAGCACTGATTATTATGTTGTTTAGTAATGTTATTGAACTTTCTATTTCTAAGGGGGTTTTTAGATTTTTGAATTTGGGAGTTTTAATTATTAAGGTTTTCTTGAATTCTCTCCAGTTGACATTGTTAGTATTTAATATGGGGGTGGGTATGTGTGGGGGCGGATGTTGATGAGTGGAGATTATTATTGGAAGGTGATCAGAGTCAAGTTCGTGTAGTACAGTGGAATAAAATGTGGTGTAATCGTTGGTGATTGCAATGTCTAATATATCTGGTTGTTTATTTGTGTCGTATGAGTAGTAGGTTGGTTCTGTGGGAGTTAATATGTGTAATTTTAAGTTCGTTATTATTTTTTGCAAGTTTTTGCCGGCGTTGTTACTTGATCTGCATCCCCAGTTGGTGTTCTTGGAGTTTAGATCACCTATGAGTAAGGTAGGGGGGTTTTGGTTGAATAGCGCAGTTATATTGGTTTCTTGAATTTTTTTATGTGGTGGCTTGTATGCTGTAATGATGGTTAATACTCTGTTGGTCAGAGGAAATTTTATTGCGACCGTTTCTAAACCCGGAGTGATGGGTAAATTTGCTTTTGTGTAAAGTACTGAGTTTTCGACAAGAATGAGCACACCTCCCCCATTAGCATTGTTTCTATCAGATCTGATTATGTTGTAACCGGGCATGTTGAATATCATGTGGGATTTGAGGTGTGTTTCAGTTATGCACGCTATTTTGATTTCTTTGTCTTTTAGGAAGTAAACCAATTCGTTTTTTATTGATTATACCATTCGCGTTCCAATTTAGTAGGTTAAATTTGTTATGGAGCTGTGCGGCCATGATTCCTATTGAAATAAGACGTGAGTGAATTTTGTATGTTATTGATAATGGTTGGAATGATAGTGTTGATTAAATTAATTATGTATGTTGAAATAGAGTTGATTATTGTGTGCATGAAAGAATTATCATTATTATTGTTGTTACGGTTATCATTGTTTTGATGTGTTTGCTTGATTCTTGTCGTGGTTTGAGTTCCTATTTCCTATGTTTCTTACGTGGGTGAAATTTTGAATATTGCTAGTGCTAGGTAGGCCAGGGAAATTTTGAGAGTTCAGATTTAACTGGTTGTCGTTTTTTTGTTCAGTGTTTGAACGTCCTTGCTGATCAGTTTTTGGAGGGGTTTCTGTGAGCTTTTTGTAGTAGGGACATTCCTCAGATCTCGTATCCGCGCGGTGCGAACCGTTGCAGTTCTTACAAATAGGAGGGTTTTCGTTTTGGGGGCAATTTACAGAGTAGTGATCATTTGTGCAATAAATACATGCTATGTTGTGGTTGCAATTATTTCTAGTGTGCCCGAAATCTAGACATCGAAGGCATTGGATAGGGCCCTTGGCTTTGCGTCTTTTTTCTGATTTGACAATCAAGTTACAAATTTGATTTACTTGTAGAATACTGTCTATGTTTTGACTACCGTCGAACTCGGCTGCCACTACCGGGATGGGGATGTTGTCTTTATACAGTCTGGTTACACTAATTAGCGATGGACACTTTACCTAGAGATCTTCATATATTTATTTTTGTGTTATTGATGAATGAAGATTCTTAAACACTATGGAAAATTTTTTGTTGGCTGGGTCTTTATAAGTGTGGAATTTTCTGTTCGTGCTAATTAGATATTTTATTGCTAGTCTAAAGTCTGCAATAGTTTTGAAAAGCACTTTAACTTTGTTATTGACAATGGCTGAAGTAAACTGGTTAGTTATTTTAATCTTAATTTCCCTATTGAATTCAGCAACATTCTGAATGTGGGCTACAAAGATGGGTGGTATTTTAACAGTAGAGTTTAAATGGTCATTATTTTGTTCATTAATAAATGGAAACCTGTTGTCCTCGCGATCATCACTTTCTTCGCCGAGCACGGAGAATCTGTTACCAGTAGGTACGTTATATTGATGTTCGGTGGGATTTGTTGAGTTTACACTTTGATTGTCACCGGACAGATTCATTTTCTTATTCTCGGTATCACTATCACTTTCACTGACTGACCTTTTTTGTGCCTGAGGCGGTGGTTGTTGAGTTGATGACGCGTTGTTCTGGCTGAGCAAAGCAGGGTTGATGCTGCCCTCGGAGTTGGTCGGGAGTGGCGTTGATGCGAGGGTTATGTCCATGGCCTCGCTACTTGCTGGAAACGGCAACGCTGAGTAAACATCACTGTTGTCACCGTTATGGACTATGCGCAGGGCTTCGGATATTGTTTGCCCTGTGCTTGGGTTAATGGCATAAGCCATATACTTTTCCCTAACTAGTGTTCAGTTGTTACAGATGATACTGAACACAGACGTAAACTATAACCAGAGTTCACTGGTGTACTACCGTGCTGGGGCTGGCGTGGCCTGTCCGGCGCGGAGCGATATCGTCTGGAACGATAGTAGCTGCTAACGGAGCGACTGCTCTGGCCCGCAGCTGAAGCGAGAATGACGAGAGTTCCTGTTAGTAACCGTTGCAAGTGTTGTATTTGGGGAAGGTTGCCTTTGCACTTCAGCGAAAACAGGGAAAGGCCGCGAAGGCCACTTTCCCCAAAAGGGACAGGGTCGACGGCTGCTGGAGGAAAAATTGCACGTTTAATTTCAAATTTGAAGTCTCATAATATAAATATATAAAAACGGGTTTATGTGTTTATATTATTATCGGTTTTTTACATGTTTTAGAATACAATTCTTAAGTGATTAGAATTATCAGAAAAAAAATTGTAAATATTATTTTATCGTATTAAAGGAATTGAAAAAATGGTGCCTTCGCGCAAGAATTAGTACTATTTACTAATTTAAAAGAATTCATTGAAATGGAGAATTAGTTCACTACCAATGCGCGAACAATTTTTTTCATTTAATCCCAAAATATCAAAACTAATACAGCCTTAGCAATCCGTTTGAATTGAGTAATTCCGCAGTAATTACAAGGTTAATTGTGAATGAACTTAATTAAGTAATTTAAATTAATTAAATTAAATTAAAAAAAATTAAATACTATTGAAATATTATCAAGTACTATTGAAAATTGAAATACTATTGAAAGTTTATCAAGAAAATGTTTCAGTCTATGAGAACGGAGATACAAAGGTACGCTTTCTCTAATTATAAATTGAGAGTCAGAAAATAAACGGACCCAGAATATTGCCTGGGAAGTGGAAAAAAATGAATATTACACAACACTGTCGCTTAATGTTCGACGAATTTCTTGCTATCGAAATATCAAAATATTTTAGAAGATACCGTTAGAATTCAGCTTCATTTTTTATCATAAAGTACTCGATAAATTGATTAAGACGTACTTTGTTCGTCGGGATTCATCAGGGCTTTTAACTTAACACACGGTAAAGAAGTTCTTTTGTTGAATGAATGTAAGTTAAAATTAATAGTTTATTTACGAACGTTATTCTGGTGATTTCATCACCAAACAATTGTAATATACAAATATACTGTATTACCATGCATGCCGCCAATAGTTTTTATCAATCAAAATTTCGAAGAAAAGTTATGCTAGTACTTCGGTTAGAACATTATAATATGTAATTTCAGAACATTGTCCGTAATCGTTACACTACGCAAAATTGCATGGAGTGAATAGTTAACGTCAGAAAATATCTCCAGTTACTCGTATTGATCATTCCCCTGAGAACGGCACCCGCCCTTCCCATTTCCCCTCTCTTGAAGCGCCGCGGCTCGCCGCGTCGTGGACTCTAGCCCTCATTCTTTCACCATGTCGCATTACGATCGGTCTGTCAAGGAGCGAGTCGTAGCGTTGGTTGAAAATGGGACTCTCTCTCTGCTTCTGAGGCCGGGCGTCGTTACCGGGTACCTCCCGATACTGCACGTAGGTGGTTGCAGCAGTATCAAGAAACAGGGCAAGTGGGAAGACGTGCTGGCACCGGACTGTGGCGTGTGTCTACCGAAGTGGAGGACGCCGAATTGTTGAACCAGACTAGGGAGACACCATTCCTCAGTTCGGTTCAGTTGAAACGTTTCACGAACTTTCGTGGTTGCTCAAGAACTGTTCGGAACCGCTTAAGGGACATGGGACTTCGGTCCCGCAGGGCGACAATTAAGGAGCAGCTCTCCGAGGATCATAGGATATCATTTGACGAGGACAACTTCATCGCGACTGGGGAAATGTAATTTTCTCCGATGAGTCGGCTTTTTCCTTTGCAGGAGGTACGGTACGAATACACCTCGGGGGACCCGTCATTATTCGGAGTATGTGCGTCAATGTACGCGTTCTGGGAGAGTATCTGTAGTGTGTTGGGGATGGATTTCTGCACGTGGCATTGGAGTTCTCTACAAGATAGAAGGTCACCTCGATGGCACCCAATTTCTGCATGTCTTGCGAGATATTATGGTTCCGTCGGTGCGACAAATGTATCCGGATGGAGAAGTGAATTTTCAACATGATAACTCGTCGGTTCACAAAATAAATTAGTTCAGGAATGACTTGCACGTTAGAAGGAAGTACAGGTTTCGGACTGGCCTCCTCGTGGAACTGACCTGAAGCCAACTGAAAATATGTGGGCCGAGACGAAACGTGTCATGGCAGAAAATTGGCCAGATCCGCCTCCATTCACGACAGACTCTCTCTGGGATGTGATGATTGATGCATGGGAGGAGGTAGCCTATAGTCCCAACTCTTTTTTTCTTCGTGGGTGCCTTCACTTCAGCGTAGATTACAAGCCGTGATAGAGAACGATGGCTTTTGATCCTTTTATTGAAGAGAGAAAACTGCTCTTTTTAGGGATACATAAATAATCAAGAATAAAGAATCCACAGCAATGTGGATGTAAACAATAGTGTGTTAAAAGACCTGCACGTTGCGAATTATTATTGAGTAAAAAAAATATAAGGAAAACGGGGAATCGAACCTACGAGCTCACGACATAACCCGCGACACCACTAAGGCTACTACGTCCCTGACGAAAAATGAACCTAACATTCAGAAGTTTCGTAGCCCACTCTTCCTATATTGTAAATATAGGGTACTGTACTGCAACAGGAGAGTAAAGTTATAAATTATGTATAATCTTTCTGAGTTAGTACATGTTTCAACTCTATATTTCAGAGCTGTGTTTAAAATAATAACTGAAATAATATAAATACCAGATGCCTCACAAAATATGAACAAGCCTCATAACTTTAAACTGTTTACGACATTGAAATGCAGTTTTCGACCAACAACACTGAAGCATAGGACAAGAAAAGCGCCCAGAGATATAGTTAGTAACATTTTTATTTTTGGATTAATTCAATCATCCTTCAGTTTTTAAATCATCTTTCAGTTTAGAAGTTTATAGTTTTTCGCCTGAAATGAATAGAGCGTGGAAGAGAGTAATAAAATGATTGAAGGTGTTGTCATTGTCAACAATACTATTTATTTCATTAAGAGCAGCTTTCGATGGCTTAGCCATCATCATCAGTTTGCTGCTGTCTGGGAGTCGTTTTTGTGACTTCCAGACAGCAGAAAACTGATGATGATGGCTAAGTCATCGAAAGCTGCTCTTATTGAAATAAATAGTATTGTTGACAATGACAACGCCTTCAATCATTTCAATTATGTAAAATGTCAACTACAACTCACCACTAAACCAATAAAGAGTAAAAAACTTACAGTAAGTGTAAAAAGTCCTTGTAAACCCAAGATGGACTTTCAATATGAAAGGCCCCTGGTCAAGAGTCCCACATGTAGTAATGAACAAAAAACAAAAATGGCAAAATATTTAATATTAGACCAAATAATAATACTAAAATAACTAGGTCAGTTTTATTAAATGGGGCAGTATATGCTTTTTATTTCTTTGCATTTGTTTACCTTAGGTTAGCCAAACTTTTATTACATATATGAAGTTAATGTAAGAAACGGTAATAGGATTTAATAATTTTCACGTTTTAGCCAATTTCGTGGTATGCAGAAATGTAGTTGACGAAAAAATGATCCACTTAACTGCAGTATGGGGTTAACTGAGCCACTTATTGTATGAAAGTGAATTATTCAGAGTATTTAGAACACAGTTTTACTAGTGTTTTATAAATAGGGGACATATTTTAAATAATATCATTTTTACTTTCTCGTATACATACGTATTTGCGGAGTAATATGCATATTATAGAGAAAGTTATGTAATGCTGCGCGAAAAAACGTCGGATTTTCGGCAGAAAAAAATTATTGCCGGGCCCTGATAACGAAAAATGTGGTTAAATCTAGTTGATAAATTAAGAGAAAAAAATTCTCTAATATGTGGCGTAGCCAGAATCCCTGTTTTGCGGATCCTTGATTTTTCTTAGCTCATATTTTCATTAGAGGCAATTTGTTCACATTATTGTATTTATGCTCTAAATAACGTTGAATAAAATTTATCGAAAACTCATCGTTTTTTGTGAAAATGAGCACAAAATTCCGATTTTTCAGAAACACCCAAATGCCATTTTCTCAAAAATTGCTCCAAATTTTTGCTTCAAACGTTTCCAACAGATAGTGCTGATTGCACTATTTAGTATGACGTTAAGTTCATTTTGGTGTACTCTTTCGTTTTTTCAAAAATTACACAAATGTAATTTTCATGTACCTCTCACAGCGTTAAAATTGCACATTTCCATTGATTAGTATATATTATTAAATTTATAAGTGGAAGTGTTTCCAATGATTTCAAATGAAGTTTTTCGAAAACTCGATCGATTTCTGTGAAAAAGAGTTTTAAATTCCGCCTTTACAGTAATGCTTAATTGCCATTTTCTTGAAAACGGCTTCAAATTTATCTATGAAAATTTCTATTTAGGATATGATTTTCCTCTTCTTTAATATGTTTGAAGTAATATGTCGGTTCTAATATTAAGCAACCAAAAACTAGAGAAAAATGTCCAAAAATGTGTTTTTGGTTGACGAATGATGGCAGCTGGCGAGAGAATGAAGCAAGACCTTAAAGCCCACACAAAGGAAATTAGAAAAAAAAATGATGCTATGAGAAATCTTGTGCCATTCTGTAGCACCTCAAGTTACCTTTTTTCGTCCTTTTTAAAACATTTTTCGCATATTTCATCGATTTTAATATAATTTTAATAGTACTTGAAATAACTTTACGAGATGCAACGAATGTTCTTCACACAATTCCTGAGTAACCTATTAGATTTCTTCATTCAGAAATTTTTGTCAATCGTTCTATGAAATCTAAGTTTCCTGTGACGCGTTTGATACGCACCATTGGTGCGGCGGATTTCACGAAAACTAAAGACAGAGATTTCCTGGTCCAGTTCAAACCAAAAAATTGCAAGCGAAGTTCACTTGAACGAACGGAAGCAGCCATGATTACATCAGTAACTTATTCAACAGCTTGAGTAGTTCATTTGACGTGTTTTTGATCAATTTTTTACGTCGATTTTTGTTTGCTTCTTTAAAAATCTTAAAAACATTTTAAGAATATTTAATGATCATTCATGGCAATGATTTAGGTAATCAAAATCCGCCCCCTAATAATTAAGAAACATTCCGAAACACACACAATGTAATTTATAATGAAACATTTTATAACACACTGTAGATAAACTGTCAATTCGGATACATGAAATTTTGCACTTTTGTATGCAAGGTTTCTTGCAATTTTGATAGTTAAACCATCGTAAATATTGAGAGCACTTGTAATCTTCATCCATCTTACAAAAAACTTGTCATTTGAAAAACTTTCAAATATTCATTACTGGGATTAAAATTATCTATTTCTACATCCATATTGTGTTTTGACATTATTTTGTCAGTTTGTTGTGTATTATTTCTCGTGGGTTACTTGAATTCTTTTGTATTTGGCGATGTTCCTTCTCGCTGTTTTGTGAGACCTGGCTCCGTCCTACACGTCGTGTTACGGGGTTATCCTCAATAAGCAGTTCCACTAGCAGAACACCGCCGTACGCGGGTCAAGCTAGAGATCCGGACTGATCTCTCAACGTGTGTGGTAATGTAGTGCAAGGGTGCATGTGTAAGGGGAGGGGCAAATATTAAAAATAAAAAGATCGCGCGTGGTCTGTGGCCCGTTTGATAAAGTACTGATCCGGTACTCGGTTGGTACTGATCAGAGAAAACACTGGCAACTACTGATCTGAGCAGCAGGACGCTCAAACTCCTCCATACAGGCTGAATTCAATTATCATTTAACAAAGTAGTATTGAATATTAAACACCGTCGCATCCCGAACTCTTTATCACGAACGCTTCAGTGGCAACGATGGTTGTCACTGAACTATTTCAGCCGGTGGTGCTCTTGGGTATAAGTTCATTTCTGGTTGATCGTGCTCTCACTACTAGAGTTCTTTTGAACTCTAAATTTAAAATTTAAAAATTTTTATACAGATAGGTTTCTGAGGAGTTAACAGAGCCACTTCATCTAATCTCAAAAGATTTGGCTTAGCATTGACATGAACTTTTGATAACTTTTAATGTTATTATAACTTTAAGCATTATAGGCTGCGAAAACTACATATTTTATCAATGGTAAAAAGTTCCTGATTTCATGAATATACAGTCCTTATTTTATTATATTTATTGATGAGTAAGTTTTAATTAAATTATCGAGAAATTACACCCACCTTACATTTAAAAGCCAAAAAATCCATTATCGGCTACCACATCCAGCGACATAACAATTTTAAATGTGCAATGGAACCTCCCTTCTAATACAAATTTAAATAAAAGTTTTCTTCAAGAAGATTTTAACTTTCTTAACCTCTGTTTACTCTATTATTTTCTTTAGGCATGTTATTATGAATAGTCACTAAAGAAGAGAGATGTCGCTGTGACTTCAAATAAATTAAAAAGGAATTGGCTCACTTACCATGCTCACTTTACAGGATGAGTTTTTTAAATTTCCCTTTCTAAACTGGTTTATTTTTTTTCTAATTCATATTCTTTCTCATATTCTCACGCGCATCTGACATTAGATTCGAATTTCCTCCGCACATCTTGGTACCAGATCTTTAAACGTCCAACGCATGCAATATTATAAATATTTATATTATTGTTTTATAATTTATACTTATTTATAATTATTCCAAAGGTAATCTAAATATAATAAAAGTCCCCAATTCTACGAAAATTGTGTAGCGTCATAGACATGACTCCCTGCTCCAGAGAGACAAGTCGCAAGGTATGGGGATGAGGGAGTCAAAAATAGGCTTCCAAACAAAGGCCAACCCTTCAGGGAAAGTCCAAAAGGGGAGAGGGCTTGTAGGTGCCGGGTGCAAATTGCAACGGCGAAAGCAGACGCCTCAAGACGAGTGCGTGGGGGAAAGATGACGCGGAAGTCATGTGACTCGAGCATATAAAAGGGCTGTCGCAGAAGCCCTGGGTTGGGTAGCGATTCTGGTTTCCCCGCGGCAAAAACCGCAAAAACTTGTCCGCCAAGTCTGGCGCGGAAGTGCTGTAGGCACGTGCCTACAGCACTTGTGTGTTCGAGTCTTGAACACTGTGAAGTATGCTCGATACTTCGGGGCAGATTGTCTGCCGAGGCACACCAGGTGCCAAGTTGCGAATCGGCCGAGTTGGCTGATCGCAGGCGCGGCCGCAAGGCGCGTGTTAGGAGAGGGGGGCTGCGGCAGGTAGCCGACAAACACCTTAGAGTGAGGTCTGTAAACAGTGTACATAAATTAATGTAAATAAATTGTATATACCCACTCGTGTCTGTTTCTTTGTGGAGTAGATCCCTACCCACGACGTTACAATTGACCAATTGATTAACAAAAAAATAAACAAATGTTAAAACGGTAATGATAGAGAACATGTAGCCTTAAAGTAAATACTATGAACGTCTAAAACAGTACACTGATTTTGGAAGGATTTGAAACCTTTAAATGCCTTTTACCTAAAAAAACCAATTTTTGGACTTTAACACTTTCATCAATTATCCTACGAAACTTAAGAAGCTATTTAAACAATAAAAAAGATAAAAATTGTCTTTCAATATTTATGGGCTTTAAGAAAGTAATAAACATTTATGGGGGATCCTATTGTATTTTATTTCAATCATCTAAGTTTCTGTCAAGTTGGGCCTCCTGACAGCTGCCTACGCCAAAGGCCGACCTTGCGTACATCTAGAAAACTCTGGGAGAAACTTCTACTTCATTATACGAAAAATGTGTTAGAAAGAATAAAGATATCAAGTTTAGAATTTAAGAATACACTTTTAGTACCTTATAGTACAAAAGTTCAAAATGTTACCAACCCTGTGATATTTAGGAACAAAATAAAATGGCCGTTTTTGTAAGCTTAAAAAATCTTTGTAGACGCCTGTTTAACAAAACATATTACGTTATTTAATACTGGGTATACATTCCATTTGTTTTGATTATCGTCTCTAGTCTTTGCAGCATAGATTTCACCAACGCTGCGGTAGTCTCAGCGTCAATTTCACTTCGTTCTCTCAGAACTGCATGTTTAATATTTTTTATTAGACAAACTGTATTTTCTATTATTTAATCCCAGAACTAACCACATATGACCTATAGGGTCATATGTGGTCAGTGAATGTCGGGGAATTCAAGAAGTGAATGAATTTGCTTTATTAGTGTTTTAGGGTGGCTATGATCCAGTGGCGCCTCTAGAGTGACTAGGTTAGTGACGAGGGATGGCACTAAATATAAAATATTGACCGCTTAAATGTCCGACCTATTTTCATTACTGGTCACTTGTTTGATGCACAAGTCTGATCTAAGTGGCCCCAATTCTTTTGTTAACATTGTCTTCATAATTAAAGTTTCTGTTTGGTAAATATTTTGTTATTCATGTTAAAATTAGATGACGATATTTATATTGCTTTGTGAAATGTTTAATTTAAAACACGTTTACGAATTCTCGTACAGATCAAAATACAACCAATTTCGCACAGAAGCAATAAGGAAAACATTTTTTAAACACCGTGCTTAACATACGTTCCTCACGTGCTTGCAAATGTCGAAATTTACACAGACACATGGCGCGGTCGCACATGATTTGTGACCGACGAGTTCAATAAGTTCACATAATTCCCTCTCACTTTCTTCCCTACTATGAACAATCATCCTCGTCCTCGTGTTCATCCTCGTGTTAAAGGGCCAAGCAGCGGCCATAGGCCTCCCGTGAGCAATGCCCTGTTGCCAAATCCTAAGCTGTTGGCACTTGCTCGGTTATCGCCTCCGAGCAAGGATTAAAAAAAAATTATTGATTTTGATGGATGTCAGTTGTATAAACTTTACATATGTTTGATAGACTTACTTACTAACTTATATTTAAAACTTATTTCTAAGACTTAAATCTAACATAAGGTTGAGGATGCCCTATTGGGTCCTCTATTCTGGTTCAAATTCGGAGAAGGTTTTGAGGAATATATTGTAGGGGTATCTGTTTTTTATTCTGGTATGGTTCGGGTTTTTAGCGAGTCTAAAGGTTGCAAGGGAAGAGATTTGAGGTAAATAATAATAAAAGTTGGTGGCTAAGTATGTGATGTGATGTTCAATGAGTTCTAAGTCGAGTTCGTTGTGAAGCTGATGATTCGTGACAAACCACGGTGATGGTTCTGAGAAATTGGTTCTGAATGATTTGTAATTTCTTTAGATTGGTTTTTGCGGAATTTATCCAGATGGGACAAGCATACAGCAGTAGCGGCCTTAGAATGGCTTTGTATATTGCAATTGAAGAATGATATGGTAATGGACTGTTTCTATAGATTAAAGGTTTTAATTGAAGTAGTTTTATTTTAGCCTGTTTTATTTTTTCGTCTATGTGCTGTTTACAACTCAGTTTAGTATCTAAGTTTAATCCAAGGTATTTAATAGGGGGTACCAGTTTAGTTGATTGTTGTTTATTGTTAGGGGGGTGGGGAAGGTATAGGGTCTTAGTGTGAATATTTTTGCTGCGGTTTTGGATGAATTCAGTTGTATTTTAAGTTTGGATGCCCAGCTATCGAGTAAGTTGAGGTATAGTTGTGCTCTATTTCTGATATCAATGATAGAGTTGCCAGAAGAAAATATTGCTGTATCGTCCGCAAATTGGGCTATGTGAATGTTCGTTAATTTAGGAAGATATGCAACGTATAAGTTGAATAGTGTGGGTGAAAGTGGTGAGCCTTGGGGGAGTCCTGCGTTAATTAGTCTAGGGTTGGAGTGATGATTATTTACATTCACTGAAAAAGTTCTATTGTTGAGAAAGCTATTGATAATTGATTTTATGTAGTATGGGGTGCCAATTTGTTTGATCTTGTACATTAAGGCTTGGTGCCATGTCCGATCAAACGCCTGAGTGATATCTATAAATACGCCTATTGTGTGATGTTTTTTCTGGAATGCTGTGTATATATGTTCGGATATTCTTAGTAACTGGTGTTGAGTAGACACTTTTTACATAAATCCAAATTGTTCTTTAGGAATTATTTTCGTTATGTGTAGGTAATTGTTTAATCTTTTAAGTATAATTTTCTCGAATATCTTTGATAAGGATGGTAATAGACTGATCGGACGATAACTGTCAACGTTTGCAGGATTTTTGTTCGGTTTACAAATGGGAATAATGATAGCATGTTTCCAGGTATGCGGAAAGTAATTTGTTCTGAGACACGAATTGTAGATGTTTGTGAGGGTGGCTATTGCTGATGGGGGTAAATGTTTTAATACGATATTATTTATATTGTCATGTCCGGGTGATTTTTTAAGAGGCAGTTTATTAATATTTTTTTAATTTCAGAGGGTGAAATGTAGTGTATTTTTTGGTGAGGTCCATATTCTTGTTCTGATGCTGATTTGGTTATAGTGATGTGTCCAGGATGGAAATTAGTATTGTTGACAGTGAAAGTTGAAGCAAAATATCTTGCTAGTTCTTCTGACTTTTGGTAGGATGTGTATGCTTTATCTGTTGTTGAGTTTATAGGAGGTATCGTGTTTTTCTTCTTAAGTATTTTTCGTGTGCATTGCCACAGGGTGTTATTACTGAGGCTGAGTGACTGGATTAAGTTATGATAGTTTTGGCTATTGAAGTTAGTTATACGTCTCTTTACGATATTTGTTAATAGGTTTAGTTCCCTCTTAAGTTCAGGTGTTCTTAATCGGTACCAAAGTCTTCTAGTTTTGTTTTTTATTGAAATTGCTTTCAATATTTCTTTGGGTAGTATCTGGTTGTATTTGAGCCTGGTGGAGTAGTTAATTGTGTACTTTTTAGAGTAGAATGTATTATTTCGTTGAAATGAGAGATGGATTGGTCTATTTCCAACGGGGTTTTTAATGTTTTTATTTTGGGTAAGGAATTTATTACTGTTTTTTGAAATTTGTGCCAATTAATTTTTATTGAGTTTGGTTTAGGGGTGGGGGCGTGTTGCGGTATAAGTTGGTGTGTAGTAATGATTACCGGAATATGATCAGAGAAAAGTTCAAAAGTAGGTGTAGAGTAAAATTTGATATTAGTATTTGTGATGCCTATGTCAAGGATGTCCGATTTACGAGTACGATCCTGAGGGTGGTATGTTGGCTCCGAGGGGGTGAGTATTCATAGGTTTGAACTGTTTATTAGTTAAGCTAGGACTTTCCCGTTGTGATTATTATTTTGATACCCCCAGCTTACGCGTTTTGAATTAAGGTCACCCGACAGCAAAGTTTTCTCGGTAGGTTGAAATGAATTAGGAAAATTTGCATTTATAATTTTGACTGTGGGGGGCTTATAAGCTGATATAATTTTCCATGGTTGGCTATTTATAAATATTTGGATAGCAACAGTTTCGATTCCTGGTGTATCGGGTAGATTAATTTGGTGGTGATAAAGATAATTTTTGACCGCGATAAGTACCCCTCCTGTTATAATTGAAGGGCGGCGAAATGAATAGGCAAAAAATACTAGACGGTCGCCAGCTGCTGAAGGCAGCACAAATTAAAGATTTAACAATTATTCTCGCTGGTAAGCGAGGTGACCATGCATTCGCCTAAGGAGAAATCGATCGGAGCTAACACAGATAACTCCTAAACATCGGGTTTAAGATAATCGTCGTCACATTCGGAATTATTCGAAAGGACGCACCAGGTTTTTAAACTAACAGGATCTTTAACTTTACAGGATCTCGGAAATGGAGATATGACAATCCAAAATAACCAAAAACACAATTTATTACGAACAAAAATTTACAAACAATGGTCCCTTTCTGGCAGAAAGAAGCTTAGCAATATTGCGAAAAGGACAATGCAGAACTACAAAATTCACAAAATTGACAGGCAAATTGCCTCTATACAAAAACCTGTGACAAAAAAATAACAGGAAAGACGCTTCAATTTGCGCGTCTTAACCAATGCAGAATTACAAAATTTCTGGTTTTCCTCGAAAATGCCCACTTTAGGGCGAGGAAACCGAATACATGATACAAATTTGACAAGGATGGCTACCTAGTCATCCTTCAATACAAAAAGAACATTATGACATACAAAATTTGTAAACAAGACCATACCCTTGAATTAGTGTGAGTGCGTAGCTACAAATTACATGAAATTGGTTCGTTTTACTGTTACCAATTTTTCAACAAATTCAACCATGAAGCATGAGTATTCCAGAAAAAGGTCAGGCGGTCGTGGCCCAGATGGACGCCGTTGGCCTCTCCACGTCGGCGCCTTGGTGCCAGACTCCAATCTGCCTCTTGCCCGAGCGACGAAGAAATCGCTCACGGGGCGAAAAACGAACTCAGCAACAATGGGCCACAGCCTTTTGCTGTACGGGCCCAGCTGTAGTCTCGAACAAGGCTCCCGAAAGACAAAACGGCCAAGCGCCGAATCGTTTATAAATGGAGCACGATAACTGGAACATTAACAACAACAATATAGTGAACAGTAGTAAGACTGGACCTCGTCAACATTTGGAGACCAGCATACACTCCAGCTGCGATACAACAATAACAACAAATGGAACACACTTGCTTCATAACAATAGTAGAAAATCATAAATCATAATATCAAGTTTACAAGATCCAATTTCATGTTATAAATTACCACTCACGCATAAAAGACTAAGCTAAGCACTCACACATATGTACAATTAAAACGCTAACGACTCAACCAGAGCCGAGCCTTTCGCAACTAACAAGCCATTTACTTATAACAAGCGGTAGCACAAAAACTGATGCACTGGGAGTTTTTTAAGTGCTAAAATGGCTTAGCAGAATACTTGTGGCAAAGAAAGATAAAAGAGCACGAATGCAACAGCCAAAATTACAATGATTAAAATTTAAGGCGAAAAGGCACTGTGCGAGCGTGGCGCACGTCTTTTATACTGTCTCGAGAAGGGGTGTGCACTCGGTAGTAGGGGGGGGGAGCGGGGGAATTATCGATATACAGCGCTTGGTGTAAAGACTTAGACCAAAGCGCTCACATCTAAGCGCCTGCAAGTTTTGCAACCTGTAAGGCATCTACAGTGAGGTGGCGGCATCTACCAGTGATGCAGGGATTCACACCAATAATTTTTTGTTTTGCTATAAAAACTCTAATATTAGAGCTAGAAAAGCAAACAAGGTGTCCATTCAACCCTAAATTTACTCTTAATTTCAGATTTTGTTAGTAGAGACCGCCAAAATCAATAGTTTTCTTATAATTAACAAATACCTGTTTTGAAAACAACAAAATATTTTGCACAAAATGCTAATTTTTTCTCACAGACTATCTATCCAAAAAATTAGCTCTTGCTAACCAATTTTAAGGTTTCTGGAACCTTCTCATCGCCATGAGATCACACACAGATTTTTAAGAATTACCAATTTCTTATCTAATTACATAAGAACATTCTTACAGTTATTCTCTTTCTGTTCATCTGACTACCAATACAAAAAATAGAAAACTGGTCTTTTTTATTGTTTTCTTGGTAACGGTTACGTAATATATTACAACTTTTTCACTACTAACACTTCATTCTTCTAATAAACCTTAACAAAACGATGGCTGAGAGACAAGAAAATATATAATTATTGAAAAGCAAAACGATATATAAAATTCCACATCTACAATTTCTTTCAAAGTCATTTGCCAGATACATACAATAATGTATAAAATAAAAAGTAACTAGTGCAGGCAAGGATCACCCAAGATCTTCAACACAACAAGGAGCCGCCTAACCAATTACACTACCATACTGTCCGAGGACCAGTGATTATGTTGTGCTTTGAATATTACGATGCTTTTGACGCCAGAAAATTCATTCGAAAAATCGCAAAAGCTAGTTTTTCAGACAAAATTCTAAATGAAATGTATTACCATTTTGTATTACCATACAAAATTCTAAATGAAATATATTACCATATATATGAAATGTGTCACCATATAGCTCAAAATTATGCGAAAAACACTCATATTTAAGGAAACGTGCAAACGAGATGATTTGAAGTTCTAATGTTGAAGAACAGATTGCATTAAGAAATATATATGTATAATTATCTTTCGTCTAACGCTGTGTATTCTTCAGACATTCACAGAAGAAACGAATAGTACACAGAAACCTGACAGAATAGGAAGCATTTGTTTGGGTACATTTTTCAGTTTTAGAGGAATACCATTGTGTCACACAATAGATCTAAATACATCATCTTTTCTCTACAGAAATAAGCCAAAGAACGTAACTCATTCTACATTCATTACGAAGTAGAGAACCCCAGTGTTATAGTGAAACTTGAAAGCCACTTTGACATATTTTAAGAAACAGAATGTTCAGGAGAAGAGCTGTTTAAAAATTCATAGACACTGTTTTTACAGAATTTAGTAAATCGCTTTTAGAAAATTGTAATTAATTCTCATGGTTTTTGAAACTATTCCAATTTTCTTAATCCATTTATAGAACTTTTTCAATTATAGAATTCGCCCGATTTGTTGCGCAAGAGTCAAGCAGGAATTTTTCGTACTTACTATGCCCTCGAATAATATGAAACAGTTGAATATTAGTAATATTGAAAAATTAAAACTTTGTAATGGAAGTAAGACTTAATATGTTTTTAAAAACACTTTGCAAAAGTTGCGATAGCTTAGTGGCATCGTTCCAGTTTTCTCCGTAACGTCACTGACCGGGAGGTCGTAGAGTTCGAGTACCGACGGTGGCGGATGTTCGAATGTAGTTACATATGTAGGTCTAAAACCTTTGGAGCCATTTTGGAGAGAAGTTTGAAAATGCCCCCCCCCAGGAGCTTCAACTAAATTAACCCCAAAATTTAAAGAAAAAAATTTCAAAATCGCAGGGTCTCGATTCGGGCCAGATAGTTAATGGAAAATTCATTTTGACAAACATTCTACGAATAGTTTACACACTAGTGTTCACAGACAGACAGACAGATCAGCGGGCACACGAACGGACAGACGGACGTTTTGAAATAAAAACAACACTCTCTTGGTAACTTAAGACCCCAAAACGTGTATTTCCTTTGAAGTGAAATCTCAACATCGATTTATTGTCATATTACATACATACCTATCTAAATATTATTTTTTTACTCCAAATGTTTACGAGAAAGTAAAAGTAAATAAATATATAAATAAATACACTTTCACACACCACAGCAGGTTATACGCCAAAAGAACAACAATTACAGAAGCCGAATACCTGCCCGTCAGAATGCAGTTGTAATGTTATTACAAAAACAGGGGGTCCCACCAATTATGGACTACCCCCATAACTTCTAAACGGTTCAGGATATCGAAATGAAGTTTTTGCTGAACAATGCGGAATCATGGGGCAAGTAACATGCCGTAGAGAAATTGCCTATAATATTTTTAGTTTTCGTGAAATTCAATCATCTTCGAATTTTTCAATAGAACTACATATTTTTCTCACCAGCAATGGATAGATCATGAAAAGAGGATTAAAATGATGCATCATATGCTAATATTATGATAGTAACTTGAGAATAAAATTAGATTTTCTGACATGTGATTATTAATTAAACGGGAAATCGTGTAGCAGTCCTTGCAACTCTCGCCTTCGGGGAAGGTGGCCTTCGCGGCGTCAAGACTGTTGCGTGGAGAGGAGAGACTGAGAGTGGTAGCAGTGGGGGATAAGAGGCATTACTACAGCAATTCTTGGTGTTGACACAGACATCACATTAAGAAATACCAATTTTAACAATCAGAATGGGAGATTTTTTTATTTATTAATCTGGATTTAACTTGTATTCTACTGAAATTTCAAAACATCTATCGTTCGAAAGAACGATATAATACCAAGCAGTTACGAACCAAGCAGTTATTTCAAATTCAATAAAACAACAATTTCATTGCAAATAATACTAACCTATGATTTTCTACAAACAAGGAGATGTGAACTTTATTCTAAATCTTTATTTTTAGTTTGAACGATTGTATTAATGTTTGCTACTCAGAGACACGGAGCACATTCGCAATAACAATAAGTAAACGAAATTGAGGATATTATGATTATTACGTCGTAAAAGCTTCATTGTTGAAATGACGACTGATTCATTCATATGCTCAGAGATTTTCTGTTTCATTAAGATGACCTCGACATATACGTATTTCGAAGACCTAAGTTTTCATGATTTTGACGCGATAAGCGATGACCTCAAATAATCCACTTAGATTCGGAGGGTAGTGTCAAAAAGTATTGGCATGTTAGTGTCGAATGGAAAATAATGCTCCTAGGAACTGTTCTGAACTTGGGATAATTGAATTTTAAAAACATGTTTATTTACAGACTTTGCACCTTCATTGAAATTTACTTAACTGCATACGTAAGTCCACATTCCTTCAATTACAAGTGTCCATAAAGAAACATGTCAATATTCTATTATAAAAGCATTATTACTTTTTCGCATATTCCATGCTGATGCAATCTGCTTCCAAAGGCAGCAGACTTACTGGTTTGAATGAAATTGTGAATGTTATTACAATGTATTTCGTATTTGCAAGTGTGAATACTGTGGAGCCGGAACCTTTAATGCCTATATTGTCATCGACGCGGGCGGCCGAGGCCCGGCAGTAGCTCAATCGGTAGATGACGCTAATTCCTTTTATATTTGTTTTTTTTTTTTGCCTAGGGCTGGTGGAAGGAAGTTGACAGGGGACTGTTCCACAGAATTACACGACATTTAGATGATTGAATAACAATTTTCATTTAATTTTTTTTTGACTGGTGTCAGCGAAATTACATCTGGAAGGAATGAATTAAATACTAAAATCCTACCTAATGAGCTCGGGTTAAATTGAAAGGTAAAAAAACTACTGCTAAAAAATAGAAAACTACTAATAAATTTACTTCTTAGAGCTAGTATCAAACATGCCAGGGCGCGGCAACGCTGGTAAAATCATAGAAAAAAAAAAAGAAAACGTCCTCGTTGCGCTCGAAGAGCAGGTAAAGGGAACTCATTAGCGTGAGTTTTTCTTTTTCTTGCCAACAAGGCGACTTATGCTGAGGAGCGATGCGTCGACTGCTGTGCCGGGGTCGGTGAACTCTGCCGGCCGGGCGGCGCGGTGGTGTGTCCTCAGGGAGCGCCGGGCATTAGCGGCGGAGGCGACGGCGCTGGCGGCTGGCAGCAGGCGGCGGGCCCGGTGTCGTCTGCTCTTCCTCACGGCAATTTTGCGGTCCATCAATTGTCGACCGGAGTGTCGGATCACGGTGTGGCTCAGAGAGTTCTCCGAATTAGTTCATGATAAAAGGCGTGTATGCGCCTGTTAATCATTTAGCGGGTCTACTAGTGCAGTGTCCGAAAGCGGCTTGCTTTGACACTGAATTTACTTCCCGCGAGATTGTTAATAACAAAAGGAAGAACTTTAAAAGATCGAAACTTCTCCCAAATCTACACACAACCTCCCCTTACGTGCACTGCTCGCACGAACATTCTAGTCCAAGTCTCTCAACCGAAATCCCTTTGCTGAGGCGCGCCCACTTCCAAGCTCGCGAACTTATAAAGTTCTCAGGAGCGCTGCTTGCGCGCGTCCTCTCTCCACCGGCCCTGTCTATCAAGTCCTCGCTCTACCAAGTACCCTATGCCACGTTCACCCTCCCTTCAGGTACCTGTCATTCTATTGGCCCAGAGATATTACGTTCTTTTAAATTTCCTGCCAATCAGAAGCATGGATTTCCCAAAATGTTCCATGGCCAGGTGCACTCCTCCTCTCTCGCATTTATCGTACACATGTGCGCTCTGAACCTTTCATTGCGTCATGTAATGCTCGCTCTAATAAATAGTTTTACATTTACGGCTTAGGGCTTCCCCTCGCTGGACGGGCGTGGTGTTTATGGTTGTATAAACCTTCTGGAAAGGACCGGAAAAGCACTCACAGAAAAGGGTCGCGATCCCAAGCAAGACGGAACATGCGCGGGCCGGGGTCGTAAATCCCATGGGGGGCACCGCGCCGGCGGCGACGGAAGAGTCGAGCGGTAAACACACCACCCCACTTCTCTATGACTACGTATTATTAATGTTAAGTAATAATCGTGCCGCCACAATATATATACGAGCATAACAATTTATGCTAAACTATAGTTTTCTTGTAAATTTAATTTGAATTATTTTCCACAATTTTATATGTGAAGAATTGACTTCCTAAGAAGGGGGATAAAGGGTTTGTCCCCCAGTTTATGCTAACTACAAGCTTGTGGGAATTCTGATTTGGTGTTGTTGACGTTCTTATCAGAAGAAATAAAAGAGGTCATCTTCGTCAACATACTAGCTTTATTAAGATAGCCGGCTTTCGACGGCTTTGCCGTCATCGTCAGTCTCGCTGCTTTCGGCAAAAGTCGACTGACTTTTGTTTGAATTATGCTTGAAAAATTTGAAAATTTATAAACAATTTACAAATTTTACAATTCTAAAGTGGGAAGGGTTCTCTGAAGTCCCAGAACCGAAAACTGCGAATTAAAATATTTTGCAACAATTAACAATTTTATAAACAATTTCGAAATGTGCACTATACTTGCCGGAGAGTGTTCACAAATTGTCCCTGAGTTGAATATCCTAAACTAACAGTTTTCACAAGAGATGCAAATTAATTGCTTAATATCGTTTAATTGTTACTTTAATGATAAATATACAGTTGGTATTTGAATTTTACTGTCTTTTATTGAAATGGTTCCCTAGAAATCCTCTATCGATTCAGGAAAGACAGAATTTTGCCATCTATCGTCGCCCAAAGTACTTTTTTTGACATCACACCTTTTTGCTTGAAAAAAAAAAAGAATATATCAAAATGAACTTAACGTCATATTAAATAACGCACATAGCAGTATCAATTAGAAAAATTAGAAGAAAGAATTTGGAGCCATTTTTGAGAAAACGAGGTTTGAGCGTTTCTGAAAATGCGGAATTTTGAGCTTATTTGTACAGAAGTTTTGTACAGAGTTTTCGAAAAACTTTATTTGACATTATTTAAAGCACATGTGCTCATAAATATAATAATGTAAAGAAATTGCCTTTAATGTAAATATTACCGACGTGAGAGACAAGTCAAAAAATTTCGAATTTAATATTTTTGAAAAAACAGAAGAATGAAGCAATATGCTGTTTATGTCATTGTATAGGGTTTATTTAGCACTAACCATACCATAAATTTAAAGAAAAATTTGGAGCCGTTTTTGAGAAAATTTTGTCTTTGTAATTTTTTAAAATTGCAAATATTGCATGCACTATTGCACGAAAACTACTATCAGCCGAAACAATGTATTTGACCCTTGAACTTGAACTATTTATGCACAACAAATTTCATTTGAGGGAAAAATCTGTTTTTAATTTTGTAGTTTAGGAAGACGACGAAAAAGATTCAAACTTTTGCAATTTTCAAACATTCGGAGTTTACAGTAAAAATCAGACATATACCACCTTAATAAATGTATTTAACTCAATTCTTACAAGAAATTTAAAGAAAAAATTTGGAGCCGTTTTTGAGAAAATGTTGAAAGTGTCCGTGGGCTTCATGTAAAGTACCCTCAAATTTTAAAGAATGTTTCTCAAAATTTCAAAGCTTCAACTAGAGCCAGAGCGATATAGGTTTCTTCAATTTGGAAAAGATTCTACGTGTGATATAGGCGCTAGTAGTGTTCACAGATGACAGACTGATGGACGGACGTTTTGCTTCCAGTTGGTTTTTCGGCACAAGGGCCCACAAAACAGGGATTCTGGCTACGCTACGTGCCAGATTTTTTTCTCTTAATTTAGCAACTGGTTTAATGTACTTTTTCGCCACCAGAGCCCGTCAATGAATTTTTTCCGCCGAAAATCCACCGTTTTTTCGCGCAGCAAAACATAACTTGCTCTATACGACTTATATTACTCCGTATATGAGTACTTATACGAGAAAGTAAAAACCTTTTTCTAAAAGGCATGTTTTTTGCATGTTTTTTGATCAAGATGAATTGCGCGATGCAACAAAAACTATTAAACAATTCGTAAATGATGATACTGTGCTTTGAATTGGCACCACCATCTGTTTTAAGGACATTTTAAACGAAAAACGTATGTTGATGCAATGTCAGGTTATTCCAGTTGACTTGAAGTAGAATTGATATCTACAGAATTTCAATATTAAACCATCAAAGCTACAAAATTCTTTTTTAAATTTGATATAAAGACTACAGACAAAAATCAGATTAATATCAACAAGATTGGTGCGCCGTCAGACCAGTTTACGGTACAGCAGTTTTAAAGCAGTGGCGAGAGGTTCACGCTAAATTAAAATTAATTACATCTGAATTTATCGGTTTTGCTCAATAGTTCCCCCAAAAATTTTGTTGCTCGTCAACTAATACCGCAAATGCGAAATTTCAACAAATTCATAACATGAAATCCAATATTATAATTTCGGAGGTAAAAATATTTATATAGGATATTATTGCTTATTTGTTGCTCAATATTTCCTCCAAAAGTTTTTTATCTGTAAATAACACCATAGCAACTGTGGCGACCACAACCCTTTGTTTTCTAGGGTGATAGCGACTACCGCATTGTTTCGAACCAAAAATCATCTTTCTGGTGTCTAAACTGCAAAATTCCTGACACTTTCTGATAGTGCGATTGCCCATGTTGAAATAATATAATTTTCGCCCTCGGCGAAAATTGTCCTGCGGGGAGTTACATTACAATTAATATCTTTGATTACGCTGAATAAGCTGATCATAAACTTTTAATTTTAGAGGGCAGCAGAAAGCAATTTTCAACTGAAGTAAATCAAGAATTAGTGGTATTCAAACGAAGGTGATATACAAACGAACCTATGTGTGTGTATGTTTTGTTTAAATATCAATAATCCCTGATTTACTTCAGTTGAAAGTTTTTTTGCTCTCGTGTAAAATTAAGTTGTCTTTTATATTCTCTGAGATTTTCTAATTATTTTGTTTAAATAATCTATTTATTTGAATATATGAACTAGTCATTTTTTACTGGACATTGTTATGACAATGTTAAATCGGTGATATATTTTTAAAACTTACAACATGTATTTTAACTTGCCGGGGCGAGGATTTTTATTGTCTTTTTAGGTTTGCACTTCGACCATTCTTAAAATGGTCGAAGTGCAAACCTAAAAAATTAAAACCTGGAATCTGAAATTTATGGATTGACATTTGAAATTAATTGTTAATTATAAGAAAGAGCCAAGACCATTTCATTGGTGTGATTTTAAAATAATTTAACAGAGAGATTTTAATTTGTATTAGAATTCAAAATGGATACTAGGAGCAAAAAATTGCGTATGGAGAATGTTAATGTAGATGATATGGCGTCTGCTAATACTAATCCCGAGGGAGAAATCTCGCGTGAAATTATTGAGATTGAACCACAAGAAAAGGAAATAATGGCTGCACCGTTAGGAAATATGGACCCTAATAATTTAATTCTTAAAATGTTAGCAGAAATGAACGCAAAACTTGAGCATAATAATACTAAATTAGAGGGAATTACTTCAGATATGAATATTAAATTTGAAAAAAATAACGCTAAATTGGAAGGAATGACATCGAAAATGTCATTAGAATTGAAGAATTTTCGTCAGGAAATACACGAGGAAATAGCGCAATTACGGGTGGATACATCGGTTGAATTCAACATTATTCATTGTAAAATTGAGTCTTTTAATATTCAAGTCGACCAAATGCAGAGGGAATTAAAAGAATCTGGCGACAAAATTAATTCCAAAGTTAATAATTTACAGGAGAGCATTGTGACATTGGGACATTTACATGATCAACAATGCGAAAAGTTGACAATCGTCGAATGGCGTGTAGATGATTTAAACGCAATGTCGCTTCAACATGGCGAAAAAATTGAAAACATAGAAGCTAAATTAGTTAATTCGGATAGTAAATTAGAAAAACGAATACAGGAGGGACTTAGAAACATTAAAATGGTGCAAGAATCTGAATCTGGGAAATATATGTCGGACATTAAGGACAAGATCGAACAGTTAGAAAACGAATTCATGAGGCATTCGCAGGGAAATATAGCAATGAATGCATCGGCGCTTGTAATACCAAGCCACCTAAAATTTCATGGTGATATGAAAGAACAACCGTGGTCGTTTATTTCAAAATTAGAGAATTATTTTATGATAAATAATATCCCCGAAAGATTAAAATTGCATATAGTAGAACAAGCCATGTCGTCCAAGGCACATCATTGGTTGACCTCTTTAGTACCGGAACCGACTAATTATAAGGAATGGAAGGATAAATTCTTAAAAAGATATTGGAACGAAAGCCACAAGTTTGATCTAAAATACAAATTAATGAGTGAAAGGTATAAGAAGGGTGGAGCCGAGAATATGTGTGACTTCGCAACACGTAAAATAGCAGCATTCAAGGCATGCGAAGACAGAATGGATAGCAATGAATTAATTAGAATTATTATTCGTCAGTTGCCTGTAAATATCCAAAATTTATTGTGGAACTCCATGCCTATTGATTCTGAGGATCTGGTCGAACGTTTAAGTCGATTCGACCAGACATTGAATAGTGATTATGATCGTAGTAACGGGTATCAATATAATGAAAGCAGGAACGAGAATAACAATGGAACGGGAAAAACAATGAATAATTACAACCGCCAAGGAAATTATAGCTCAGAAAGAAAGGATGACAGGGGAAATAGTACTAAAATGGAAAATAAAAAGACAGGAAACGGGTATCCGCGGAGGTTCAAAGAGGACAATAAACGGGAACATGTGGAAATTAATGCGATTGAACAGGAAAACTCCCAGTGTTCGAAGTAAATGGGCGGGATACTTCGAACGATGATAATGAGGGCGTGATGGTTCTTAAGGAGTTGAATAGCATTGAAGTATCGGCGGAAGATTTATTAAGGGAAGATACGGACGAACGGGCGGAGAATAGCACGTGTTTAATTTTGAAGGGGATATTTCGGAATATACCTGTAGACATTTTAATTGACACAGGTGCTAATGTTTGTGCAGTGTCGGAAAAATTATATGAGCAGTTAAAGAAAAAGGGAAATAAAATTGAGGAGCTACCCACTAGGAGTTTGGATATTCGGACAGCTAATGGAAGGCGCATCGAAACGAGAAGTCGGCAAATTTGGGTGGAAGTGGAAGTCCAAGGGATGACAATTCAGTTTCCGGCAATTGTAGTGAAGAATTTGATTCGTCCAATTATTTTGGGGATTGATGGCCTAAAAATGTATGACGCCAAGGTCGACATAGGTAACAGGAGTATATTGTTACGAGGTGACAAAGGGCAACAACATTGTTTAGGGATCAAAGACCAGGAGGGCGAAGATATGTGTATTTGCGATATTGCGGAACAAATTGAAGAGACCAGGGACCAGATCCACGCGGCAGCAGAGGGCGCGGTCGACGAAAACGGAATAGATGCTAGTGAAGCAATTGAAATGTTAGTCAATGAATATAAAGATGTTTTTGGAAGTTCAAGGGAGCCGGTAAAGGGATATCAATTTAAAATTGAATTGATGGATGAGGAACCTTTTAATCTGAAACAATATCCTAATCCCCCATGTATATAAAAGCGAAGTACGTAAACAAATAAACACGATGCTTGAGGATGGTATAATAAAAAAATCGATGACACCGTATGTAAGCCCAATAGTGATAGTTCGTAAGAAAGACAGTAAGATCAGATTTTGTGTGGATGCTAGGAAACTCAATAGCAAGACCATCGCTCGTCATGAAAAACCGCCGAAATTAGATGAAATGATGTGGAAGGTAAAAGGAGCTCGGATATTCACGGGACTGGATTTTACTGCGTCGTACTGGCAAATTGGACTACACCCAGAATCGCAAAAATTTGTCAGTTTTTCATTTGAAGGCAATACGTATAGTTTTCAGAGGATGGCCTTTGGATTAAAGAATAGTGGCGCAGCTTTAATCAGTTATTTGGACGATGTAATACCGGATGAGCTAAAGGAAACTACTCTCATGTACGTCGACGATATTGTGTTATTCTCTACCAATATGTTTGAACATTTAAAGAAGTTGAAAAACTATTCGAAATCTTTCGGAAGTATAATTTAAAATTAAATATTGGAAAATGCCAATTCGGGAGGAGGAATATAAAATTTATGGGGCACGTCATATCGGATCAAGGAATGTCGATGCAAGATAAAAAGAAAGAATTGATTAAGAATTTTCCACGACCTCGGAATGTAAGGGAAGTTAGAAGATTGATTGGGGTGTGCAATTATTATTCCCGGTTCTGCAAAGGTTATTCAGAAATTATACACCCAATAATAGAATTGCTAAAGAAGGGGAGGAAATGGGCGTGGGATGCAAAATGTCAAGAGGCGTTTAAAAAATTAAAAGAAATATTTGAGAAGACATTTTTGATCAGTTATCCAGATTTCGACAAAAGAATGTATCTACAAGTGGATAGTAGTGGATTTGCCATGGGAGCTGTGTTGTTCCAATTCGACGAAAAGAATAAGCAGAGAATAATCGCCCTAGAAAGTCGTGTTTTGACCCTTGGCGAACGACGTTTTACTATCAGTGAACGGGAAGCTTTAGGAATCGTGTGGGCTACGCAGAAATTACGGGCTATATTAATTGGACGACCATTTACCGTCATTACGGACCACAAGGCCCTAATTTTCTTAATGAGAAGTCATTTGAATAACGATAGATTGTTGAGATGGTCACTATGGCTTCAACAATTTGATTTTAACATCCAATATTGTGAAGGCCGTGATAACGTTTTGCCCGATTATTTATCGAGAATCAGGATAAAGGAAAAGGAAGGTAGTGTGGAACCCGATATTAATGCTATCCAGTTAACGGAAATACGACCGAAATGGACGAAGGAGGAATTAGCGAAAATTCAAAGAGAGGATCCTGTGGGGAGGCAAATAATTGAGCATTTTTCGGCGGAAGATAACGACCGACGGCAGGATGATCCGAAATTTTCAATGTGGAAGATGTACGAGGGGGTATTATTACATCGGATTAGGAAACGAGGGACGCAGTATCAAATTTGGATACCAGAAGCGCATAGGCGAGAACTGATTCTATCTACGCATCAACATTTCGGCCACTTTGGATGTAACAAAATCGAAGTAATACTAAGATCAAAATGCTATTGGAAAGGCATGGGGCGACAAATCCGTAAGCAAATCAGTAAGTGTGACGTCTGTCAGAAAACCAAACAGCCCAATAAAAGGTATGAGGGGAGCAGCAAAGCGATAATACCTACGTCAACTAGGGAAATATACGCTGTGGATCGTTATGGACCAATGCCGAAATCCAAATTTGGGAATCAATATTTGTTAGTAATAATGGATGTTTTTTCTAAAATCACAAAATTATACCCCATTAGAAAGGCGAATGCACAGAGTTGCATTACGCAATGCCACAAATTTTTGAAGAATTCGGTATACCTAAAAAAATTATTAGTGATCTGGGGACGCAATTTACTAGTGGAAAATGGGAACAAGACATGGGAAGAATTGGTATCCAAATATGTTACACGACGGTACGGAATCCTCAAGCTAACCCCAGCGAAAGAATTATGAAGGAGATTTCGCGTTTATTTAGAGTCTACATTTCGGAAAGCCATAACCGATGGATGGAGGCCGTTCCAGTATTGAACTACGTTTTGAATAATGTTCCGCATGGGAGCACGCGAAGCACGCCTATAGAGGTCCACATGGGTAGGAAAGAAAAAAATGATCCGTTTCGAAGGATTAGGATACCACCAGATATAAGTGGGATCCCAGATGATGTGAGAGATACGCGAATAATTTATGACAATTTGAGGGAGGCAGCAGCCAAAAGAAAGCTAAAACAGAAGCAATGCTTTCGAGGCGAGTATAAGGAGGGTGATGAAGTGTTAATTAGAGTACCTCAAGTGTCGTCAGCGGATAAGAAGCTATTTTATAAATTTTTCCCGTTGTATAAAGGACCGTACCGAATTTGTAAAGTATTAAGCAAGAATGCCGCGATTTTGAACGATGAAAACGGACGACAAATGGGAACATATAACTACAGGAACATGAAGCCGTATATGAGGGACGACACGCATGATTAAATATTCTGGTCATGACAGAGATTTGTAAATAGTTGTAAATATTAGGAGTAATAGTTTTTCTTTTGTTATTGTTTTGTTATTATGTGTATTTTGTCAGTATGTGTAGGGAGTTTAATTTAATGTGTATGTGTATTCAATGAAGTTAATGGGGAGCAAATATTAGGCAGAAACGGTTATTAGAATACCTGGTGAAATGGTTATTGTTGGCACATTCCGAAAGGAAAATGTAAATAGTTTTAAGGCAGCAAGAAACAAGACCTAGTGCAGTGCAAAGTGTAAAGTGTTAATGTCGTTTAGTGTGAAGAAGCAAGAAGAAAGTGTTCAGTTTTAGTCTTGTCATTTAGTTAGGTTGTAGCAAACCAAATGACGCTTGGAGAGGGGAAGCTGTGACATACCGATATGTCACATGAATATAAACTAACATTTATTTGAAGACAATATGGTGGAATATGCATTAAGAAGTTTAGACGATCGAAAGGTCAGCTACATCAAAATATAACGAACGCATGGATTGGCTGGGTGAGAGAAGGACGGTCAAATGTTATGAAAAAAAAGAAGGTAGTTTAATACGAAGCTTCGAGGGGTGAAGCATGCAGGAAGATTGGATTCTGACCGGCATCGCGTGTCTGAACGGATCGTAGGTGGTGAAAGGGAGCGAGTGTAATGCAGATAGTCAGAGTCGGGTTTTTCAGATCGTGAAAGTTTAAGGACAGTAAATGATATTGCAGATATTGCATGTGGAAGTAATATTGACGCATAAATTGGGACTTTGTCGGGAGTGGTAATCGAGTTATAGGTTTCGGGACTATGTCATAGGACGTAATCAGGACTGATAATTTTGATAGTTTGACACCATCTTGGATAGGAGCAGAAGAGGATTTCTTGGAACTTTGGACTACGACAAGCTCGCAAGATATTTCGACTGAGAAGTCTTCGAGGGACATCAACGAAGAATAGATAAGTTAACCGCGGTATAAAATTCTAAATTCAAAGATATCTTGATCAAAGGCCTAACATTAAAATCATGTATTAAATTCACTATATTGTTTGCAAAAAGGTAACAATAAACTTTGTTAAATTTTGTTCTTTAGAAAAGAAAGTGATATTTCATTTAGTCAATCTAAACAGTAATGAACTAGGAATTAGAATCATTCTATTTCAGATTCCCAGCAGCGCTGTATAGTCTGCGGATCCTATAATCCATTATAAAGGTAATAAGGATTATAATATATCGTGACCCATTGACCCAGCAAGCCGGACGCTAAGATCTTTGCAAGATATTAATGTGTAGAGAAATTTTGCATATCTCAATACTATAAATGTATTTATATTATAAATTATATTTTCCTAGAATACTCGTATAACAATGCTTTCTATAAAAACTAAACTAAAGTTTTCGAAATTGGCACATGTCCGAATTGTTTTGCGAGTGACTGTAGATCGTATATGTAGTCAAAATTACAATTAAAAGTGTTTTCTGGAGAGTGCAACTATCACCCAGTTTGTGGAGTTTTTCCATCTCAATTATCAACGAAGATAAGTTAGATAGAAATTTATATTGTCTATAATAGTAAAATGTAGCTCTTTAGACACAAATAAAGAGCCAAAACAATTGACTTTCGGATTTTTTTGTCACACCAAACCTTTCTACGCAAAAACTGGAGGTTCTTCTAAAGAACATACTCGTATTTTCTGGCATTATTGCAGAGAGTTTCATAAAATTATCATATTGCAATTTTTACCCTGACTTCAACTATCACTTGAATAAGTTGAAACAAATTCAAATGCGTGTGTATCCAATTATTTCGATAGTTTGGATAGGTATCCTTTGTTTACCTTGACAAAACATCAATAAAAGTCAACTCATAATATTTGCAGCACAACATACAGGCAAGAAATTTTGTTTTCGAGACGATATTGATTTTCAAAGGTTTTGAGTAAACGGGACTTCACTTAATCGTTTGTAACTCGTGGTAAAATTGTGACAAAAAATTAATACTTTGCAGCATTAATGACCAAAAATGTTCTTTTATTTTATTTATTATTTGATTCTTTAAGTGTTTTAGAAAGCCTATTTTAACTTATTTAATTTTGATTTTAAAAATATCTTTCTCAAGCCAAATTAAAAATTTGAAGAAAATACCATACATGCTCTAAAGTGTTATACATAAAGCTGGAAGTTTCACAATGGGACGCTAATAGAATTCAGAGAAATTAAATAATATAGAAATTTATATTTGCTATTCTGGTGTAGATTCTGCCAGAGCGTCACCCGCAAGCAATCAGCAGTAGACAATCACAATTGTTATACGGTCACTGAGTAATAAATGTAAGTAACCCTTCATATCTTCCATGCTCTAATTAGACCACTGATTAAATTCATATTTAAAAGTATCAAACAGATTCAATTTAGTTTTAAACGGGCGAATTAAAAGCATAGAAATAATATGTGATTCAGTTAAACTGAATTTTTAACTGCACAATTTTTAACAACCAACACAAAAAATATTCAATTTAAATACCTTCAAAAGAAATGAAACTACGTATTACTTTTCTTTACGGTTACTTTTCCTGTACGGTCTTATCATTTCATATAATTATTTTGTAGAAAATGTATCTTTCTATAAGATGTTCAGGATTGAAAAAATCGTAAAAAGGCTCTTCACATTACTATTTCACACAAGTAATTTCCTAGGTAAATTAATTGGTTCCTAGCAGAGTTAAAGGCTGGCTTTCATTGATAACATACACCAATATTCATTGGTACGAACGAGAATACTGATGAAACAATCCAGCACAAACAATTAAATTTGGTTTCGCACTTTTATATGGCGGTGGTGAAGAGAAAGGTGTTAGAGTTAGGGAATGGCTCCCGACAGCCCTTTAAAATGGCTGTATCTTAATTGACTTTTTAATAGACAGGACTATTTTCGTGGTACAATCCGGTACAAACGAATGGTTTGAAATTTTTACGGCGACGGGGACGCGCTTGGTGGTTGGTTAGATTGAGCCGTCCGCCGCCACCTTAAAATGGCTGTATCTAAATTAATTTTTTGGTACAAATGAAAATGTTGTGGAAGAATCTGGTACAAACGATTTTGTATGGTTTCACATTTTTTTACGATGGCGGTGCCAGTGTGAAGTTGGCACTACCACTATTGAAAGTGCGTATCTTGTAAGTGGTTTTGGTACAAACGGACATTCTGGTGGAACAATCCGGTTCCAACAATTTAGTACAGTTTCACTTTTTTTCGGTGGGTTGCGGTGCCAGCGTGAAGTTGGCACTAACACAATTGAAAGTTGTAAATGGTACAAACGAATGTTATTGCGGTACAAACGAATGGTAATGGTTTCTGTGGTTTTCGGTTTGGTGGTGGTGCCCACTTCACGGGCATGTGCTCGTCCGTTTGCACTCTCATTTACTATCGTTCCAAAGTATTTCCCACGCTACTCGTACGAAAGCCGCTGTTTATTTGTAACAACACTGACCAACCCAAGCCCGTGTGAAGAAAGGAGAGACGTGATGTACAACAGTTCTTTTAATGCATGATTTTGGTTCAGTTTGGTTCTAAACGTTTACTATTGTTCAGTTTGATGAGTTGCAGATATTATGTTAAACAAGTGTTTATGACAGGCGACAAATGAAAACATGAACGCTGTGTGAGAAAGTTAGGAGACTAATTCGAAAACACGAACAAAGCAACACTTCTGTGAAGGTTGTGATAAAGAAATTTTAAGTTGGGAAAACTCAAGTGTACGACTCCTTAAAAACAAAGAATAAAAAAAGAATGAGTGGTTAAAAGAAATTTTATAGGTGGTTGACACAATATTCACGAGGTCCAAACCGAAAAGTCGAAACCTAAATCATCACATCAGATGAATCCATCTATTCCTACAAATCATTAAACAAACGATATTTCTTTTCATTTTAAGGGGTTATTTTATGGAAATCTTTTATTAGACTTGGTGTTGCATTTCTATATTTCAATTTCTTTATCTTTCCCGGGACGTACTAGTTTCTTTGAAATGTAGTTTTTAGGTGAGATAAACTCATTCAATCTGTTCCACCTTTAAACGATTGCGTTTTCAGAATTGACAATTTTATTGGAAACCTGAATAAACTGGAAACTTGTACAAGATGGAAGAAAATTTTGAATTCAAACGATTCCGTTTTACTTTATTACTGTGTACTGTGTCTTCTGCACAGTTCTAATTTTCCGTCACTCGTGCATCTGCACATGTCCAGAAGATCGAGACTGCAGTCGATTGCGAAAAACTATGCAGTGCGATGTACCTAGAATTAGAAGAAACCGATCGTCCTTTGCATCTTTCGTAGATCTCGTCCTTTCGTCCCTTCGGCTATGCGTCCTTTCGGCTATTCGTCCTTTTCGACTATTCGTCCTTTTCGGCTGTTCGTCCTTTTCGGCTGTTCGTCCTTTTCGGCTATTCGTCCTTTTCGGCCATTCCTCGTCTTTTCGCCCATTCGTCTTTTCGTTCCTTTCGTCTTTTTTGAAAAGAAATTGCGTTATTGCTTAAATAGAAATAGCAATTTAGATCAATTTATTTTTTCACTTTTTAAATAACAATTAAAATAAATAAATTTTAAATGCTGTAAAATGTAAATTATAATGATTTAAATAAATTAAGCAACTTTGTAACGTACGAAGAGCATCTAATAAGTACGCATTAAAAGAGCACACAGAACCCGTAAGACATTTCCTCGATTTATTTTTTCGTTCCGCTACTTTCCTGGTTTACTACATAATAATGTAGAAACTTCAGTATAAATATATCTATTTATACCTAATATACCTAACAATCTTAACCCCTTCTGTTTGTGTCTATCAAAAAATACCCGCGACCCGTATTATATGGTCAGTAAGGATATTGTATGAGTACCGGTATTTATGCGGGTGGTTTTGACTTGTTAGAATACCGGAATTACGGGTCCTAGGTACAGTAATGACTGAAGACTCGAATAGCTCCAAGAGCTCTACACGAAAGGTCGGAAGAATAATGTCCGGGCAATCCCTCGCCTAATCAAAGTATCAACAGGCTGGTGGCGGACGTGGCTGTTGCAGCGAGCTGTCGCTGCTGCCGAAGCGCGACGCCGACGGCTGCCCCGTGGTGGCCATGGGCTTCGCGGCGCGCAGGGACCTGTCTGCGTTCGACGCGTGGCGCGCGGCCAACGCGTGCGGCGCGCTCATGGAGGTGACAGTGATGCAGCACCCCACCGCCAGGGCGTTTGTGTGCGTCCTGGACGCCGCCCACCTCCGCCTCGGTCACCTGGCGCGCGCGCCCCCGCGCCTCCTGCACGTGCTACTCTCCTTCATCCAGGTCAGCTCGCACACACACACGCACAGCGGAAGAACAGGACAACGACAAGCAGGACAGCGATAGCCAGGCCGGGGAGAGGCAGGACGGGGAGAGGCAAGACAAAGAGACACAGGACGGGAAGATGCAGGTCAGGGAGAGGCAAGACGGGAAGAGGCAGGCCGGGGAGAGGCAGACCAAGGAGAGGCAGGACGGGAAGAGGCAGGACGGGGAGAGGCAAGCCGAAGAGAGGCAGGCCGGGGAGAGGCATACCAAAGAGAGGCAGGACGGGGAGAGACAGGACGGGGAGAGGCAAGACGGGAAGAGGCAGGCCGGGGAGAGGCAAGTCAAAGAGAGCAGGACGGGGAGAGGCAAGCCGGGGATAGGGAAGACGGGGAAAGGCAGGCCGGGGAAAGGCAGGCCGGGGAAAGGCAGGCCGGGGAAAGGCAGGCCGGGGAGAGGCAAGACGGGGAGAGAGAGGCCGGGGCGAGTCAGGCCAAAGAGAGGCAAATCGGGGAGAGGCAGGACGGGGAGAGGCAAGCCAAAGAGAGGCAGGACGGGGAGAGGCAGGTCTGGGAGAGGCAAGACGGGAAGAGGCAGGCCGGGTAGAGGCAGGCCAAAGAGGAGCAGGACGGGGAGAGGCAAGCCGAAGAGAGGCAGGCCGGGGAGAGGCAAGCCAAAGAGAGACAGGCCGGGGAGAGGCAGACCGGGGAGAGGCAAGACAAAGAGAGACAGGACGGGAAGATGCAGGTCAGGGAGAGGCAAGACGGGAAGAGGCAGGCCGGGGAGAGGCAGGATGGGAAGAGGCAGGACGGGGAGAGGCAAGCCGAAGAGAGGCAGGCCGGGGAGAGGCAGGATGGGAAGAGGCAGAACGGGGAGAGGCAAGCCGAAGAGAGGCAGGCCGGGGAGAGGCAAGCCAAACAAAGAAGGACGGGGAGAGGCAGGCCGGGGTCAAGCAAGGCGGGTAGAGGCAGGCCGGGGAGAGGGAAGCCCAAGAGATGCAGGCCGGGAAGAGGCAGGCCAAGAAGAGGCAGGACGCGGAGAGGAATTGCGGGGAGAGGTAAGCCGAAGAGAGGAATGCCGGGGAGACGCAAGACGGGGAGAGGCAGAACAGGGAGAGGCAAGACGGAAAGAGGCAGGCCGGGGAGAGGCAAGGCAAAGAGAGCAGGACGGGGAAAGACAAGCCGGGGATAGGCAAGACGGGGAAAGGCAAACCGGGGAGAGGCAGGCCGGGGAGAGTCAGACCAAGGAGAGGTAGGACGGGGAAAGGCAGGACAGGGAGAGGCAAGCCAAAGAGAGGCAGGACGGGCAGAGGCAGGCCGGGGAGAGGCATGCCGAATAGAGGCAGGCCGGGGAGAGGCAGGCCAAGAAGAGGCAGACCGGGGAGAGGCAGGACGAAGCGAGGAAAGCCGAAGAGAGGCAGGACGGGGAGAGGCAAGACGGGGAGAGGCAGGCCGGGAAGAGGCAAGCAAAAGAGAAGCAGGACGGGGAGAGGAAGGCCGGGGAGAGGCAAGACGGGGAGAGCCAGGCCGAAGAGTGGCAAGCCAAAGAGAAGCAGGACGGGGAGGGGCAAGCCGAAAAGAGGCACGACGGGGAGAGGCAGGCCGGGAGAGGCAAGTCAAAGAGAGGCAGGACGGAAAGAGTCAGGTCGGGGAGAGGCAAGCCAAAGGGAGGTAGAACGGGGAGAGGCAGGGCGGGGAGAGTCTGGCCAAGGAGAAGCAGGCCGAGGAGAGTGAAGCCAAGGAGAGGCAGGACGGGAAGAGGCAAGCCGGAGAGACGCAGCCCGGGGAGAGTGAAGCTAAAGAGATTGCAGGACAGAGGCAGGCCGGGGAGAGAGATGCCAAAGAGAGGCAGGACGGGGAGAGGCAGGCCAAGGAGAGACAGGATGAGAAGAGGCAGGACGGGGAGAGGCTAGCCGAAGAGAGGCAGGCCGGGGAGAGGCAAGCCAAAGAGAGGCAGGACGGGGAGAGGCAGGCCGGGGAGAGGCTGGCCGGGGATAGGGAAGCTGAAGGGAGGCAGGCCGGGGAGAGGCAAGCCAAAGAGAGGTAGGACGGGGAGAGGGAAGCCAAGGACAGGCAGGACGGGGAGAGGGAAGCCGAAGAGAGGCAGGCCGGGTAGCGGCAAGCCAAAAAGAAGCAAGACTGGGAGAGGCAAGGCTGGGAGAGGCAAGACTGGGAGAGGCAAGACTGGGAGAGGCAAGACTGGGAGAGGCAAGACTGGGAGAGGCAAGACTGGGAGAGGCAAGACTGGGAGAGGCAAGACTGGGAGAGGCAAGACTGGGAGAGGCAAGACGGGAAGAGGCAGGCCGGGGAGAGGCAGGACACGGTTAGGCAGGTAACTATTAAGCAGGGCAGGAATAGGCAGGACACGGATAAGCGGGTCTTGAATTGTTAGGAGAGTTTTTGTGGGAGAGGGGTAGGAAATATATACAAAAGAGAGAGGGATATAGAGGCGATGGGATGACAAACGAAAAAATGAAAGAAGAGATGAGCGTAAACAATAGAGGAGAGGGAACAAGAAAAAATGCAAGAAAGAGGATTGGTATGAAGTAAGAGGAGTGAGGAATGAAACGCAGAAAGATACAGATGGAAGGAGAACGTGAAGAAATGAAGGGCTGTAAAGAGAAAAAAAATAGTCAGAGATTATTCCCTTTCACTAAAAATCCATGGTATATGGTTTTAGTTTTGTCTGTTAATTGCTTATATATATATATATATATATATATATATATATATATATATAGTATAGGTATGTATGTATAAATAATATACGATTACGATTAGGAATTTTAACGCAATGTAATTTTCAATTATTTTAAGACATAATAATAATAATAAATAATAATAATAATAATAATAATAATAATAATAATAATAATAATAATAATAATAATGTGATAAAAATGTTAATAATAAGACCAATAATAACAATAATAGGATTAACTACATTTTATGGCTTACCTGCACAGTTTTTTTAATTATTAAATACAAGACTACACAACGTTTTAATTACAATTCTTCAGTTCACAACATTTGCAATTCACTTCTCTTTCTACTTCTGTATTGCACTACACTTCACAACACGTCACCACACTTCAAAACAATACTACTTTGAATATAATTATATATTTAATCAAGCATCGCATTTAATAGTAATTATCACAATAATAATAATAGCAAATAAAATAACAATAATAAATAATAACTTATAATAAGCCTAATTTACTAAATTAGCAAAGTTTTCAAATATCATTAGTTATTTTTAAATCTTTTAACACCTAGAGGAATGGCTGTCGCAGGTAACTTATTCCAGTTCGTTATTGTTGAATTTGTAAAGTAAAATTGTCCAACATGTGTTTTCTATGCCGTAAACTGAATTTTGTTCTCGTGATCTCCTCTACAAAAGTATGAGGGTCTACAGAGTCGGATGTAGATATCTTTCCAAGCTCGATAACCGACATACGCTTCGTACAGGGCACGGAATCTTGCCTTAACCCTCCTGATTTCTAGAGATTCCCATTCTTTCTCCCTATTGATTCGGAAAGTTAATTTATACGCTCTTTTCTGTACTCTATTCAAATCTTCCTTTTGTGAATTTCTATAAGGGTTCCAACAAACAACCCCGTATTCCATTAATGGACGAATTAAAGATAAGTAAGCTAATTTCCTCACTTTTACAGTACTTTATTTTAGTATTCGCATAGTAAAATGCAAGGATCAGGCTTTCCCTACGACACAGTTTACCTGATTTTCCCAACTCAATTTGCTGTCAAAAATTATTCCCAGTACTTACAAGACAAGACTCTTGAAATATTTTCGTTGCCTAAACGGTATTGAGTTTCACTATATTTGCGGTCCCTACCAAACGTGATGGTTTTGCTTTTCGAACTGTCATGCCATTTTTTACGCCCATGCATTACCCTGCAAACTGTCATCGTCTTCTTTTGATTGAATAACTCGATAGATTATACAGTCATCTGCAAATAGCCGTACCTTTGAATATAAATTGTCTGGCAGGTCATTCACAAACGCGAGAAACAGGAGAGGTCAAATAAAGCTTCTTTGAGGGATCCCCGAAGTTACCATTGCTATAGTTGAACATTTTTGTTCAACTTGGACTTTCGTTTTACTATCTCGAAAAAGCTCATAATAACCGATTGCATTAATTTATGAACCAATTTATCGCGTGGGACAACGTCAAATGCCTTCGCAAAATCTATTATTACGGCGTCAACCTTCCCACTATGTTCCTATTACTGTGAAAACAACTCTAAATGCTACGTGAAAATTTTCGATAGCATTTTAATTTAATAAAAATTTTAAATAAAAAAATTTAAAAAGTTCGGCAATTTTTTCGGTTTTGCGTAATAACTTTTGAATGGTTGATCTTTGCGCAAAAATAGTTATACAAGTTAAAGATCATACAATTGTATTCAAGTTTGCTTTATAAATTATTTTTTCACATGAATAATAACAACACGAGATTTTAAAATTTTACTAAATTTTCTTTTTATTCTGAAGTTGCCCGAAATCTCTAATGTATTTTTGAATTCTTAAGGTTATTATAAATAACTATGGGTTCTACAGAATGGTACAGACTTTCTCTTAGCATTGTTTTTTATAATTTCCTTGGTGTGGACTGGTTTTAATGCCTTGCTCCATTCTCTGACCAGCTGCCATCTATCGTCGCCCAAGGTACATTTTTTTGACATTTTCTCGTTTTCGGTTTCCTAATAGTAGAACCGAAATATTATTTTAAGAATATCAAAGAAGTATCAATATCAAAGAAACATCGTCCTAAATAGAAATTTTAATTGAAAAATTTAAAGCCGATTTTCAGAAACATGCGATTAAGTCTTAGAGCAAATGCGATATTTGAAGCTCTTTTTCACACAAATCTATTGATATTTCGAACAATTTTATTTAATATTATTTGAAACACTTCCACTCACACATGTAATAATGTACACAAATCTAAGAAAATGGGCGCATATGGCTTGAGACATATTTTAAAAGAAGTACATTTGTGTAATTTTTGAAAAAACAAATGAATACACCCGAATGAACATTGTCATATTAAATAGAGCAATTATCTTTAACCTTTGGAAATGTTTGAAAAACATTTGGAGCCATTGTTAAGAAAATGGCATTTAACCGTTTTTCAAAATGCGGAAATTTGTGATCATTTTCACAGAAAAAAGTTGCGATTTCGAGAAATGTTATATAACATTATTTAAAGCACATATACTTATAAATATAATGTGAACAAATTATCAGTAATAAAAATATTTACAAGTAAAAAAATTAAATTTTTGTAATTTTTGAAAAAACAAAATAGAGCCATCTTATAGAGTGCCAAGAACCAATTTATGCCATCTTATAGAGTGAATTCAGCACTATTCCAACCAAAAATTTAAGCAAAAAATTTGGAGCCGTTTTTGAGAAAAAATTATTTTTATATTTATTTTAATTATAAATGTTGCACACAATATTGTCCGCAAACTACTATAATATTTTTAAAAAATGACCTTATTAAAAGAACTGACTATTGGAAACCAATTCCATTTATAGGAAAAAAATCTACCTTTAATTTTGTAGTTGTAGGAAGACGCCGGATATAATTCAAACTTTTGCAATGTTCGAAAATTCAGCGTGAAAATCAGACCTCTGCCACCTACATAAGGGTATTTTACTCTATTCTTACAAGAAATTTAAAGAAAATATTTAGAGCCGTTTTAAGAAACTTTGATAAAGACCTGGGCGCGTCATTTAAATGCCCCCCAATTTTTAAAGAATGGTTTTCAAAATCTGGAAGCTTCAACTAGAGCCAGATCGCCAGGGGTTTCTTGAATTTGGAAAATATCCTACGCACGGTTTAGGCGTTAGTAGTGTTCACGGACAGACGAAAAAATAATTAGTGGTGCTACAGAATGGCATAGACTTTCTCGTAGAAATGTTTTATATTTTCCTTTGTGTCGATTGGCTTAACGGTCTTGCCCCTTTCTCTTGCCAGCTGCCATTTATCGCCGCCAAAAGTACATTTTTTGACATTTTCTCAATTTTTCTGTTTCCTAATAGTAGAACCAAAATATTATTTCAAGATTATTAAAGAAGAATAAAACCTCATCCTAAATAGAAATTGCATTGAAAAGTTTGAAGCTGTTTTTAAGAAAATGGCGATTAAGCATTACTGTAACTGCAAAATTTGAAGCACTTTTTTACAGGAATCTATTGAGTTTTCGAAAAACTTAATTTAAAGTTATTTGAAGTACTTCCACTCACAAATAAAATAGTGCATTCTAATGGTCGTAAATGTGCATATAAACGGTGTGAGAGATATTGTAAAAAAACATTTGTGTAATTTTTGGGAAAAAATTAATGCAGCAAAATGAACTTTACGTCATATTAAACAGCAAATTATTAGCACTATCCATTGGAAAATTTAGAAGAAAAAAATGAACAATTTTTGAGAAAATAGCGTTTGAGCGTTTCAGAAATTCCAAAATTTTGAGTCCATTTTAACAGGAAATTGTTGAGTTTTCGAGAAATTTTATATATTATTTAAAGTAATACAACAATGGGAACCAATCGCCACTAATGTAAATATTAATGATATAAGAAACAAGTGAATAAAATTACATTTTTGTATTTTTTGAAAAAACAAAAGAATGGAGCAATATGCCATTTATGATATCTTATAGTTTATATTTAGTTTTATTCCTACGCTGTGCGCCTGTGCTGCATATATGCATTCACTTCGATAGTCAGGAGCAGCAATTATTTCTTACTTTTACAAATGGATCAAGCAGGAATAAATACTGTTACAGTATTTGAAGGCAAACTGAAGCCACAATACAGAAGAAAGAAGAAACAAGAAGCCAGCGACACATTGTTCACAGCGAGACTTAGTCAAAACAAGAATGTGCAATTCAGATGGCATATTTACTTTGCGAATATTTTCTTACCAATTCTTGCCAAAAACGCCTTATTTCCATCTGCATTCAGACTCAGCAACTTGTTTACCCTAAAACTTATTGAATAAATGATGTTCTACGATTTGTAATATTAACCTTCAAGCGGTATCGCTCTTAAGTAACTTAAATTAGTTTCGGCGGTCTGTTATACCGCTGACGCATAATTCCTATAATTGGGCTTATTATTTGACAGCATTGAACTTATCTGCTAGTCAAAAAATTAACATTTGTTTCATCAAGGTTTATGATAATGCAAAACCTTGAGTTTCAGTCCTGATGATGATTTTCGGCAAGATATTGGAGATATTGGCGACCCACATATTGGGAATAGGCCTCGACGAATTCCACGAATTGTTCCACGAATTATTCTTCCACGAATTGATAAAAGTCCTCATCATCTGGTCTAATTGAGGAAGGAGCAGGTCTTCTTTGCAGGTCACCTATATTCTTGCACCAGGTTGCCTATATTATATTATGGAAGAAATATTCTGCCGACCTGGATGGCCGAGGTGGCTAAGAGCGAGTACCGACTCAGCGCTTCGGTCCGAAGGGTCGCGGGTTCGAGTCCCGCCTTGGGCATGGCTGTTTGTCCCTTGACTTTGTGTGTGTGTTGTCGCGGAGGGCCTCGCGTTCTGCTGACCCCAGATCAGAGGAGCCCGCAAGTGTTTGTCTTGTGTGTGGTCGAATATGCGTCCCTTCGGGACGTAAAGGGCAACCGGCTGTCCGCTGGATAAAAGCCCTAGGAAAAAAAAAGAAATATTCTCTCTATAATTACATATCAAGTATTTTTGGTAGCACTAGGTGAAAACAAATACATTCGCTATTGGTATCGGCGGTATCTCGTACCGCACCAGTCAAAAAATACATAATTCTAAATAGAAACCATTAGAGAAGGTCTGACTTTGTTCAGAGATAGATCTACACTAAAAAGGAAGGTACTGAGCCGCCGGGCGTGTAGACCCAACAATAAGTGATTGTTGCACAAGTGTCAACTTGCCGGTGAGTATGTCAGACCGCGATACCAATTAAAAGTTGAAGTTAATTCATTACTAAGTTATAATGTCAAATAGACACCGCCTCAAACGAAGAGCTGGAAATTCGAATTTACCATTTCAATTGTTTCAATCAATTCCAATGCCAGCAATTCTTTACCAATGATATTACCATATCATTCATAGTTCCTAGATAATTAATTGTATATCCCAGGTCCAGTCTGCAAAAATCCTGGTATTCACTAAAATTCCTGATACCAATGTCAATTGATTTAAATTATGAAATTGTTCATTTTATAAATATTACGGTTTTAATGTTCACAGAAAGTTCGTTAAGTGTCTGATGTGTCAAGAACACATCATAAATATTAAAGAGATCACACAAAAACAGAACTATATATCAACACACCGTATAGAATTGGGCTATTAGCTGCTCAAGGTCTCTTCAAAAAACAAAGGGACCAAGCATAATATAATAAAGCAATAAAATATTAACTTAAATACAACGGAATTATGATGCATTAACACATAATGTACGAATGAAAATAGCCGCTAATTAAAATATGATTTTTCAGAAATTTCTGGTCTTCAATGAGAAACATTCGAATATCAATTGAAACAATTGTATTGCTATTTTGGGAACTGCCACCGTGTCAAACAAAACGGGCAAAATTCCAATTTACTTTTTCAATTTTTTCCAATTTTCGAAAATTCCGAAAGTGTGCCATAAAGGGACCCCCACCACATTTTTAACCATTCTTTGCTACATACGCAAAACAAATTAAAGAAAAAAATTGGAGCCGTTCCTCCTGGAGAAAATAATAGTTTACAATTTAAAATTATCTGACGCAAAAAATATTTTCGAGAAACTGAACATTATCTAATTTGAATATCAGTTTTTCATTAATGCATTTAAACATGAAAATTAAATATATCTTCATAATTTAATTGTAACAAGAAGCAGAAAAAAATTGAGATTTTACAATTTTCAAAAAATCAGGGATTACAACGAAAATGAGACCTTCAACATTCTCTTAAACGCCCTCATATATATTCTTCAACGAAATTTGATAAAAAATGGCTCCATTTTTTGAAAATATCCTAGCGGCGTTATGTGAAGTAACCCTCAAAATTAAAATATCAGTTTTAAATTCAAGGGGCCGTGACATCAGCCAGATCGATTGGGAGATTATTGTTACGATTCTATGTGGCGAATTAAAACATATTATTTTAACAAAAACGTTTATTTTGTTTCTTAAAGAGACACTAAAAAAAATGATTACAGTTAGTCTATTTCTTGTGTAACGAATATTGCGTCATCTGCCGGCGGCCACCACGAACTACCTGTATGCGGATTGAGTGTTCTTGGCGCTAATCGCAAAGTCCAGAAACTTCTCGACGGTGCCCGCCGAGTATAAATACGCGGCGGACGGCGACCATGAGTCAGTCTTAAGTCTGAAGTGGAAGCTGAGCTGTGAAGTGAATCGCGGTGAATAGCAGTGCAGTAATTGTGCTCAGTGACGTGAACCGTGGCCAGCGCCGTGAACTGTGGCCAGTGCAGGGAATTGTGGCCAGTGCATCGAACTGTGGTCAGTGCAGTGGACTGTGCGACAGTGTAAGAGAAGTGAAGAGTGTAAATAAATAATCAAGAGAAGTGTAGTGTAAATAAATAATCAAGAGAAGCGTGACGTATAAAGAATAATCAAGTGTTTTCAGTGATTGTATTTAGAAATAAATGTTTTTTTAAATAATATCAGAATTTTAATTCATCACCTAGAATCGTAACAATTTGTGTCAGGTGTGGGGGATAACGAGTGGTGAATTAAAACTTTAATGAAGATGAGTTTCACAAAAGTTTTACGGGATCTGAAAGTGACGGAGTTGAAGGAGTAAGAAGAGAGGAAACAAGACACTTCCGGAATGAAAGCAATATTACAAGAAGGTCTTGCTTACGTGATGAAGGCAGCAGGCGGGGATCCAGAGAATTTTCTCTTCAAGACAACAGAGAACTTTTCGGACCTATCCAAAATACTGGAAGGATAGTTAACAGAAAATTCCTAGAATTTAGAAGGAAAGTTAACTGAAAATTCCAGAATTTTAGAAGCAAAGTTGACAGAAAATTCCAGACTTTTAAAAGAGGAATTGACAGAAAATTCCAGAGTTTTGGATGAAAAATTGTTACAAAACCTAGAACAAAAGATAACCCAGAACAATAAATTGGTCCAAGAGGTAATTTTTGAGAAAATTTTGAAGAATGAGGAAAAATTACTAAATCTGTTATAAGAGAAGCTGAAGGTTTTTACTCCCCAAACAGAAAAATCAGGTATAAACATCGTACAGGAACCACTGGAAATGGCATCAGTGGCCACCGTACGGGAACTATTGGGAAAAGCACGAGTAGAACCACCTACCTTTGATGGCACTTCTTCATGGTCGAATTATTTCAAACAATTCAAGGCTGCTGCAACGGTAAATGGCTGGTCCGCGACAGATTGTGCTACGGCCCTTATTTTGGCTTGGCGTGGTAACGTCGTTGATATTCCAGAGACAATACCGACCGATGAACAGTCAAACTTCGTGAAAATTGTCAAGAGACTCGAAACACGGTACGCACAAGCACACCTGGAAGACATGTATTTTACCCAGCTAAGGAATCGTGTTCAGAAGCCTGAAGAGAGTCTTCAAGAACTGGAAGCTGATATTTCTCGTTTGGTGCGCCTTTCGTACCCTGATGCCTCAGAGAGTTCCCTGCAACGCATAGCCGTCCGGTGCTTTATTGAAGCGCTCCATGATGCAGAAACCCAACTGGAACTAAGATTGGCAAAACCGACAACCTTAGCTGATGCATTAAGTCAAGCACTAGACTTCCAGGTTGCAAAAAGAGTATCTAAATGACGGACGAGTGCGAGAATTGCAGACCGGCGTCAATAGATATAACGAAAAGTATTTGGAGGCAATGATGGAGATGTTGCTAGACGCACGCATTTCTAGTGGCAAAAGGCGAGAACCTCGATGTTGGAATGGTGGAGAATTAGGGCACGTGAAAAGTCGATGTGACCGTCCACTGAAGCGACAAGGAGAGCAGCAGTCTGCAGGGAAACTACAGCAGGTTGGTGGAAGGGGGCATCCATCGATCAGTCAAACAAGAGTCAAACAAGAGTCAAACATCAGTCAAACAACAGATCAGTCAAACTTTACGAAATACACAAGTCTATTCGACACCGTTCTGCAACCAAGAGCATGATACGAACCGATTTATCCAAGTCATCTCATCTTATGCCGTCCAAATGGAAGCTTCGAACAGCCACTGATGACTCGGCGAATGTTGTTGGAGAGATGGATACCAACTGTTGCTTTCAATCATCATCTGATGGTCGCTGACATAGAAGAAGAAGAAGAAGCAATTTTAGGAATGGATATCATGACGACGTATGGGTGTCAGCTGGATTTACGACACGGTGTGCTGAGACTCATCGAAGTGGAGGTGGTTCTACATTCGCGTAACAACATTGTAATTACGGCTGACGACGTAATCTTGACGAAGCGTAGCGAGATGTTTATAGAAGTGAGCCTCGGCTTTGAAAAATGTGAACCGTACCGAAGGAAATCCGGAATTTGGTTACAGAGGCCTTTAAAGACTTATCTCGAGAAGAATGTCATAAGGCTAAAGACCTAATACGGCGATACCAGCATGTCTTTGAATGCAGTGATGGTGTAAAAGGAAAGACTGATATTGTTCGCTACAGAATAGACACTGGAAATGCCACACCGATTCACCAAGCTTCTCGAAGATTACGTCTGTCTAGAAATGGAAAAGCAGATGAGATTATTAAAGACATGAAGAAGGATGGCGTAATCGAACCATCAAGCAGTCCGTGGGATTCTTCTGTCGTATTGGCTAGTAGAATTAGATCCCAGAGATCGAGAGAAGATTGCGTTTACCATCGGATCAAGTTTGTGGCATTTTACAGTAATGCCGTCCGGACTGTGTAATGCTCCAGCTACATTCGGAAGATTGATTGAAACCGTGCTTAGAGGTGTCGTGGGAGACATGTCTCGTCTACCTGCACGACGTAATTGTTGTCGGAGAATCTTTCGAGGACCACATCAAGAACCTAGAACAGGTGTTCAAGAGGTTGGAAGGAGCGAACTTGAAACTCAGCCCAAAGAAATGCCATTTCGCAAGCAGGTGAATTACATTGGATATGTAGTATCTGGCACGGGAGTAGGACCTGATCCGGAGAAGGTTAAAGCTGTAAAGGCATGGCCAGTCCCAAAGGATAAACATGAATTGAGAAGTTTTCTGGGTCTATGTAGCTATTATCGCCGGTATGTTTTGGGATGTGCCAACATCGCGAAACCGCTGACTCAGCTGACCGAAGAAAAGAGTTTGTTTCAATGGGATCAAGATTGTCAGCGCGCTTTCGAAAAGCTTAAAAGCGCCATGCTGAGTGCCCCTATATTGAGCTATCCACAACCTCAAGGGAATTATGTACTTGATATTGACGCAAGTAACGTTGGAAGTGGAGGGGTATTATCGCAGATACAATATGGACGAGAAAGAGTAATCGGTTATTACAGTAAAGTGCTATCAAAGCCAGAACGTAACTATTGTGTAACCTGGAGAGAATTACTTGCTGTAATGAAATTCGTTGAGCACTTCTACAAATATCTCTACAGTAAAGAATTTCTTTTGAGAAAGGATCATGCTGCTCTGAAATGGCTGCTGAACTTCAAGAATCCGGAAGGTCAAGTCGTCAGAGGGATTGAAAGATTGCAAGAATTCACATTTAGAATAGAACATCGAAGCGGAAGTCGTCACCGGAATGCCGATGCTCTCGTCAGAAGACCGTGCCCAGAAAATGGCAAACATTGTTGGTCATGCGGAAGAAAAGATGTCTCCTTCAAGGGTCACTGTCAGTAATGTTTGGAAATGGAAAATAGCAGGACGGAGACCAAGTTGGCAAGAAATAGCTCCCTGTTCTTCAGCAGTAAAATCGTATTGGGCGCAGTGGGATTATTACTATTACTGAAGAAGACGGTGTTTTTAAACGAGTTCTGGAAAGTGAAGATGGCTCTCAGAAGAGGACGCAGATATTGTTACCAAGAATAAGGGTGCCTGAAATATTGAGGGAATTGCATGATGGAACTTCGGGAGGACATCTCGGTATAACGAAAACGCTAGAGAAAGTGCGCGAACGATTTTACTGGGTTAATTGCAAGCAAGACGTAAAGATGTAGTGCACAAAGTGTCCAGTTTGTGCTACTAGTAATGGGTCACATAAAAAGAGAAGAGCGAAGATGAGGCAATACAACGTTGAGAGTCCTTTCGAACGAATTGTCATTGACTTGGCTGGCCCATTTCCAATGTCAAATGATGGAAATAAATACATACTCGTGGCCATGGATTATTTTAGCAAGTGGGTTGAAGCATGTCCCCTATCTAACCAAGAGGCCACGGCTATATCCGAAGTACTGGTTAAGGAAAGGATGAGCCGATTTGGTGTGCCAATGGAATTACATTCAGATCAAGGACGGAACTTCTGCAGTGTTTGAAGAAGTGTGTAAACTTCTTGGAATACGAAAAACAAGAACAACAGCCCTACATACGCAGTCAAACGGAATGGTGGAACGCATGAACAGAACAATGGGAAAATATTTAGCGAAGGTCGGTTAGATCACCAACGCGACTGGGACCAATACATACAGCTTTTTCTTCTAACCTACCGCTCATCTGTTCAGGAGACAACTAGGCGAACACCTGCTAATATCCCCTTCGGCTGGGAATTACGTCTACCAAGTGATCTACAGTTTGGTTGTAAAACTAATGAAACAGACGGCGAAGACTTTGTAAATGACCTAAGACAGAAAATGGTCGTAATTCATAACCAGGTGCGTGAAAGAATCCAAATCGCAAGTGACAGGATGAAAGGCCGGTATGACATCAAAGCTGAAGGAGGAGGTTATCAGCCTGGAGATCATGGTTGGCTGTTTAACCCCCAACGACACCGCGGTTTGTGTCAAAAATTACGACAGTGGGAAGGACCGTACGAGGTAGTGAAAAGGATAAATGATGTTGTCTACCGCATTAAAAAATTGCCGAATGGAACGAGTCATTCATTCGAGTCGGCTGGCCCCGTACGCAGGAAGTAATAAAAATGATGAAGAAAAGACCGCACGAGTTTGTGAGCTCAACATGCAAGAGTTCACATTTGACAAGTTTATGTCTCATTATAGTGAAAATCATAAAGCGCGTTATGATGTAACACTGGAAGTGCAATAAGATCTGTTTGCGGTACCCCAGGAATATGCATTGGCGCATTGTGTCACTCAGGATTTAGATTTGATCAGAGGTGTTGCTGCTATATTCAAGAGAAAATACGGAAGAATAGAAGAATTAGAGAACCAACAACCGGGTATGGGGAAGTTTCTGCAACTGCACGACGTGAGTCGATATGTGATGTCGATATATTTCTTTGTCACAAAAAGTAAACATATCACAAGGCATCCAATAAAAATCTTTGGGAAACTGATTGATTTACGCCAAGAAGTACTGCAAGACAACGTCCAGAAGATTGTCATGTCCAAACTGGGATGTGGTTTTGATGGACTGAACTGGAGAATAGTGAGAAGCATCTTGGAAGTACTATTCTGGTACACTGGGTTTAGCATATTAGTCTGCAGCTACCACCATGGAATGACGTCATATCCAAAGAAGAAAATTGACTGTCACTTCTTCTTAACCTCCAGCTGCAAGTGTCTGCATGATTTCACTAAATGCGCTCCGAGACGGATCGCATCTAAGGAGGAGGTAGTGTAACGAAAATTGCGTCATCTGCCGGTGGCCACCACGAACTACCTGTATGCGCGGATTGCGTCATGGGCCGGCGGCCCTAGTCCAAGAGTGTTTTTGGCGCTAATCCCAAAGTCCAGAAAATTCTCGACGGCGCTCGCCGAGTATAAATACGCGGCGGCTGTGAGTCAGTCTTAAGTCTGAATTGGAAGCTGAGCTGTAAATGCGAAATTTGAAGTTTTCTCGGAGATCTATAGAGTTTTCGAAAAATTAATTTGAAGTCATTTAAAGCACTTCTACTCACAAATGTAATAATAGATAAAATTGATTAAAATGACAATATTAACGGCGTGAGAGGTATTTGAAAAAAAATTACATTTGTGTACCAAAACGTGTATTTCCGTCGAAATCTCGAAATCGATTTTCCGCAGCATACCATAACTGTCTCTATATTACGTACTATATTATTCCGTATATAAGAGAAAGAGACTAGAGGTGCTACAGAATGGAACAGACCTTCTCGTAGTAAAGTTTTCTAATTTCCTTGGTGTGGACTGGCATTACAGCTTCGCCCTATCCTCTTGCCAACTGCCATCTATTGCCGCTTAAGGTACATTTTTTTAAAATATTCTGTTTCCTAATAGTAGAATTGAAATATTTTCTAAAGAAGAATAAAACTAAAGGATAATAATTTTATTAAAGAAGAATAAAACCTCGTCCTATACGGAAATTTTTGTTGAAAAATTTAAGCTGTTTTTATGAAATGCCGTTTTACGTTAATGTGAGTGGGAAATTTGAATCTCTTTTAGTTTTCGAAAGACTTCATTTGAGGTCATTTGAAGAACTTCCACTCACCAATGTAATATTGTATACAAATGGATGGAAATGTGCATATTAAGAGAGTGAGAGAAATTTGAAAAAAATACTTTTGTATAATTTTTGAAAACTCAAAAGAATACACGAAAATGAGGTTTACGTCATATTAATAGTACCCGTAGCACTATCTATTGGAAGAGTTTGAACAAAAAAAAATGAGCAATTTTTGAGGAAAGGGCAATTTTTGAGCGTTTCAGAAAATGCGGAATTTTCAACTCATTTCCACATCAAACTTTATTTTTTAAGAAATTTGTTATACTATATTTAAATCAGATTGTCTCATAAATACAATAATGTGAACAAATTGCCGCTAGAGTAAATATTAACGACGTGATAGACAAGTAAAAAATGAAATTTTTGTAATCTTCGAAAAAAGCAAAGAATTGACCAATATGGTGTTGTCATCGTATGGGATACATTTGGCTCCATCTCTTCCAGAAGCGTAGATTAAACATTTGAATCCACTTTTGAGAATATCTGGTTTTTGTACTGAATTAAAATTACAAACTTTGCACGCACTATTGCATGAAACCCACTGAAATTGTCAAAAAATATACATGACCTTAATGAAAGAACGAATTCAACAAGTTCAACAATTTGTATTTCATTTTTTATAGGTTTATTTTACTCTATTCTTACAAGAAATTTTTAAAAAATGGAGCCGTTTTTGAGAAATTTTTGAAAATGTCTGAGGGGTTTCACGTTAAGAAGCCCCAAAGAATGTGTTTCAAAATTACAAAGCTTTAAGTAGAGCCAGGTAGACAGGTGTTTCTTCAATTTGGAAAGGATTGTACGCATGATTTAAGCGCTAGTGATGTTCGCAGACAGACAAGCAGACACTTTGTCAGGCACACAGACAGGTAGACATGCAGACAGACCGAGACCGGACGGACCGAGAACGAACGGACCGAGACCGGGCGGACGGACGGACAGAGACCAGACAGCAAGACGGACAGAGACAAAACAGCTTTCTCTGTATTACCTGTATTACTCCGTACATACGTACACATATGAGAAAGTAAGAATTTGCTTTTGGGTGCCTGTGTTCGTTGGCACCAGGTAACTGCACCTGCCGGGCCGACAGTTGTTACGCCAGTGTTCTTTTTATAATAATAATAATAATAATAATAATAATAATAATAATAATAATAATAATTCTTATTATTATATTATATTATTGTTATATTATTATTGTTATATTATATGATATTATTATATTATTATTTATATTGTGATTGTTGTTAATATTAATTCAGAATCACGAGAAAAACTTTCCACAATGAGATTTTTTGTACAAGGTTATGAAATGTTTAATGGAACATGCGGATGAAAACCGTCAATATGAATGTTGTCCGAAAATAATACGCATTACGAACGAGGATTTGGTCATAGATAATGCACCTTTCCTGACAAAATATATTGTGCAGGCCGGTAAGAAGAAAAAAGCAAAGGTATATTGCCTAGCCACTAATCTCAATAAGACCATGATTTCGTATATTCTTATTTTGTAGGCTACTCGGATGATTTCATGGGCAAATACAGGTAGATTTATAATATAATAATATAATATAATAAATAACTCCACAGTAATAATAGAATAACTCTACAGTATAATCGTGCCTCCTTTCATTCTATGGAGGAGACACATTGCTAACACACAGTAAACAGAATACCTGTTATATATTTTCAACATGTAGAGTACAAAATATTAAATGACTGCTGGTATCGGAACAGAAATATGATATCGCAGACGCACATATGTCTTTAAAACGGCGGTTGACCCATTTACAGGTGCATTTACATTTGCAGTTACATTTACAGGACTACTAGCAAATATTTTTCTTCAAAATGCTGAATCGGTCGTACCAGATACGTTGCCTTTATTGTTTCTGTCAGAGATTTTAAAACTCAAGAACGGTGCATTTGACTCATGGAAGAAAGCAATGTACATCGTTGTGACATTCCGTCGAATCGGCAGTAAGACTCGTCTTTTTTCTCTTCGCTTTTGACAGAGTTAGCGCATACCCTACGTATACAAGAAAAAAATCAAAGATCAAAGCCTCTTACTCATATCTTATTTTCTATTGGATTCACTTCATTGTACTTTGAGTTAGTAATTTTGTGCAACAGAATAAAAGAGAAAATTAGGTGAATTTTAAAATTTCGTAGCTCTGTTAGTATTTGCTTGAGAAAAAATAACTTATAAAGCAGATTTGTAGAGACTTTCATGACTTTTAAAATTGTACATAACTATTTTTGCGCTAAGATGAACCATTAAAAACGAGAAAACCAAAAAATGACGGATTTCTTTTGACTACTAACGTTACTCGAAGGATTTCGAGGTGGAAAAAATTAAGTTTACTTAGTAATAACAATACAAACAAAATAATAAAATAAAATTTACCTCACCTTTTGCTAGGTGGACCCCCTTTTGGTTCTCCATCGACTGCACTCGCTGTTGCTCGGGTGCTATCCATTTTAACCTGAACCCTTGATCCTGCCCTTCTCTTCAGTTATGACAATGATACAGTCCTAACTGAAATGCTCGTGATGTTATGCGTGTGATGATGCTATGTTCTTGGGAAAAATATTCAGTCACGTACAGTGACCGAAATGGTCTTAGCTTCAAGGAACGCATTTAACCTAAGTCACTTAAAAAGTTCTGTTCGTCGCTACTGTGCACACGCCGATGATGAAGAAAATGATTCAGGAAACAGAGATGCGATAAGAGGGGTTTATTCGAACATAATCACAGAACAGTCAGGTGAGATAGGATGATTTTTCTCGATTATTTGGCTAATTAAAGGAAGTTAAATTGTTTGTTTTAACATTTAACTCTCTAATGTCTCCAAGTTGATATATCTAGCCGACGTTTTTTCGTCTTCGTATGCTTATCTATTTCGATAAGCACACTATAAGAAGGGACGTAACCAGAAAGTAATTCATCTGGAGGGGGGCGATTTCATTTTGGATAATTCCTTTAAATATATATTGAAATATAACTAATTGTTAATTTCAATTTCAAATAATATTCTTATTGTGAATATGTCATGGTTTCTGAATATACTACGCGTTGTGATACACCATTCCAACGAATTTATACATCGTGAATTCGCGAAATCGATCCTATACAGGAAATTGAGAATAATATTACTATTACTTCAGGAAGATGTATATATTTTAATTTTTCCATTATCACTCAGGTTCTTGCTATCTAATAATAATAACTCCATGAAATTTCTGTCATAAAACCGTATAAAAGTACCGGCTTGGTTTATTCCGTTCTCATTTGACAAAATATTCAATGAATTCTACCTCGCTTGTGACATCAAAACATGTGCATACATAACAAACAAATATACACATAAAATACCCTTTGAAAAATGATCTACAATTTAATAATTACGATATATATTTTCTTCCAACATTCACACAATTAATTATTACAACATTCACACTAGTACACTTTACCAATTTGAATAATTTAAAATCAAATGAATGCCCATGTCTTTTCCCCAAGGTCTTAAAAACTAACGATCTTGGCCCTGCTATAAATTTTGATGATAAAAAATAATGTTTTTAAACTTCCCTTTTGTTGCGCGACGATTGGCTGCCACAGCTGTCCATATCCCAACATTAAAAAAAATCATCTTCAAAATTAACTTCATGAAATTTCGAAACGTCGAAACCAACACGCGATGCGTCCACTACAGCAACTCGAGATCGTCTCATCCGTTCAACTACAATCACACGATGCGTTCACCACGGAATCTTTGTCACATTTCCTCAATTTTTTGATTCAACCATACCGCGTAGTTTAAAACAAAAGACAACTGTTTTCTAACAATGCTACTGTTCCTTTTTCATATTTTGAAAATATTATATCGTCTTTAATAGCCTTTGAACGTCACCATAAATTCCTAAACGTATTTCAAAATATTTATAATGTTCGAAACCCCTTTTCCAATCACTTGTTTTCTTATTTTAACATTTATCAGTAATCGTTCATGTTTGTGAGAACATTCGAATTTCTCATTCCTAACATGGAAAATTAATTTATTATCACGGAAATTCTTTTATTTACGAAACATTACATGGTTGCGACGTGTCACTATTTATAAATATGTCGTGTTTTTATTTATTTACATTCTCACAGTATATTTTTGGCACAGTTCTTTAGAATATCAATCAATTAAAGAAAACATCTTCCACTCGTTCACCTTCACATGTTTTCGTTCTTATTAACAAACAAAATTTAAGTGTTTTTTTAGTCCTTATCCAATATTTTGAATTTATTTTGGACGCGTCTGATTGGACCGTCACAAATAGTGCTCTTTATGCATTGTGGTAAGTATGGGGTAATTAAGTTGATTAAATTGAGTAAAACACAAAAACACGCCAGCTTTGGGATGGAAGGCATTTCCCTTGCTCCTTCCGCCTTATACACACTGACCCGCTGCGATGGTTCAGTGATCGATAGTATTGCCGTTGTTCGTGCAGTGTCGCAAACCGCCCTGTCCTAGAGTTAGAATACCATCGGCGGCGAATGCTCGATAGTAGCAACATAGCTCGATCAATTTCAGCCTCTATCCGATGATCTTGCTGATCTGATCGATATTTTTCGTAATTTTTCTGTTCAAATACCAGGCGAATGCGGGAACAGTGCTTTAATGAATAGGTCAGGCACCACGCGCGATCTTTCCTTTCGCCACCTTGCTCCCTTCTCTTCCATTAGGGCATTTCACTATAAACTACATTTCGGGAGAACTACATTTTGGGAACTTGCAGTTTATCCTGACTGGCAGTAGCGGCATCACACTGGGGGGATACTTGGGGGAGAAACCGCAAGCCGACGTGCGAGTCGGCGCCGGTTAACACCATCGAGCGGGAGCGGATCCTGCAGTCTCGAGACACGGCATGCGCTCCGTTCTCGGGGCGAAAGAGCCAAGTAGTGGACGCGCGTGGCTGGTGCTGTGGATCCGCTCCCTGCGGGCGCTTGCGCTGAGGCGGCTCCTCCGTTGTGCGCAGCAAGCGGTGCCGGTGCCCATGAAGGCCATACACGTGATCAACGTGCACACCGTCGTCGAGAAGGCCATGTTCCTCGTCAAGCCCTTCCTGGGCAAAGACCTACACCACCTGGTGAGTGAGCATCCCCCATTTCTTTGCCAAAATTTCTTCAATGTCGAAGTACCAACGGGCGCTGATGACAACTTTCGATAACAAGTAATTTTCGCTCCTGTGTTGTAGTCTTCTAGAAACTATTTGCATCGGAAAAGAATCTAAATATTTGATATAATATTGCTATAGAAACAACAAAGTCCCCCGGTACTCTCGCAGCTATTGTAACGGGAGCTCAAAGAAACAGGCATACTTTACTGTGGAATAAATGATGGCGGCAGTGGAAGAGCAACCATTGCGTATAGAATATCTCCTGTGTGTTATATCTCTACATTTTCGTTTTGCTGTTCCATTTTTACTGTTTTTTCACGCTTACTTCAAAATCTAGAACGCGGAGTTCTTATATAGTATTAATTACTGTCTTTCATTGAGGGATACGCTAACATTACATAACTTGGCTAGGTGGATTAGCAAATTGTCTAGTTTGCTCCATCTCTCACATTTGAAATCTCTGCTTTCCTTGCACTTCACAGCGCTTTCTTATACGCGGTTTATTTTAAAAAATGGATCGTCATCGATTATTTAGAAAACGCGTTTAGGTTCGTGTTAATGCCAACGGAGTACAGCTCCTATTGAGAGACAGGCGCAAAGTAGCGAACCCCACTAGTGATTGTTCTCCTAAGCAGCTCCGGGAGTTGCCATGCGACTTTCGTTAAGCAAAGTTTTTCCATAATACTTTACACCTCACACAAAAATGGATTCCGTTAATTTTCCCAACTCCTCCCTCTTAAATATTTCGCGGAGTCGCGATGAGGCGAACGCTCCTCCGAGGAATCGCGGGGACCCCCAGCTTGTGAGTGCGTGTGTTTCCAGCTGCACTTCCACTCCGGGCCGATGGAGGCGTTCTACGCAGCGCTGCCCAAAGATATGCTGCCTAAGGAGTTCGGCGGCTCCAGCGGCTCCACGGCTGAGTACCACGGTGAGTGGATTAGGAGAGTGCTCCCTAATCTTTTTTTACAAAAATAAATGTTAGTTCATAAATACTATACAAGTATTACTTTTTATTCCGATGAAAACATATTTATTTTAAAAAATAACTTTCAAATATATATATATATATATATATATATATATATATATATATATATATATATATATATATATATATATAAAGTCTTTCTATTTAAAAACAAGCCCAACTTGGAGCGACATTTTGAAACATAATTATTACTAATAAATATGATTAGGAAAAGGTTACACTTGAAACCTAATGATTCCTACGTAATTTAAATATCTCTCATTCCAAAATTATAAGTATATATATATATATATATATATATATATATATATATATATATATATATTGTGACGTAACGGGATGCACGCGCGGCGACGTGGCGTCCGCCGTGCGGAGGGCCGTACTTCAAGGTTTGCAAGATATTTTGCTCCTGTAACGGAAGTCGGGGACCGGGGGGGCGGAGTTCTTGCCCTGGCTGCTCCCACGCTTCCCGAAATGGAAACCAACAACACAGAAGTAATATTCCTAGAACAATTCTGAGGATTATAAACAACCAGCTTTTTTTTAAAGAAACAAAATCAAATTATTTAATTTGAACAAATAGCTTAGTCATTTGGAATGAACATTATCCTTCCATATGATCTGTACAACAATTAAGTGGATCTGCACCAAACACTTCAGAATTGTACATTATTTAATACCATTCCCTTATTTCCAATAACAATTTACATCCAAATTTGATCAACACACAACAACAGAAATGTAAGCAATGAAGTAAACATTCTTCACCCTTTTTACAAAAATTTTAAGGAAAAAGATTTAAAATTGACAAAGCTTTTCATTGCTTTTGTTAAATACTCAAGACACTTTGGAGTATCATTCCCCAAACTCTTAAACGATAATACTAGTTCATTGCCATACAAGTAATCATTGCAACATTATGCCTTCCTTACTCTGCAGGGCCACAAAGCAATCCTGTCAAATGCTCACACTACATGCCATGAAATCACATCATACAAATTACAATCAGAAGAAATTCATGGATACACATTTTGCTGAAACATTATAACATTAGAAATAGCTGTGTAACTGTCCTTCCACTTCGCTATTTATATCACAATCTGTGATATTGGACGTCAAATGCTGATACTACATGCCATGAAATCACATCAAACAAATTACAATCAGAAGAAATTCATGAATACACTTTTGCCGAAACATTATAACATTAGAAATAGCTGTGTAACTATCCCTCCACTCCGCTATTTATATCACAATCTGTGATATTGGACAAACTCCAATAAAATATTGCACTACACAGAGAAACTGCAGTATCTCATCTCTCACTGCCTTCACTCCACTCCTACCGTTCACATCCAACTGGGTCGCGACACATCTGGTCGACCCTAACCGTACTTCGCTCCCCTTCTTTCTTATTCCCCACTTTCCCCCCTTTCACTACCCCTCCGCTACGGCCGATACTGCCGCCTGGGGGGGGGGAGGAGAAAACCACGAACTGCGCCCTCGCAGGCGCGCGGCCTCCCATACTAACAACAGTGGCGAGAGCCCACACCTGGGCTCGGCGTCACAATATATATATATATATATTTATATATATATATATTGTGTGTGTGTGTGTGTGTGTGTGTGTGTGTGTGGTGTGTGTGAGTGTGTGTGTAATTACATCGCAAAATATTCGCCCATCAATTCATCAATAAGAAAGTGGTATTCATCAGAGTTGCCGCCGAGGTAAGAATACATGAACTACATTCTCTCATTAACATTAGTGGCTAGACGAAAACTCTTTGCTTTCTTATTCTACTTCTTCTTGTCGGTCTGCACAATTTCTTTTGTCAGGAAAGGCGGTATTGTGCTTTTTCTGTGACCAAATCCTCGACAGCAATGCGTGTTCTTTTCCAACCCCTTTCACATTGTCAGTTCAATATTCTGGGAAAGCTCATCCTTTAGTATCCGGAAATTTAGATTGCAAAACAAAATTATCCGAATAATGAAAAAATGCCATCCACGTGATCCCTGCAAGTGTCTTTTCATTGAGCTTGTAATCTTACCTTTGTCTTGCCTATTTATTTTCGATTCTGTAATATTTGTCAAAAATGACTTACTTAACGGTGGGAACATATTTTCATGTAATACTGATATTTATAATTACACCACACGTCGTAGAAATCATGTTCAAGTGTCAGTATCAACAGCTGACTACAAGAAATCCACATACATATACGGTACTTTATACGTTACTTAATACATACTTATTACGTTACTTAACATGTAAGTTATGCATTGCGACATGACATTAAACAATTAAAATATGTACACAAATTTAGGTTAAATTAAAATATTTTCAACTGCATAATTGTTTCGATAAAATTAGAGAATATACTGATCATCAAAAAGAAAAATAATGTTTATTTTAACAAAAAAATGATGTGTATAATGAATTAGTTTCAATTTGTATTGTATAATTGAAAAAAGACTTATTATGCCTGTAATAAGTAATGTACTTCAGTTTCCGGCTCAGTGCCCTGCATATCGATCAGGTTTTTGTCCAGTTTCCCTAATCCGTTGAGCAATTGCTGAGATGCTTGATTTGCTTCTGGACGTAAATGTAGCTTCACTATGCGCACGTTTTGTTGAGCTCTCCTTTTGCTTGTAGTGGAAGTAGAGTTGAGGGTGAGTTACTATTTTGTTAGCAATGCAGAAAAATCAATTGTGCACTTCGTTTACTGTTGCAAATAAGTTTTCTATAACTCAAGATAAAGTTAGTTTTTCAGAGACCTGTTGTCCATTTGCAGAGATGACCACAGGAACTACCTCAACCGACCCAAAACCCCACATGTCTCTCAGTTCAATAGCCAAGCCCTGATATTTTCGCTTCTCGGCAATAGAGGAAGCTATATTTCGGTCTAAATGGATAGCTAAGTTGACTATAATCCCTTTCTGTGAAAACTTGTCGACCCATATTATGTTTGGCTTCGACCCTGCGATTAGCGGTGACTGCAACATTCCACAAGAGCTTCCACCGTTTCTTCTCCAGTACTGAATCCAGCTTCAAGTTGCAGTATGGGCCCTCTTTCTATCATGTACCAGCTCTGACTTTGCAGCCAGGGCCTGATGGACTACCGCAGCAACGTCGTTATGCCGAATCAGGTATTGTGAGAGACCAAAAAATGTTACCTTAACATCAGTCAATGGTACACCGTCCATTTTCATTGGAGCACAGAATTGTTTATTTGAAATGGAAAACTGCATTAAACCATTTTCTTTTGATCTACTATTAATTTTTTATATCGGAACCAATTTGAAACATTTGATATTTATACTATTTACGGTTTCTTTATTGCAAAGAATGTTCGTATCACCTGCAAAGAGAACTGTTCTGCTGTTTCAAATCATCGAGGTCATATCGTTTACGTATAATAGGAAGTGAATAGGGTCTCAAATCGATCCCTGCGAGACTCCATGTGTAATTGGCAAAGAGTCGGAAAGCTGTGTACATAATGTTCCATCATTCCCGTAAGGTATTTCTATTCTTTGAGATCGTTGTTTAAGGCACGAACATAATCAATCTAGGCGAATACCACGGATTCCACATGAAGGTAATTGTGAAAGTAAACTGTTACGATCAATGATATCAAAAGCTTTTGAAAGATATAAAAATAATCCAATAGGTGTTTCGTTTTGATCCAATGATGAGGCAACATCTTTAAACAAGAAATGAATATGACTTTTCCGTATATTTTGATTTTCTAAATCCACGTTGGGAATCTGTAAGCGCGTCGTGTTTACTGAAAAAAAGTAATTTTATCATATCATGTATTATCATAACGAACCTTTTAACAAGCACGCTCCATACAAAACTCGTGTCACGCGACCTGCTGCTCCATGGCTTACAAATGAGAAAAAAGTTCTTATTGTAACGAATATTGCGTCACCTGCCGGCACCACCACGAACTACCTGTATGCACGGATTGCGTCATCTGCTGGCGGCCACCACGAACTACCTGTATGCGCGGATTGCGTCATTGGCCGGCGGCCCTCGAACTAGCTAGTCCCAAAGTGTTCTGGCGCTAATCGCAAAGTCCAGAAAATTCTCGACGGCGCCCGCCGAGTAAATACGCGGCGGCCGACGACCGCGAGTCAGTCTTAAGTCTGAAGTGGAAGCTGAGCTGTGAAGTGTGTGCATCGCGGTGAGTAGCAGTGCAGTGATTGTGCTCAGAGACGTGAATTGTGGTCAGTGCAGTGGACTGTGGCCAGTGCATCGAACTGTGGTCAGTGCAGTGCACTGTGGACAGTGCATCGAACTATGGTCAGTGGTTAGGATTGTGCGACAGTGTAAGAGAAGTGAACAGTGTAAATAATTAATCAAGAGAAGTGTAGTGTAAATAAATAATCAAAAGAAGTGTGACGTATAAAGAATAATCAAGTGTTTTCACTGATTGTGTTAAGGAACAAAATAAACGTTTTTGTTGAAATAATACACCACCTAGAATCGTAACAATATGAAAGATAGAAATTCCGCATATAGCCGTTTTAAAGTTACTAAAACTGATGAAAAAGAAATGGAGTACGTTTAAAAAACGTAGACATTTTGTAAAACAAGTCAGAAACGCTAAGATTCGTTATTTTCATAATTATTTCCAAACAAATTCCAGTACGAAGGGAGTATAGAACACTTTGAAAAACTTAGGAATTTGAAACGTAGGTCAGATGACAGTTCATTAGAAATTACCTTAGATGACCTAAATTATTATTTTGCTTCCGCTACACATCCAATAGACCCTATTATTAAAGAAGTCATTTCACTTTCTGGTATCACATACACTCGCTGTGACGACAGTTTCTGATTCAAAAATGTGGACTGTCAAGAAGTCGAAAAAATAGTCAAGTCACTCAAATCAAATTCAAAAGGCTTTGACAATATAACAGCAAAGCAATTAAAATTGGTTTTAAGAGATGCTCTTCCAGCGCTTACACACATAATAAACTTTTCTTTTACAACCGAATATTTTTTTCCATTGTTGAAACTAACTTACATACGTACCCCCCTGAAATGATTAAATTTGTTAAATCTTTGTGATTATTGACCTAAAGGTATAATACCAACATTATCCACAGTTTTCGAAAAAGTTGTACGTCAACAAAATTACAAGTATCTCGTCATAAATAATGTTCTCAATAAGTTCCAATCTGTTTATGGCAAGGTAGAAGTACGCAAACGGCTTTGCTACGTGTCACCGAAGACGTTCGTCAATCTCTGGATGAAGACAATATAGATATTATAGATATTTATTATTATTCTGCAGGTAGGTATATACAACCTGGTGGCAGAACTCTACAATTTACATATTACTAATATTAACTTAGAATTATTTAACAATGTAACTTTAAATTATTTAAAGACAATAATAATAATAATAATAATAATAATAATAATAATAATAATAATAATAATAATAATAATAGTAATAATAAAATGCTAACAATAATAGCCTTAACTTACATTATATGGTTGACCTGCACAGTTATTTGGAACTATTAAATACAAGATTACACGACTTTTTAAGTATACTTCACTTCACTTTCACTTTCACTTCACTTCACTTCACTTCACATTTGAAATTCACTTCTCTTTCTACTTCTATACTGCACTACACTGCACAACACTTCACCACACTTCAATACAATACTACTTTGAATATAATTATATATTTAGAACAGGAACGCATTTAATAGTAATTAACACAATAATAATAGCAATAAAATATCAATAATAATCAAATAATAACTGATATAATAATCCAACTTATTAAATTAATAAAGTTTACAAATACCATTATTTAATTTATTTTTAAATCTTTGAACACCTAGAGGAAAGGGTTCCAAGGCTGTCGCAGGTAACTTATTCCAGTCCATTATTGTTCTATTTGTAAATGAAAATTTTCCAACATCTGTTCTCTGTGGCCTAAACTGAATTTTGTGCTTGTGATCCCTCCTACTAAAGTACGAAGGTCTACCCAATCGGATGTAGAAATCTTTCCAAGCTGGATAACCGGCATACGCTTTGTACAGGGCACAGAGTCTTGCCTTAACTCTCCTAATTTCTAGAGACTCCCATTCAACATTCTTCCTATTTCCTCGGAAAGCAAATGTATACGCTCTTCTCTGTACTCTATTCAAATATTCCTTTTGGGAATTTCTATAAGGGTCCCAACAAACAGCCCCGTATTCCATTAATGGACGAACTAGAGATAAATAAGCTAATTCTCTCGCTTTCGCAGTACTCTTTTTTAGTATTCGCATAGTAAAATGCAAGGACCTCCAGGCTTTCCCTACGACACAGTTTACCTGATTTTCCCAACTCAATTTGCTATCAAAAATTATCCCCAGGTACTTACAAGACACGACTTTTGGAATGTTTTCGTTGCCTAAACGGTATTGATTTTCATTGTATTTGCGGCCCCTACCAAACGTGATGGTTTTGCTTTTCGAAATATTTATTGTCATGTCATTTTTTTTCGCCCAAAAATGTAATCTGTCTAGATCACCCTGCAAAATGTCCTCGTCTACATTTGATTGAATAACTCGATATATTATACAGTCATCTGCAAATAGCCGTACCTTTGAATATAAATTATCTGGCAGGTCATTCACAAATGCGAGAAACAGGAGAGGTCCAATAACGCTTCCTTGAGGGATCCCTGAAGTTACTTTTGCTTGAGTCGAAAATTGTTGTCCAACTCGGACTTTCTGGTGCCTATCTCGAAGAAGCTCGTCAATCCACGCCTCAACTCTGGGGTCAATACCCGATTGCATTAATTTATGAACCAATTTATCGTGTGGGACAACATCAAATGCCTTCGCGAAATCTATTATTACGGCGTCCACCCTCCCACTATTATCAACTTCATCAGCTATATCCTGAAACAATGACACTATCTGACTCTCGCAAGAGAAACCGTTCCTAAAACCATGCTGTCCCTGAAAAAGCCATTCTTTTCTTTCCCATACTTGTCTAATATAGCTAGTTATCAAGTGCTCCATTAGCTTACATAACAACTGACGTGAGACTTACTGGTCTATAATTGGCTAATACAGTTCTATCATCACTTTTGAAAATCGGAACAACTTCCAATCATCTGGCACGCTTGAATTGTTGATCGAAACCTGAAATAATCCTGTTAGATACGGTAATATTGCCTCTCCACCGAGTTTAATTATGTCAGTTGAAATGGCATCTGGACCCCGCGACTTTCCATTTTTCATAGATTTAATTCGTTTTTGCAATGTGTTTACCTCTATATTAAACTGATTTGGCACAGCTTCCCTCGATATCTGAGTGAGTTGAGATTTTGTTTTAAAAACGGAACTGAAGTAGACATTGAAAGCGTTTGCTTTTTCCCGATCATCTGTAAGTAACCTATTTTTGGTATCTTTAACGATAGGAATTTCTTCTTTATTTCCTCGTCTTCTGCGAACGTATTTGTAAAACCCCGACCAATTATTTCCCTCCCTGACCATCGATAAATTCCTAAATTGAGAACCTCGTGTTCGGAACACTTGCCGCAAAGTGTGGGATTCAATGTACTCACTCAAATGCCTTTCATCCAAAACCGAAGAACTACTAGTAAAATTCCTCTTGTTCCTCTTGCTTGATTATGATGATACTGTGTTCGGTAATGTAAAGAAATTATCCGCTGACGCTCTTCAAAGAGTTCAAAATGCGTATGTTAGGTTTCAATGTAATATCAGAAAGTATGATCTCATATCGGAGTACTACAAACCAAATAACATATTAAACTTGAAAGGTCGACGCATGTTTCATAGTTTGTGCCTTTTCTACAAAATATTACGTACCGGTGTACCTACTTACTTCTCTCATTAAATTTCTTATCTCGAAACAAAAAGATTCCAGAAATCTTTGCTATGCAATATTCCTGAGAGCAACATTAATTTTTACAATAAATCTTACTTAGTAGCAACGACTAGAGAGTGGAATAGCCTTCCAATAAATGTTAGAAAATGTAAAACATTGAGATCATTCAAAAAACATTTAAATACTCTTATTCTGAGCTGATATTGTATGGTGGGAAAGTGTGTACTAAATTGATTCAAAATTGTAAGGTAAATGTAATACTTTATATCGCTTTTTCAGTTTTTTCTCATTTCTTGTATATCTTAATGCATAACACTTGATGCATACTGCTAAATTAATATCTTTCATAATTTATTTTCGGCACATCTTTAGAGTTTTCCTGTGTCAGTAATGTTAGTTTTTAAAACTATTTTAAATATTTTATTTTTGTCGCTCAATGTTGATGAGCATGCACACTTCATTTCCCTGGTTTTCACGGCCGCTTAAGCAAATGCTGGGACGTTGTATTCTTTTCGCTCTTGTGAGCACAGGGGCATGATATCTCTAAGTTTTTATTTTTATTTACTAAATGTATCGCTGAATAATGTTTCAATTTTTATCTATAAAATTTATGTATTACGTGGTTAGGCAGAACAGCGGGCCTGATGGCCCGACTCTCGCCACAACAATAGACATCATTATCATCATTATTATCTATCTATCTATATATTAAAAAAATAAGGTATTTTGCCATGGCTTCGTTTAGAGCTTCTACTGAACCGATTGTAGTTTTTTGTCCTTTAAATGAAGGAATGTGATTCCTAGATGTGTTATCAGATATTGTTTGTGTTGATTCCCCAACATTTACGGTGTAAATTAATTAATTAAATCTTTCTTTAATAGTACGCTTATCAATAGACAATTGTTTTCTTCCAAAGGGTGGCTGTTTGAAAATCGATATTGAGATATACAAATTTTCTCTTTACTTTAATATCTCGCCAAGATCTTAGCGTCCGGCTTGCTGGGTCAATGGGTCACGATATATATAATCCTTATTACCTTTATAATGGATTATAGAATCCGCAGACTATACAGCGCTGCTGGGAATCTGAAATTAGAATGATTCTAATTCCTAGTTCATTACTGTTTGGATTGACTAAATGAAAGATCACTTTCTTTTCTAAAGAACAAAATTTAACAAAGTTTATTGTTACCTTTTTGCAAACAATATAGTGAATTTAATACATGATTTTAATGTTAGGCCTTTGATCAAGATATCTTTGAATTTAGAATTTTATACCGCGGTTAACTTATCTATTCTTCGTTGATGTCCCTCGAAGACTTCTCAGTCGAAATATCTTGCGAGCTTGCCGTAGTCCAAAGTTCCAAGAAATCCTCTTCTGCTCCTATCCAAGATGGTGTCAAACTATCAAAATTATCAGTCCTGATTACGTCCTATGACATAGTCCCGAAACCTATAACTCGATTACCACTCCCGACGAAGTCCCAATTTATGCATCAATATTACTTTCACATGCAATATCTGCAATATTATTTGCTGTCCTTCAAATTTCACAATCTGATAACCCGACTCTGACTATCTGCACTACCTCGCTCCCTCTCACGACCCACGATCCGTTCAGACACGCGATGCCGGTCAGAATGAATTCTTCTTGCATGATTCACCCCTCGAAGCTTCCTATTAAACTCCCTTCTTTTTTTTCATAACATTTGACCGTCCTTCTCTCACCCAGCCAATCCATGCGTTCGTTATATTTTGATGTAGCTAACCTTTCGATCGTCTAAACTTCTTAATGCATATTCCACCATATTGTCTTCAAATAAATGTTAGTTTATATTCATGTGACATATCGGTATGTCACAATATACATGTCATACATGATAGATGTCCACGCTGCTTCATGGTGGCGCTGCTTGATGTTTTGTTTTTATTGTTGAGATTTGTTTACAATTCGTCACGGTTTTGTTTCAGTGTAATAATTGCATTGTGGCGTTGACAGTTTGCATGTATTTGCTTTTGTGATGTATTTTATAGAGAACATTCGGACAGTGGGTTTTGCTCGGTTGTAGTGAAGTTGTTCACAGGTTATGTCGAATTCCGAATCGTTGCCCACGCGCCCCAAAAGACGCAAACGTACATTAACTGGACGCAGAGAATGAGAAAGCCAGCGCAGAAAATGTCAGTTTTGTTCTGCTTTGTACTTCCCATGCGAGAGAAATTCTGCAAACGTGTTTACTTTGTGTTGCTTAAATGGGAAAATAAGTTTACCTTCGAGCAATATGCCAGAAATAATGAAATTTGTTTATAGATTATACATAAAAAAACTTAAGAAATAATATCCGTCAGTGTAATAGTGCTCTTTCTTTTGTGTAATTTCGTGTATTATTGGACTATGTGGGCCATTTTGCATTGCCACCTGGTCATGGACCATACGTGTTCAAAATGTTGGGAACTACACATCACAAAAATCTTCGTTATAACCTGAAGATCCAAACAATGCAACATATTGTGAACATTAGTCTGGGCACAGTATTTTATATTTATCTCGGATCTCACTGTCAAATTTTGACGGGTTCTCACTAGTTATTATTATTATTATTATTATTATTATTATTATTATTATTATTATTATTATTGTTGTTGTTGTTATTATCATTACATACGTTTTATAAATCGTATTACAATCGAACAAGAGAACTGAAAACTTATTTAAAAATTCAAAATACGAAAATCACATACAGACACTTCGAATTTAATTACCTTAATTATTGAAAACCATTTGAAAGAATTCTAATCACAATTACCATTAAAGTTGCTGGAATTCTCAATCGTTTTCTGCAGCAACAGAGGATTGTGACAACGCGCGAAGGTTCTCTCCGAAGAGCGTACACGCTAATTAACCATCTCGGCCATCTCAGTGCGACATGGATTTTACAATTCTATAATAGTAATAAGTGTCTGGTGGTTTCAGTTCTAGCATTCGGCAGCCAAAAAAACTGAGAAATGTGAAAAAATATCCTTTGGGTGGCAAAAGATGGCAGGTGGGAATGGAATAAGGCATACCCCAAAAGCTAATCGAGACTAAGGAATTTAGAAAACTAACATGTGCGAGAAAGTCTGAGCCATTAAATAGCGCCACTAATTTTTTCTAAATTTAGGAAAGAATTTATCCACTTTTTCGTTACCAGAACTATAAGGGTTTTTCTTACGAAAATTCAGTTTTCCGGCGCACTATTACATAAATGTATCTTCTTAGTAAGAATTCGTAATGCGAGAATATAAAGAGTATAATAATAATAATAATAATAATAATAATAATAATAATAATAATAATAATAATAATAATAATAATAATAATAATAATAATAATAGAGATATGGAGACACGGAATATGTGTCGTAAGGCCTCGGAAAAGACGCCGCTCCCAGGGGAGCGCCAGGGTATCTTCGGAGGTGACAGCGTGCGAGCCAGTGGTGATCAAGAGCTGAACAGGCGGGTCCTGATCGGGGAAAACCCCGAAAATGCAACACTCGAAGATAGCAGCAACCGTCCATCTCCACATACAGCTGCACTTGCCGCAAGTGCTTCCCAGAGTACCGAACTATTGCTTCCAGATACCACTGCGGTAGGCAAGCCACTGACAAGGATGAAGTGGACTACAGAAATAAATACCTTCATCATGCCACTACCAAATTGGAGACTGAAACTACGGCGTACCGACAAAAACTGTATCAAAGATTCCTTCTCCGTTAACCTGAATCTGAAGTTTGTGAGCAAAGAATAGCGGACCAGCGTCGAGCAATTGTTCAGAATAATCTCTCTGTGCCAGTTCTGGAAGCAATCAAGGAAGAAGTGAGAAAAATACTTCACTCCTAAGAATCCACTAATCTGAGGACAGTGGAGGTACCAGCTGAACAAATTAAGGAAAATAATGAGACAACCATGTTGTACAGAAAAATGGGAAGAATGGCCAGGAAGGGAAGGAGTTGCTTTAGCGGACTGAACGGGACCTTCTCTGTACAATGAAAAGCTTACGCCGAGCTGTGAGCTGCCCGGGGGAGGGGGGAGATGGCGCTGGTTGAGGGAGGAAGCAGGGGTTGTCTTAATTGAACTTAATCAAATTGCACATACTATTTATTATTAATTTTACAATATGTTCATTTCTAATGATTACCCTTTATCTGCTGAGGGCAGGATTAGTTTCTGCTATTTACGTGGATTTTGAATATATTCCTTAAAATGCACCACAGTTACGGAAGGCGTTGTCCGTTACGCGACTTGTCTTCAGAACCACAGTCACTGGATTGTTCTTACACGTACCTCCACGGACCACAGTTTGAAGGGCAACAGTGCATGTGTTGCTGGAGATGTGAGGCTGTGTGCCTGCGGCGGTGTGCCTGCGGCGGTGTGCCTGCGGCGGTGTGCCTGCGGCGGTGTGCCTGCGGCGGTGTGCCTGAAACGTTGCACTGCCGGGGCGCAAATGAATGCGCGCTCCCACAAGGTCCATCGACGGTAGGGCGCGGATGTAGCGTCTCAATGGGAGCACAGCACGGAATCTGGCTCGCGTTCGTGAGCCGGAACTCACGTACGGACTGAAAGTCCATCTGCGTTGGACGTAGTCGACTTGCTGAAGGCAGAATTGTTGCTCGATGAGCACCTATGTATACCGAGTGCCTTCCTGCCGAAGGCAGTGGGGTTACGTCCAACACTCGAGAGAAACCCGAAGATGGCGCCGGGCCGGGCCAGGCCGGGCTTGCTTTGTCCGTCGCGGAGATTTTGTTGCGGCAGAGACGGTGACCTGTCGGAGAGTGTCGGTTTGGGGTAGATGCTACCGGCCCTTCGGGGGATGCGTTGGCGGCACCCGAGGTGGAGGCGGCGGTGAGGGTGGCTAGCGGTGGGAGCGCCGGGTGCCCGCGGTGGGTGCGGCCAGCCTCCGACGGAGGAAACAACAACCTGCCGCCGAGGGCGTTTGTGGCGTGGACGGAACACATGTCTCAAATTATTGAGGATGAGAGTAGAGAAGAAGTGAGGATTCGCAATGAATTTGTAGCCGCACTTGCGGAATTTGCTGGAATCGCCATCTCATTCCCAGAAAAAATTGCTCGAAGAAATTGGCAAGAGATATCAGCGTCTGTAATGATAAATAGGGCCCAGATTTTAATGACCTAAAGTAAGCGAAATATGCAAGCATTTATGACCTAAAAGCTGCATAAATATGACTTTAAAAAAATAAAATATGACGTTCTAAAAGTTTAATTTTTAAAAATGCCTGTTGATTTTTTTTTAGGTTTAACATAAATACAAAATTCACTCAGGAACAGATTGTGAGTACGGTACAAACGGTTTGCAGTCTTTGGAACTAACTAGCGTTTAAAAAAAGCTTGTGTCTGTAAAACAAATGAAGTTCAGTAAAGTAAACCCATCAAACAAAATGTCTTGCTTTCCTACTGCATACTTCTCGTTTAATGTTTTCTAATTTCCTCTCAGTATTCAGTTGCTAGAGAGTTGCATTGGATCACAAGGTGTATTTTCATTTTTTCCATGTTAAAAGACCTACAGTTGTCGCTGAGGATAGTTTTGTATCTGGGAAAGCTCCTCTACACATGACATGACGTCGGGAACGCATTTGAAGACGGCGATGTCACTGCAGTGCAGCTTTGGTTCATTGTTTTCAAATGTTGCAGCATTTCCTGAAATTATATCGCTCATTTTGCACATGGTGAATATCTAGGATTTCGCTGAAGAACACTCAGCAATTTGTTGTACACTTTTTCAGACACATGACGAAGGGTCGACTCAACTCATTCCGTTCAAATTCGCTTACGTTTCAAATAATGCTTTGTGGTATAATTGTGAAGTTTCTTTGTGATATTATTATCTGATATACTTGATACATTGTCATGCAAAACACATTTTCAAGCTTTTTATTATTTTGTTCTTAAAAATATGACAAATATATGCATTTATGGCAATATTTGGCAGAAATATGACCTTTTACTAAAAACGGTGTAAATATGACTTTATATGCACAATAAAATTACGTTTTTCTAATCGACAATACCTGGATTCGTGCATAAATTGTTTTAAAATTCACCGCAAGGTTCAGAAAAAATATATACGTCTTGTCATTAAGATCCTGGCCCTAATGATAAAATACTGCCGCAACATCTACAATAAAGACCATCTTTCCAAGAAGTGCATACAGCAATTTATTGTACAGCGGTTGTGGCTTCAAGATGCAACGGTTCTAAGCTTTTCAGCCGCGTAGCTGGCCGCATGCCCACCATGATCGATGTGAAAGAAGAATGCCACCGTGGGATAGACGACTGGTGAATCGTGTAGAACACATTAGAAGAGATATTTGGAGACTCACTCAATATGAAGGAAGGAAATACCTCTGAAAAACTGATAAGAAAGGTGAACAACATCCTTACCAGTACAAAATTACATACAAGCTACGCTCCCCTGAATAGAACTATAACAGAACATCTTGACTCCTTACGACAAAAGCTTTTGGTGTTAACAAAACAGATCCGATGCTATAGGAATCGTACTATGAGGAAGCAACAGAATACTCTTTTTAACAGGAACCAGAGAGGTTTCTAAAGGAATATTTTAAAGGGCAAAGAGTTTGTGAAAGTGTGATATAAAAGAGTCAGACATTCTCACAAAGGCACAGAGGTCTTTTGGAAGCCTATCTGGTCATCTGCCGTATCTCATAACCTAGATATGTCGTGGATTGAAATGGAAAACGACAAACGCCGAGATACCCCTCCAATGGATAAGCCAATCATCACCGTGGACGTTGTCCAAGCAGCTTTGAAAAAAGCTCATAACTGGAAGACACCTGGCAGTGATAGCTTGCACAATTGGCTCAAAAAATTTGCATGCACTCACCATCATACAGCTACTATAATTCAATCTTTTCTTCACAATTCAGAATATATGACTTCCTCACTGAAGGTAGAACGTACTTGTTACCAACGGAGGGTGACACTAAAGACCCGTCGAAGAATAGGCCTTCAAACTTTCTAGAAACTCATAACATCGTGTTACACAACTGCTGATGACACACATTGAGGAACAGAACATCTTAGCGGATGAACAGAAAGAATATAGGCCTGGATTTCAGGGATGCAAGGAGCAACTTATTATAGACTCTATAATTATGGTGCAAGTGCTTAAAAAACAAAGAAACTTGTACGCATGCTACATAGTTAATGCTAAGACCCATTCGACACCGTACCACATTCTTGGCTCCTTCAATATTTGGATGTAAACAGGATCCACCCGTTTGTCCAGAACTTCCTGAAAACGGTGATGAGCCAATGGGATACAAAACTGTATCTCTCTACTGAAAAAACAATCCGTTCAGACAGATAATATACATATCCGCCGAGGTATATTCCAGGGTGACTCTTTAAGCCCTTTATTGTTCTGCTTAGCTTTGAATCCTCTGTCTACTCCAAATGCATCTAATTATGGAATCGCTCTTAAAAAAGGCAACTCAATGTGTGTCGCATCTTCTTTATTGTCTCGCGTGTCTCGCATCTTCTTTATTTGGATGATCTGAAGCTCTATGTAGACACTGAGAATCATACGCGGCAACTGATTAACGTGACGGATAAATTCACTGACGCTATCAAGATGAAATGCGGTTTGGATAAGTGCAGGAGAGTGAATATCATTCGGGGTAATATGCAAGTTACAAATTTGGAAAATGACAATGAACTAAAGATTACCTTCATGGAACCTCATGCAGCTTACAAATACTTGGGTTTTCAACAGTCACTTCGAATCAAAAACACACTGACACTAAGAACATACTAACAACTGAAGTGTGTAAACGATTGCATGAACTCTTAAAAACTCAACTCTCTGCTAGAAATTTTGTGCAGGCAATCAATTCACATGTCATCCCATTGCTGACATACTCCTTTATTTCCGGCATTATTAAATGAAGCAATACCGATTTCGACTATCTCCAGAGGACAATTCGAACCGCTATGACTCAACACCGAAAATATTATCCTCTCTCAAGCATTGAACATTTTACCCTTTCAAGATCACAAGGAGGGTGACCATCCAGAATCTAGTTAGATCTCATAAATCTACACAGCTCTCAAATTGCATCACTCAGAAGATACTTCCTCGAACATTGCGGGAGACTTCAGCAAGCAGTGAGCGTAGTTGATAATAACTATAGACCTCTGAACTTGAAAAGGCCTGATCCACCTGTTCAGCCAGTCATTGAAACCGAAGAGAAGATAACGTCATGGAAAGGGAAAGCACTGCACGGAAGGTACCCTGTATGAGCTGAGCAAACCTGAAGTCGACATCTCTGCGTCGCACGCACGGCTCCAGCATGAGGATCTCTTTCCGGAGACAGAAGCCTTCATGATAACTATCGAAGACCAAGTGGTGCCAACTTTGAAGTACAGAAAACACATTCTGAGAGATTTGACCATCCATTCCGACACATGTAGAAGATGTAAGGCCGCAAGCGAAACTATCCCACACGTGATAAAAATAGAAGTAGCGGCAATGTACAGTTGGAAAATAAAAAGAGGCATGATGAAGTGACAATGCAGGTCCACCAATTATTGGAAATGAAAACGGGCTTACTCGGCACTTCCTCGCCCTATTCTATGTTCCTCAGAACGTGCTTGAAAGTAGTGAGCACACTCTACTGTAATCACTTCAGTATTATCACTGTCAGTGATAATTCACTGACAGAGAAGTCGGCGGCAATAGACCCGATATAGCATACATTGATAGAAACCATCAGCAGGCTTACCTTATTGATGTATAAATACCCAACACTCACAATATATCGGTAAAATATCAAGAAAAGATCCAAAAAATATCCCGATCTCGCCCATGAAGTCGCAGTTCAGTGGAACTTCAGCAAAGTGACAATTGTGCCAATAATAATATCAGCCACAGGAGTGATCCCGAAAATGACACTTCGAGCACTAGAGTGTCTTCACTTGGATGCCAGGAGTATATACATTATGCAGAAGGCAGTTATCTTGAATACATGCCGTGTTGTTAAAGCCACCTCAATCATCAAAAAGCAACCGCACACCTGGTCATCACACCAGTGAGTGGTTGACATACCGATCAGTAAAAACTGTGAATAATAATAATAATAATAATAATAATAATAATAATAATAATAATAATAATAATAGAAGAAGAAGAAGAAAAAGAAGAAGAAAATAATAATTTCGGATCGGTTACGGTTATCTCGAGTTGGTCCCATGGGTACTGGTGAAAAATCATGTTGATGTAATCATTACTTTTCTTAAATCGATTGGTACAAGGTCCACAGAAAGACAGCAGTTTATTTGATGTGACGTTTTACAAATCGAAAAAGAGAGTTGAAAACTTGTTTAAAATGTCAAAATAAGAAAATCACGTACAGACACTTCCAGTTTATTTACCTTAATTAATGGTACTTGTGATTAGAATTCTTTGAAATTGTTTTCAGTAAATTTTCTGGAATTCTCAATCGTTTTCTGCGGCAACAGAGAATTGTGACAAATAATTGTGTCTGAGAGAGACTCGAATCAGCGACCCTTCCCTCTGTAACGCTGAACCCGTACCGAACGTTTAGCCATTTCGACCACGAGGACTTACGGGGAATTGGCACTTCTGTAATAGTCATAATCGCATAGTTGTTTCAGTTCTACTATTAGGCAGCCGAAAAAATGAGAAAATGTGAAAGAACGTCCTTCGGGCGGCAAAAGACGTCAAGACCATTCAGAAGCTAGTCGAGACTAATGAGATTCGAAAACTAACTAGTGCAAGAAAGTCTGTGCAAAGTGTCTACAGCACCACTAGTTTATTTATTTACCACACGCTGTTACATACGACGAAAACCTTTAATGAAAAGATTTGGTCCGGGTTTTGAGAAAATAATATTTTTGGAAATTAAATATATTGCAGACACGAATTAAGCGAAATCAGTTCATTTAAAAAAAAAATATACATGGCCTTTATTAAAGAGTTGATTTGTACAATAAACTTTGGTTAAAGCAAAAATCGCTATATCCAATTTTGTAGTTTTCGAATGTTCACTTTTCGGCAATTTCGAAACAATGGAGTAATACGCGAAAATAGGACTAGCACCATACTTTTTACCGTCACTTATTACATATGTGGAGAAAATTTAAAGAAAAAATTGGAGAGGTTTTTGAGAAAAGAAAATCTGTAAATTCCAAGCGCAAATTACACAAAAACTACTGGTTTTTTTTCTTCAAAAAATCGTACAAGATCTTATATAAAGCTCTAAGTTTGTACAACTGGCTTTGAGGCAAAAATCTCTATCTTCAATTTTGTAGTTTAGATTTTTTAATTATTACAAATTCGGAGAAATTAACGAAAATGATTGTATTAAATCTCTCTCGCATCATTCTCTTAAATGTCTTTCGCACTCTTCAACAACAAAATTTAATCAAAAACTTTGGAGCCACTTTTTCGAAACTTTTGAAAATGTCGGGGCTTCATGTTAAGTACCCCACAAATTTAAAACATCGGTTTCAAATTCTAGGAGCCGCGACATCAGCCAGAACGATTGAGGATTGTAAAAATTCAATTATTGATGTAAATATTGTAAAATTCGCTGTGCATCATCCGAGTCAAAGAAATTTTTATAACTACTCCTTGCAATTTTTCATTTAAATCTGACCACCCATGGTGCTAAGTGTATTTTTTTACTGCACCTTCAAATTATATGAAATAATATATCTGATTTATCTTACTTGTTATCGGCAGTGTTCGTACCATTTACGGATAACGTCCAGTAAGAATAAGATGTACAATTCAACGTAGATCCTTTTTATTTCAGTAGACTAGTCAGTCATACAATTCCACAAACAAGTGAAGACAACTCGTACATAGTTACCATATCACATAGTACACAAAAATACTTATTAAACTAATCTGCAACAATTTATTCAGTTTTCACGAAATTTCAAATATGTGTTATTTCCATACGATGGATTTGTTTATTCCTTTGATATGCTTTGATCGTGGTCACGTGTCGATGTTATAAGCATACAATCATTTTGATACAAATATTTCTAGCTCAAGAATACTGTTATTGTTACATACTTTATTGTTACAACATTGTGTATTCTTTGAAAATTAAAATTATTTTGAGTCTTGCAGTTCATTTCATCTTCACTCTATAATAGCATTTTTGTTGCTTTTATTATAGCATTTTTGTTAGTTTTATAATAAAATAGCATTCTACTATTTCATTTATTCTTCAGTTTCAATAAAATTTTATTAATTCTAAAAATCCAAATGATTTTAATTTTATAATTAATTTATTTAACTAAATATATTATGTTCAACTTTATAATTTCTTTTATTGGTTGCGTCTACAAATTGACGCAACGCGTTTCGAAGCCCCTTAAGGGGCGTTGAGCGCTTTGTACTGGGGATTAATTCCCCACTAACTTGCGCGCTTGGGGAGTAATTCTTCATTAACTTTTATATCATGTCATGTCACGTCACGTCACGTCACGTCACGTCACGTCACGTCACGACGCAGTCAGTTGTCAAGAAGACCGCCAGGTAGCATCTCCGCGTACGCGCCTCCTGCGTCACTTTCCAGCGGTCAGAATTGGGAAGGAATAAGGATAGGGGTGGGGTTTAGGACACTTCACAGGGGTTGGACTAGCCCTTGTGAAGCAGCCAAACTCGTTGGAACAAATTTCACATGAGATTCGACGGGAATCGAACCCGGACCTCAGTGGTGAAAGGCGAGCAACTTCGCTATATGCCACGAGCGACCTCATATGCATTATAATTAATTCATTAATAATAGCAATTACAAATTCATATGTAAATTATAAATTAAATTATTTTACCATATGCCTGTTGCGATTTATAAGTCATACAACATGAACAAATCATTTCAGCAAATCTGCCTTTTTGAAGGACACTCGTTTACTATGCTCGCACTTTTTCTTGATCCTCGAGCTCCCTAGTCCTCGCTCAGCCCGGCATAGCACGGCCCGGTAGGAAATATGAGCTCCACTCGGAACGTCACGGCTCAGTTTGCAGTGCTGCCCACCTTCTTCCTTCCCAATGCCGAATTCCTAGTTTTCGGTCTCTCTTTCTATCGACCTGTCCATACCATGTTCCTTCTTGTTACTCAATTATTTCTATAACTATTAATTATTTCTTCCGAATTAAAAAAAATCTTCCGTTGTTTCTCATAGCTATCGACTCCAAGACGAGTTATTACGCCGAGTTTTCTGTCAATAAAGTTGACAGCCCTGCACTGCCGTGACGTAGACAGAACCCGCCTCTCCCCGCACCCCCCCGCTGTGGAGTATCAAGAAAAAGTGCGCGATTAGTAAAGACACCGCGTCGGTATCCTCAATGCGATTTCGTGTTTCATTTCGATGAGGTTGGCAGTGCCGAAACTCCACCATGTTGAATTTTTTATGATCTCGTCTTTCGTGAAACTATTTATAACACTTTCCACTCAATAAAGTGAAAGTGATTCCATGCATGAGTGCAGAAAAATCGTTTTGCATTCCTGCAGAGGAGCAATAACGTGTGCGGTTGGTTTGTTGTTTCAGAGGAGAGCATCGCCCAGCTGGAACGGCACAAGGGCTGGGTGCTGTCGCTGGCGGCGCGCGGCGCGGACGAGGGCAAGCGGCCGGCCGGCCCCAGCACGCGCCGCGCCTTCGGCACCGTCGGCTCGTTCAAGAAGCTCGAGATCGACTGAGGGGTGCGCACGGCCGCCGCCTGGGGCGCTGCGGCTTTCAGCGGAACGCGCGCTCCCTACCAGCAGTTTTCAGAACGTGCTTTGCGTCGCGTCCCATCGCGAAAAACTCCCTTCGAAATCCAGCTATGGAAGGCTACGAATTGGAAATTTTCTCCGGGAGAGGACGGAAAAAAAGGAACTATCGGAAATGTGATGTTCGTGACAAGGGGTTTCTTTCTGTTTCTTCTCACTAACTGTGGATGTGATGAATATGTGCACTTTTGGTCTCTGCTGTCTTGAAAGTGGGCATGATACTCAATGCAACATTGTCAAGATTCACCAAACCAAGATTTTCTTCTCCAAATTTTTTACTTTAATTTCCTTGATTAGAACATATTAAAGTGTGAAATCATCATCAAATGAGGTAACCAGAATTAATTACGGTAAATGCTTCCATGCAAGGGTGGCTTATGCAGAATTTAACTCTCCAGAGGGACCGAACACCATTAATTTGCACCCTGAGCTGATCATCAAGGATACCGATTAAATGGAAGAAATCTTCTAAGTGAATCCTCCCTCAAATTTTAAAATCAAAAGTCTCAAGTTCTCTCTCAAGTTTTTCCCCAAATAATACAAAGACAGTTAATTTATGTATTATTTAATTAACTGTCTTGAATTATAGGTAAATGTATTTTAATTATTGATGGTAACTAGAACTCCAATATTTAGTCTCAAACATTTCCTATTTTAATCGCTTAAAATTGGCTCTTATAGAACGAATGTATGTAGTACAGTTTCTTAACTAGACATTAAAAAATTGACTAGTAAATAAATAATGTTTTATTAAAAGCACATTAATAGGAAGAAATAATAATGTAACTGTTCAAACAGCATTCTCTTATTTTCATTTAGAATCATTTTATTTGCAGAAAATCCACACATACTTCATCAGTCTCTATCTGGCTTGAATATTGATGAAATTTACAAAACCAGAAAAAAAACTATTAACGGACGCATAAGCATTTTTAGGCATTCTTGTCGTAGTCATGTTATTTTTAAACAAATTTTGTCTTCGTCAAAACAGTAAAATAACTATTTACTTATACATCCGAGGTTTATTGGTGCAATCGAGACCTACTAAATAATAATTACTCCTTTGGAATAAGATTTTAAAAATTATATAATACAAGTTTTATATAAAAATGTAACTTTCTATAAAAATTTCGTGTTCGCTTCAAGTGTTTCAGAAATTGTGGAATAAAAATCTGAACTCGGGCTGTAGCCTGTAGGTTACAAATTATTCCTATGCTACATCAGAGTTAGAAACTAAGAGTAGATTCAAAAGCGCCTCAAGATGCTTTTTAAAGTGTATTTTCAATCGGTGACTTCATTATTTCAGTTAGATCTTACATTTTTAATTTATTGGGGAATAAAATTACACCTCTGAAAACTAACATCGACCTTTTGAAATTTCATTATGCTAATGGGACGTAAATAATAAATTCAAATGACCAATTACGGTGGTATCAACACGAGTGCGTTAATGTTATCTTACGTATAATGCGATTTATTTTTCGCATAATACTTTAATCTGAAACTTGAATTTGCGTGTCCTGTGATAAAAATTAAAGAATCTCTATTTTGGTATTTCCTATTGCAGTAATTATACTTCATTCCGAAAAGAAATTGAGACTCTAATTTTTACGATAAAATTTATGACGTCGCTTTACTCTACAAATGTATTTTTCTGTCGTATCTAAAGAAACGTTTTCGAGCGAAACCAGATGCGAGAGAAACTACATTGAATAAGGGATAATGAAAAAAGAAAGAAACGTTTTCGAGGAATAATGAAAAAAAAAGTTTTCGAGCGAAACCAGATGCGAGAGAAACTACATTGAAAGAGGAATAATGAAAAAAGTATTACGGAATACTCAATGACAGGAATACTCATTATTATCCGATATGAGATAGTAAAGTATATACAAAAAGTCAACCACAATAAATGGACATTTTGTGAAAACCGATAGAGTAAAGAATATTCGATTTTTTTTTCTGTGATAAAATCGATTTATGTAATGTCATCTTAGTATTTTTTGTTCGTCAAACATCATTTACCACACATCCACGATATTGGCTATTTTTAGTAGAGGAATGGAGGTAGCTCACAAGGTAATGAAAAGCGCAGAGAATTTACGATTCTCTTTCGTGTGCGCTCATAGCTTTTACCTGCAATGAAAAGTCTATGATACTATAATTTTCGTCATGACAGCACCGAGATATGGCAGGTTTACGATGGTATTTAATAAATATATTTAAACTACTTTTAGGGAAACTGAAGCTGTAACTCCTAGTGTAGGAGAAACCTGCAGCAAACGTCCCTCGACATGCTAAGTCAACCGCTAGCATATTAGAGCTCACTGCCCATTAGCGCGTTTACATACACCTGAACACCCATCAACACATCGAATGTCGATGTATTGATGTTGCAACGTACTGAAAAATCAAAACCGATATACTGTGTAGTGAATAATATTGTTTTACAGTTCCAAATTTCACAGGTTTCGTTTCCTCCAAATTGAAACAAAATAATGGACTTAATATTTAACTGGTGTTTTTTCATATTTAAATGATCTTGGCTCTCCGGGTGACGCCTCGCCGAAGGCTGTGTTGCCAACGTTTCGACCATCTTTTCATGATCTTCCTCAGGACTAATTTGAGGAAGACCACGAAAAAATGGTCGAAACGTCAACACAGCTTTCGAAGCAGCGTCACCCTGAGAACTAAGATCATTTACATAACTCTGGCCGCGGAAGCCTACGACTTCAGCCAACGGAACCCAACTTCATATTTGTACTCTTGAACCTTCAGAAATCATAATATAGCTAGACACGAGTCAAACACTAAAGTCACTGATTCCAATACGAGCAGAAGTACGCTGTACACTTAAATTACTGAGTGTGATTTATTCAATCATAATAATGTTTTATTCCTGGTATGGATATTTAATGCTTTCAAATGAAAAATCGAATCTCATCAAAACAAATGTTCATTATTGATATACCGATATATTGCAAAAGTATAGCATTGGCTTGTACACTATCGCCTAGTGCAGAATGATGGGGGCAATAGTGCTGAAACATCGTTCTGCAGAGTTCGCCGAGAGCTTTTGATTTACACTGCTGTAATACACCGCACACATACAATATGCACTGGAAAATTATCAACGCCCCGAAATGAAATTCTACTTCGTTGAGACAATCCATTATAACTCCTCAAAATAAGTCTACAATTTCATAAGTTGTACTCGTTTATGTTCTCTCAACATTTATGCATAAAGGAAATATTCTTCTTCTTACACATTTACTATGACGTTTATCTCATGTACATAAATATATTGTATGGTTTATTAAGATTAATTTATGGCAAATAAAGAAGTGTTATTTCTTTCAAAGAACTTCAAAAGGTCCCACCCCATCAATGACCAGTGATGATATGAGAAGTTCTCCAAACCCTTGTCTTTTGCTTTCATGAAGAATATTTATATCTCCTAATTAGCACAGGAATAACGGAATATCATATTGAAATCAATAGTTTAATATATTGATGCTACATTATTCTTTAATGTTTCATATTTACCAATTTACATTCTCTATGATTCATCCTGATCGAAGTAAAATTACGTGAATGGTTGCTGTTGGCGATTAGTTGAGACAAGCTAATATGCGCAGGTAGGCGCCATTTCCCAACACGAAATTTGACGGCGATTACAGTGGTATCGAGCATTTTCCTTTATTAGGCTCTAAAATTAAAAATTAATGAAAAATTCTACAAAAATACCTTTAAAACTTCGAAAACAGAGCAGATTCTTGTGTATCTACCATGCAAATTTCAAAGTCCTGGGGTTCTTAGATTCCGAGATACGGACGTTTAAAGATTTAAACATGTTTCCAAAGTAAAAAAGATCTGAAAAGCTCCTTCCCAACAGGGAATTTGACGAAAATAACAATGGTATTAAGCATTTTCCTTTATTAGGCTTTCAAATTTGAAAATTCATGAAAAGTTCCTCAAAAATACGTTTGAAACTTCGAAAACAGAGCAGATTCTTGTGAATTTACCATGCAAATTTTAGCGTCCTAGGTCTCTTAAATTCGGAGATAAGGGCGTTTAAAGATTTAAACATGTTTCCAAAGTAAAAAAGATCTGAAAAGCTCCTTCCCAACAAGAAATTTGACGGCAATTACAATGGTATTAAGCATTTTCCTTTATTACGCTTTAAAATATGAAAATTAATGAAAAATACTCAAAAATACGATTCAAACTTCGAAAAAAGAACAGATTCTTTTGTATCTACCATGAGAATTTCAGCGTCCTAGATCTCTTAGATTCCGAGATACGGGCGTTTAAAGATTTAAACATGTTTCCAAAGTAAAAAGATATGAAAAGCTTCACGTAACAATAAATTTGACGGCGCTAACAATGGTATTTAGATTTTCCTTTATTAGGCTTTAAAATTTTAAAATTAATGAAAAATTCCTCAAAAATACGTTTGAAACTTCGAAAACAGGGCAGAATCTTGTGTTTACCATGAGAATTTCAGCGTCCTAGGTCTCTTAGATTCCGAGACCCGCGCGTTTCAAGATTTAAACATGTTTCCAAAGTAAAAAAGGTCTGAAAAGCTCTTTCCCAAAAGGAAATTTGTCGGTAAGTACAATGGTATTGTGCATTTTCCTTTATGAGGCTTTAAAATTTAAAAATTAATGAAAAATTCCTCAAAAATATGATTGAAACTTCGAAAACAGAGTAGATTCTTGTGAATCTACGCTGCAAATTTCAGCGTCCTAGATCTCTTAGTTTCCGAGATACAGGCGTTTAAAGATTTAAACATGTTTCCAAAGTAAAAAGATCTGAAAAGCTCTTTCCCAAAAGGAAATTTGTCGGTAAGTACAAAGGTATTGTGCATTTTTCTTTATTAGGCTTTAAAATTTGAAAATTAATGAAAAATTCCTCAAAAATATGTTTGAAACTGCGAAAAAAGAGCAGATTCTTCTGTTTACCATGAAAATTTCAGCGTCCTATGTCTCTTAGATTCCGAGATACAGGCGTTTCAAGATTTAAACATGTTTCCAAAGTAAAAAGATCTGAAAAGCTCCTTCCAAACAGGAAATTTGACGGCGATTACAATGGTATTGAGCATTTTCCTTTATTAGGCTTTAAAATTTGAAAATTAATGAAAAATTCTTTAAAAATACGTTTGAAACTGCGAAAACAGAGCAGATTCTTGTGTATCTACAATGCAAATTTCAGCGTCCTCGGGCTCTTATTTTCAGAGTTACGGGCATTTAAAGATTTAAACATGTTTCCAAAGTAAAAGAGATCTAATATGCTCCTTCCAACAGTGAATTTGACGGCGATTACAATGTTATTGAGCATATTCCTTTATTAGGCTTTAACATTTGAAAATTAATGAAAAATTCCTCAAAAATACGTTTGAAACTTCGAAAAAAAGGCGATTCATGTGTTCCTACCATGCAAATTTCAGCGTCCTAGTTATTTTAGATTCCGAGATACCTACGTTTAAAGATTTAAACATGTTTCCAAAGTAAAATAGATCTTAAAAGCTCCTTCCCCACAGGAAATTTACGGCGATTACAATGGAATTGAGCATTTTCCTTTATTAGGCTTTAAAATTTGAAAATTAATGAAAAATTCCTCAAGAATACGTTTGAATGTTCAAAAACTGAGCAGATTCTTGTGTATCTACCATGCAAAATTCAGCGTCGTAGATCACTTAGATTCCGAGATACGGGCGTTTAAAGATTAAAAATGTTTCCAAAGTAAAAAAGATTGAAAAGCTCCTTCCCAACAGGGAATTTGACGGCGCTTAGAATTATATTGAGCATTTTCCTTTATTAGGAATTAAAATTTGAAAATTAATGAAAAAATCCTCAAAAACACGTTTGAAACTTCGAAAAAAAAGCAGATTCATGTGTACCTACCATGCAAATTTCAGCGTCCTAGGTATTTTAGATTCCGAGATACTGACGTTTAAAGATTTAAACATGTTTCCAAAGTAAAATAGATCTGAAAAGCTCCTTCCCCGCAGGAAATTTACGGCCATTACAAATGGTATTGGGCATACTCCTTTATTAGGCTTAAAAATTTGAAAATTAATGAAAAATTCCTCAAAAATTCGTTTGAAACGTCGAAAACAGAGCTGATTCTTGTGCATCTACCATGCAAATTTCAGCGTCCTAGGTCTCTTAAATTCCGAGATACGGGCGTTTAAAGGTTTAAACATGTTTCCAAAGTAAAAAAGATCTGAAATGCTCCTTCCGAACAGGAAATTTGACAGCAATTACAATGGTATTGAGCCTTTTTCTTTATTAGGCTTTAAATGTAAAACTTAATCAAATATTCCTCAAAAATACGTTTGAAATTTCGAAAACAGAGCAGAGTTTTGTGCTTCTACCTTGCAAATTTCAGCGTCCGAAGTGTCTTAGACTCAGAGATACGGGCGTTTAAAGATTTAAACATGTTTCCAAAGTAAAAAACATCTGAAAAACTCCTTCCCAACAGGAAATTTGACGGCGATTACGATGGTATTGGACATTTTCCTTTATTAGGCTTTCAAATTTAAAAATTAATGAAAAATTACTCAAAAATTAGTTTGAAACTTCGAAAACGGAGCAGATTCTTGTGTATCTACCATGCAAATGTCAGCTTCCTAGGTCTCTTAGATTCCGAGATACGGGCGTTTAAAGATTTTAACAGGTTTTCAAAGTAAAAAAGATCTGAAAAGCTCCTTCTTAACGGGAAATTTGACGGCGATAACATTGGTATTGAGCATTTTCCTTTATTAGGCTTTAATATTAAAAATTAATGAAAAAATCCTCAAAAATACGTTTGAAACTTTGAAAACAGAGCAGATTCTTGTTTATCTACCGTGCAAATTTCAGCGTCCTGGGAATCTTATTATTCGAGTTACGGGCGTTTAAAGATTTGAACATGTTTGCAATGAAAAAAAGATCTGAATAGCTACTTTCCAACAGTGAATTAACGGCGCTTACAATGTTATTAAGCATATTTCTTTTTGTGGCTTTAAAATTTAAAATTTAATGAAAAATTCCTCAAATATACGTTTGAAAATTCGAAAACAGAGCAGATTCTTGTGTATCTACCATGCAAATTTCAGCGTCCTGGGGCTCTTATTTTCCGAGATACGGGCGTTTAATGATTTAAACATGTTTCCAAAGTAAAAAAGATCAGAAAAGCTCCTTCCCAACAGGAAATTTGACGGCGATTTCAATGGTATTGAGCAGTTTCTTTTATTAGGCGGTAAAATTTGAAAATTAATAAAAAATTCTTCATAAATATGTTTGAAACTTCGAAAAGAGAGCAGATTCTTGTGTATCTACCATGCCAATTTCAGCGTCCTGGGTATCTTAGATTCCGAGATACGGGCGTTTAAAGATTTAAACATGTTTCCAATGTAAAAAAAAAAAATCTGAAAAGCTCCTTTCAAACAGGAAAGTTGACGGCGATAACAATGGTGCTGAGCGTTTACCTTTATAAGGCTTTAATATTTAAAAATAATGAAAAATTCTTCAAAAATACGTTTGAAACTTCGAAAAGAGAGCATATTTTTTGTATCTACCATGCAGATTTCAGCGTCCTGGGGCTCTTAGATGCCAAGATACGGGCGTTTAAATATTTAAACATGTTTCAAAGTAAAAAAAAGATCTGAAAAGCTCCTTCGCAACACAAAATTTGACGGCGATAACAATGGTGCTGAGCATTTTCCTTTTTAAGGTTTTAAATGTTAAAATAATGAAAAATTCCTCAAATATACGATTGAAACTTCGAAAACAGAGCAGATCCTTTGAATCTACAATGCAAATTTCAGCGTCCTAAGTCTCTTAGATTTCGAGATACGGGCTTTTAAAGATTTAAACATGTTTCTTAAGTAAAAAAGATCTGATAAGCTCCTTCCTAACAGAGAATTTGTCGGCAATTACAATAGTATTGAGCATTTTCCTTTATTAGGCTTTAAAATTTGAAAACTAATGAAAAATTCGTCAAAAATACGTTTGATACTTCGAAAACAGAGCAGATTCTTGTGAATTTACAATGCAAATTTCAGCTTCCTAGGTCTCTTGGATTCCAAGATACGGGTGTTTAACAATTTAAACATGTTTCTAAAGTAAAAAAGATTTGTGAAGCTCCTTCCCAAGAGGAAATTTGTCGGTGATTCCAATGGTATTAAACAGTTTCCTTTATTAGTCCGTAAAATTTGAAAGTTAATGAAAAATTCCTCAAAAATACGTTTAAAAACTTCGAAAACAGAGCATATTCTTGTGTATCTACCATGCAAATTTTAGCGTCCTGGGGCTCTTAGATTCCGAGATGTGGGCGTTTAAAGATTTAAACATGTTTCTAAAGTAAAAAAGTTCTGAAAAGCTCCTTTCCAATAGGAAATTTGACGGCGATTACAATGGTATTGAGGATTATCGTTTATTAGTCTTTAAAATTAGAAAATTAGTGAAATATTCCTCAAAAATACGTTGGAAACTTCAAAAACAGAGTATTAAATATTTTCCTTTATTAGGCTTTAAAATTTGAAAATTAGTGAAAAATTCCTTAAAAATACGTTTAAAACTTCGAAAACAGAGTAGATTGTTGTGGATACACAAAACTCTGCAAATTTCAGCGTACTAGGTCTCTTAGATTCCGAGATACGGGCGTTTAAATATTTAAACATGTTTGCAAAGTAATAAAGTTCTGAAAAGCTCCTTCCCAACAGGGAATTTTATGACGCTTACAATGGTATTGAGCATTTTCCTTTCTTAGGCATTAAAATTTGAAAATTAATGAATAATTCCTCAAAAATACGTTTGAAAATTCGAAAACAGAGCAGATTCTTGTGTATCTACCGTGCAAATTTCAGCGTCCTGAGGCTCTTAGATTCCGAGATTGGGCGTTTAAAGATTTAAACATGTTTCGAAAGTAAAAAAAGAGATCTGAAAAGCTCCTTCGGAACAGGAAATTTGACGGCGATAACAATGGTGCTGAGCTTTTAAATGTTAAAGTATTGAAAAATTTCTCAAATATACGATTGAAACTTCGAAAACAGAGCAGATTCTTGTGTATATACCATGCAAATTTCAGCGTCCTGGGGCTCTTAGATTCCGAGACATGGACGTTTAAAGTTTAAAACATCTTCCCAAAGTAAAAAAGATTGAAAAGCTCCTTCCCAACAGGAAATTTGACGGCGATTACAATGGTATTGACACCTTTCCTTCATTAGGCTTTAAAAATTCAAAAAAAAAAAAATGAAAAATTCCTCAAAAATACGTTTGAGACGTCGAAAACAGAGCAATATCTGGTGTATCTACATGCAAATTTCAGCGTCCTGGGGCTCTTAGATTCCGAGATATGGGCGTTTAAAGATTTAAACATGTTTTCAAAGTAAAAAAGATCTGATAAGGTCCTTTCCAATAGGAAATTTGACGGCGATTTTAATGGTATTGAGCATTTTCCTTTATTACGTATTAAAATGTGAAAATTAATGAAATGTCCTCAAAAATACGTTTGAGACGTCGAAAACAGAGCAATATCTGGTGTATCTACATGCAAATTTCAGCGTCCTGGGGCTCTTAGATTCCGAGATACGGGCGTTTAAAGATTTAAACATGTTTCGAAAGTAAAAAAAAAGATCTGAAGAGCTCCTTCGCAACAGGAAATTTGACGGCGATAACAATGGTGCTGAGCATTTTCGTTTTTTAGGCTTTTAAATGTTAAAGTAATGAAAAATTTCTCAAATATACGATTGAAACTTCGAAAACAGAGCAGATTCTTGTGTATTTACCATGCAAATTTCAGCGTCCTGGGGCTCTTAGATTCCGAGACATGGGCGTTTAAAAATTAAAACATCTTTCCAAAGTAAAAAAGATTGAAAAGCTGCTTCCCAACAGGAAATTTGACGGCGATTACAATGGTATTGATACCTTTCCTTTATTAGGCTTTAAAATTTTAAAACTAATGAAAAATTCCTCAAAAATACGTTTTATACTTCGAAAACAGAGCAGATTCTTGTGAATCTACAATGCAAATATCAGCGTCCTAGGTCTCTTGGCTTCCGAGATACGGGTGTTTAACGATTTAAACATGTTTCTAAAGTAAGAAAGATCTGTGAAGCTCCTTCCCAAGAGGAAATTTGTCGGTGATTACAATGGTATTAAGCAGTTTCCTTTATTAGTCCCTAAAATTTGAAAGTTAATGAAAAATTCTTCAAATATACGTTTAAAAACTTCGAAAACAGAGCAGATTCTTGTGTATCTAAAATGCAAATTTCAGCGTCCTGGGGCTCTTAGATTCCGAGATATGGGCGTTTAAAGATTTAAACATGTTTTCAAAGTAAAAAAGATCTGAAAAGGTCCTTTCCAATAGGAAATTTGACGGCGATTTTAATGGTATTGAGCATTTTCCTTTATTACGTATTAAAATGTGTCAATTAATTAAATGTCCTCAAAAATACGTTTGAAACGTCGAAAACAGAGCAATTTCTTGTGTATATACATGTAAATTTCAGCGTCCTGGGGCTCTTAGATTCCGAGATACGGGCGTTTAAAGATTTAAACATGTTTCGAAAGTAAAAAAAAACAACTGTAAATCTCCTTCGCAACAGGAAATTGGACGGCGATAACAATGGTGCTGAGCATTTTCCTTTTCTAGGCTTTTAAATGTTAAAATTAATGAAAAATTCCTCAAATATACGATTGAAACTTCGAAAACACAGCAGAATCTTGTGTATCTACCATGCAAATTTCAGCGCCCTAGATCTCTTAGATTCCGAGATTCGGTCGTTTAAATATTTAAACATGTTTCCAAAGTAAAAAAGATCTGAAAAGCTCGTTCCCAAGAGGAAATTTGACAGCGATTACAATGGTTTTGGGGATTTTTTTATTAGGCTTTAGAATTTGAAAATTAGTGAAAAATTCCTCAAAAATACGTTTAAAACTTGGGAAACAGAGCAGATTCTTGTGTATCTACCGTGCAAATTTCAGCGTCCTAGGTCTCTTAGATTCCGAGATACGGGCGTTTAAAGATGTAAACATGTTTCCAAAGAAAAAAGGATCATAAAAGCACCTTCAAAACAGGGAGTTTGGCGGCGCTTACAATGGTATTGCGCATTTTCCTTTATTAGGCTTTAAAATTTAAAAATTAATAAAAAATTCCTTAAAAAATACGTTTGAAACTTCGAAAACAGGGCAGATTCTTGTGTATCTACCGTGCAAATTTCAGCGTACTAGGTCTCTTAGATTCCGAGATACGAGCCTTAAAAATTTAAACATGTTTCTAAAGTAAAAAAGATCAGAAAAGCTCCTTCCCAACAGGGAATTTGACGGCGCTTACAATAGTATTGAGCATTTTCCTTTTTAGGCTTTAAAATTTGAAAATTAGTGAAAAATTCTTCAAAAATACGTTTAAAACTTGGAACACAGAGAAGATTCTTGTGTATCTACCGTGCAAATTTCAGCGTCCTAGGTCTCTTAGATTCCGAGATACGGGCGTTTAAAAATTTTAACATGTTTCCAGAAAAAAAAATATATGAAAAGCTCCTTCCTAATAGGAAATTTGTCGGTGAAACAATGGTATTGAGCAGTTTCCTTTATTAGGCTGTAGAATTTGAAAATTAATGAAAAATTCCTCAAAAATTCGTCTGATACTTTGAAAACAGAGCAGATTCTTGTGTATATACCATGCAAATTTCAGTGTCCTGGGTCTTTTAGATTCCGAGACATGGGCGTTTAAAGATTAAAACATCTTTCCAAAGTAAAAAAGATTGAAAAGCTCCTTCCCAACAGGAGATTTGACGGCGATTAAAATGGTATTGACACCTTTCCTTTATTAGGTTTTAAAATTTGAAAACTAATGAAAAATTCCTCAAAAATACGTTTGATACTTCGAAAACAGAGCAGATTCTTGTGAATCTACAATGCAAATTTCAGCGTCCTAGGTCTCTTGGATTCCAAGATACGGGTGTTTAACAATTTAAACATGTGTCTAAAGTAAAAAAGATCTGTGAAGCTCTATCCCAAGAGGAAATTCGTCGGTGATTACAATGGTATTAAGCAGTTTCCTTTATTAGTCCGTAAAATTTGAAAATTAATGAAAAATTCCTCAAAAATACGTTTAAAAACTTCGAAAACAGAGCATATTCCTGTGTATCTATCATGCAAATTTCAGCGTCCTGGGGCTCTTAGATTCCGAGATATGGGCGTTTAAAGATTTAAACATGTTTCTAAAGTAAAAAAAATCTGAAAAGCTCCTTTCCAATAGGAAATTTGACGGCGATTTCAATGGTATTGAGAATTTTCCTTTATTAGGCTTTAAAATTAGAAAATTAGTGAAAAATTCCTCAAAAATACGTTTGAAACTTCGAAAACAGAGTATTAAAGATTTTCCTTTATTAGGCTTTAAAATTTAAAAATTAGTGAAAAATTCCTCAAAATTACGTTTAAAACTTCGAAAACAGAGTAGATTCTTGTGTATCTACCGTGCAAATTTCAGCGTACTAGGTCTCTTAGATTCCGAGATACGGGCGTTTAAATATTTAAACATGTTTCCAAAGTAATAAAGATCTGAAAAGCTCCTTCCCAACAGGGAATTTGATGACGCTTACAATGATATTGAGCATTTTCCTTACTTAGGCATTAAAATTTGAAAATTAATGAATAATTCCTCACAAATATGTTTGAAAATTCGAAAACAGAGCAGATTCTTGTGTATCTACCGTGCAAATTTCAGCGTCCTAGGTCTCTTAGATTCCGAGATACGGGCGTTTAAAGATTTAAACATGTTTCCAAAGTAAAAAGATATGAAAAGCTTCACGTAACAATAAATTTGACGGCGATAACAATGGTATTTAGCTTTTCCTTTATTAGGCTTTAAAATTTGAAAATTAATGAAAAGTTCCTCAAAAATACGTTTGAAACTTCGAAAACGGCAGAATCTTGTGTTTACTATGAGAATTTCAGCATCCTAGGTCTTTTAGATTCCGAGACCGGCGCGTTTCAAGATTTAAACATGTTTCCAAAGTAAGAAGGTCTGAAAAGCTCTTTCCCAAGAGGAAATTTGTCGGTAAGTACAATGGTATTGTGCATTTTTCATTATGAGGCTTTAAAAATTAAAAATTAATGAAAAATTCCTCAAAAATATGTTTGAAACTTCGAAAGCAGAGTAGATTCTTGTGAATCTACGCTGCAAATTTCAGCGTCCTAGATCTCTTTGTTTCCGAGGTACGGGCGTTTAAAGATTTTAACATGTATCCAAAGTAAAAAAATCTGAAAAGCTCTTTCCCAACAGGAAATTTGTCGGTAAGTACAATGGTATTGTGCATTTTCATACCGAAAAATGATGCTTCATACCGAAAAATGATCTTCAGCAAAGTAATCGGCATGCAATTTTGAATTAGGACGCTAGTTTTCGAAAGAATCGACGTCCGGTCGAAATTGGAAAAATTCAACATGGGGGGTCCATTTATTTTCACGGCGTGTTTTATGAACGTTTTCGCGAATTTCAAGAAAACGAAGCCTGAGATCGAAAAATGATCTTCAACACAGAAATCGTCATGAAATGTCGAGTTAGGACGCTAGTTTTCAGAAGATTCTTTGTTCGGTCGAAATTTGAAGGTTTTACCGTCCAATTCGTAGGATTTTGACAAAAAAAATGTCATGATGTTAAACGCTCATATCTCCAACACTATGGCGAAATTCTTAAATCTGGATGTCAGCCTGGTTCAGAATACTATGCACTTATTATATATCGTCATTTGATTCATTTTGGCGAAAACACGCTTTTTAGGCGTATTGGTGATTCTGGTGTATTTTCCACAATTCTATAATTGAGTCATAGTTGCAAGGCTGTATCGCATTGACTTTTCGCTCTGCGATGCTCTAATCTGCACGATGGATGCAAAGTACTCACGTGTTTGTTTCCCCATGTACGATTGGTATTTTGAGCACGAAAAACGTAAAAACAACGCCGTCAAATTAGAGAACTTAGGGGTGTCAAATTGCGTATTTTTGAACGTTTTCGCGAATTGCAAGAAAACCAAGTAACAGATCGAAAAATAATCTTCAGCGAAGTAATCGGCATTAAATTTTGAGTTAGGACGCTAGTATCTGAAGATTTGGCGTTCGGTCGAAATTTGAAGGTTTTACAGCCCAAGTCGTACGATTTTGACAAGAAAAATGTAATGATGTTAAACGCTCATATCTCCAACGCTTTGGTGAAATTTTTAAATTTGGTGGTCAGCCTGGTTCAGAATACTATGAACTTATTATATATCGTCATTTGACTCCTTTTGGCGAAAACACGCTTTTAAGGCGTATTGGTTATTCTGGTGTGTTTTTCACAATTCTCTAATTCAGTCATCTATGAAAGGCTGTATCGCATTGATTTTTCGCTCTGCGATACTCTCATCTGCAAGATAGATGAAAAGTACTCTCGTCTTTGTTTCTCATGTACGACTGGTATATTGAGCACGAAAAACTTAAAAACAACGCCGTCAAAGTAGATAACTTATAGGTGTCAAATTGCCTATTTTTGAACTTACCGAAAAATGATCTTCAGCAAAGTAATCGGCATGAAATTTTGAATTAGGACGCTAGTTTTCGGAAGAATCGACGTCCGGTCGAAATTGGAAAAATTCAACATGGGGGGTCCATATATTTTCACTGCGTTTTATGAACGTTTTCGCGAATTTCAAGGAAACAAAGCCTCAGATCGAAAAATGATCTTCAACACAGTAATCGTCATGAAATTTCGAGTTAGGACGCTAGTTTTCAGAAAATTTTGTGTTCGGTCGAAATTTGAAGGTTTTACAGTACAATTCGTAGGATTTTGGCAAGAAAAATGTCATGATGATAAACACTGATATCTCCAACACTATGGCGAAATTCTTAAATGTGGTCGTCAGTCTGGTTTAGAATATTATGAACTTATTATATATCGTCATTTGACTCATTTTGGCGAAAACACGCTTTTTAGGCGTATTGGTGATTCTGGTGTGTTTTCCACAATTCTCTAATTGAGTCATCATTGAAAGGCTGTATCGCATTGACTTTTCGCTCTGCGATGCTCTAAATTGCACAATGGATGAAGTTTTCTCGTCCTGGTTTTCCCATGAACGACTGGTATTTTGAGCACGAAGAACGTAAAAACAACGCCGTCAAAGTAGAGAACTTATGGGTATCAAATTGCGTAGTTTTGAACGTTTTCGCAAATTGCAAGAAATCGATATTTCAGATCGAAAAATGATTTTCAGCGAAGTAATCGGCATGAAATTTTGAATTAAGACGCTAGTCTTCGTATGAATGGACGTCCGGTTGAAATTGGAAAAATTCAACTTGGGGTGTCCATTGATTTTAACGGCGTGTTTTATGAATGTTTTCGCGAATTTCAGGAAAACGAAGCGTCAGATCGAAAAATGATCTTCAGCACAGTAATCGTCATGAAATGTCGAGTTAGGACGCTAGTTTTCAGAAGATTTGGTGTTCGGACGAAATTTGAAGGTTTTACAGCCCATGTCGTACGATTTTGACAAGAAAAATGTAATGATATTAAACGTTCATATCTCCGACCCTTAAGCGAAATTTTAAAATCTGGAGGAATTCTTAAACCTGGTTTACAATATTATGAACTTCTTATTATATATCGTCATTTGACTCATTTTGGCGAAAACACGCTTTTTACGTGTATTTTGTGATTCTAGTGTGTTTTCCACATCTCTGTAAATCAGTCATCTTTAAAAGGCTGTATCGCATTGACTTTTCGCTCTGCGATGCTCTAATCTGCACGATGGATGAAGGGTACTCTCCTCTTTGCTTTCTCATGTACGAGTTGTATTTTGTGCACAAAGAACGTAAAAACAACGCCGTCAAAATAGAGAATTGTGGGTGTCAAATTGCGTATTTTTGAACGTTTTCGCGAATTGTAAGAAATCGAAGCTTCAGATCGCAATATGATCTTCAATAAAGTAATCGGCATGAAATTTTGAATTAGGACGCTAGTTTTCCGAAGAATCGACGTCCGGTCGAAATTGGCAAAATTCAACATCCTTTGATTTTCATGGCGTGTTTTATTAACGTTCTCGCGAATTTTAAGAAAACGAAGCCTCATATCGGAAAATGATCTTCAACATAGTAATCGTCATGATATTTCGAGTTAGGACGCTACCTTTCACAAGATTTGGTGTTCGGTCGGAATTTGAAGATTTTGCAGTCCAATTCTTACGATTTTGACAAGATTTAACATTTTTTGTTTATTACGGCCTTTTAATGAACGTTCTTGCGAATTTCAAGAAAACGATTACGGCATGAAATTTCGAGTTAGGAAGCTAGTTTTCAGAAGATTTGGTGTCCGGTCGAAATTTGAAAGTTTTGCAGTCCAATTTTTCCGATTTTGACAAGGAAAATATAATGACGCTAAACGCTCATATCTCCGACACTCTCTCTAATTTGACGGCGTCGTTTTTACGTTCTTTGTGTTCAAAATACCAGTCGTACATGGCAAAATAAAGATTAGAGTATTCTTTATCTCTCGTGCAGATTACAATTGCGCAGAGCGAAAAGTCAAAGCGATACAGCCTTTTAAAAATGACTCAATTACAGAGATGTTGAAAACACACAAAAATCACAAAATACGCGTAAAAAGCATGTTTTCGCCAAAATCAAATAACGATATATAATAAGAAGTTCATAATATTGTATACCAGGTTTAAGAATTCCTCCAGGTTTAAGAATTTCGCCATAGTGTCGGAGATATGAGCGTTTAGCGTCATTACATTATCCTTGTCATAATCGTGAGAATTGGACTGCAAAACCTTCAAATTTACACCAGATACCAAATCTTCTAAAAACTAGCGTCCTAACTCGAAATTTCATGACGATTACTATGCTGAAGATCAATTTTCGATCTGAAGCTTCGTTTTCTTGCAATTCGCGAAAACGTTTCAAAATTCGCAATCTGACACCCACAAGTTCTCTATTTTGATGGCGTTGTTTTTACGTTCTTCGTGCACAAAATACAACTCGTACATGAGAAAGGAAAGACGAGAGTACTCTTCATCCATCGTGCAGATTAGAGCATCGCAGAGTAAAAGGTCAATGCCTTTTAAGCCTTTTAACAGCCTTTTAAGAATGACTCAATTACAGACATATGGAAAACACACCAGAATCACCAAATACACTTAAAAAGCGTGTTTTCGCCAAACTCAGTCAAATGACGATATATAATATGAAGTTCATAATATGGTAAACCAGGTTTAAGAATTCCTCCTGATTTAAGAATTTTGCCATAGTGTAAGAGATATGTGCGTTTAACGTCATTACATTTTTTCGTCAAAATCGTAAGAATTGGACTGCAAAACCTTCAAATTACAAACGGACACCAAATCTTCTGAAAACTAGCGTCCTAACTCGAAATTTCATGACGATTACTATGCTGAAGATCATTTTTCGATCTGAAGCTTCGTTTTCTTGCAATTGGTGAAAACGTTCAAAAATACGCAGTCTGACACCCTCAAGTTCTCTGTTTTGACGGCGTTGTTTTTACGTTCTTCGTGCACAAAATACAACTCGTACATGAGAAAGGAAAGACGAGAGTACTCTTCATCCATCGTGCAGATTAGAGCATCGCAGAGTAAAAGGTCAATGCCTTTTAAGCCTTTTAACAGCCTTTTAAGAATGACTCAATTACAGAGATATGGAAAACACACCAGAATCACCAAATACACTTAAAAAGCGTGTTTTCGCCAAACTCAGTCAAATGACGATATATAATATGAAGTTCATAATATGGTAAACCAGGTTTAAGAATTCCTCCAGATTTAAGAATTTTGCCATAGTGTAAGAGATATGTGCGTTTAACGTCATTACATTTTTTGTCAAAATCGTAAGAATTGGACTGCAAAACCTTTAAATTATAAACGGACATCAAATCTGCTGAAAACTAGCGTCCTAACTCGAAATTTCATAACGATTGCTATGCTGAAGATCATTTTTCGATTTGAGGCTTCGTTTTGTGGAAAACACACCTAAATCACCAAATACACCTAAAAAGCGTGTTTTCGCCAAAATCAGTCAAATGTCGATAAATAATGCGAAGTTCATAATAATGTAAACCAGGTTTAAAAATTCCTCCAGATTTAAGAATTTCGCTTTTGTGTCAGAGATATGGGCGTTTAACATTACATTTTTTTTCTAAATCGTAAGAAGTATACTGCAAAACCTTCAAATTCCGAACGGACACCAAATCTTCTGAAAACTAGCGTCCTAACTCGCAATTCCATGACGATTACTATCCAGAAGATAATTTCTTGATCTGAGGCTTCGTTTT